>CM035787.1:11285541-11303041 GCA_020466265.1 Siphamia tubifer | reverse complement strand
CGAGTCGTTAATTTATTTTTGTTGTAAAATAAAATAATTGAAATTGAATTTCAAGGTGTTTTTTCTGTCTGTTCAACTCATAAAATGTACCCATGAGAGAATACACATGTACATTTTTTATATTTATTAAAGTTCTTCTATTTTAAAATGAATATCATTAAAGATCTAGTTTTCTTTTAGTTTTTATAATGAAAGTCTCATTAACAAAAGATACATGATACTATCAAAAAAAGTAGTAGTGTCTAATTTTGGTGTAATTTTAACTGTGTTATATATGGATTTATATATTAAATATAATATAAAAAATATATAAAAATGTGTGAAAGTGAAACGAGTGGTTCATTTATTTTTGTTCTAAAATAAAATACATAAATAAAGTTAAAATTGAATTTCAATGTGTTTTTTGCATCAAAACAGATTTATTTTGTTTCTCTTTCTAAAAAAAAAGATTAAAAACAAAGTGACTGTATGACTGTATGTAGTGACTCTATGTTTTGGTCATTTGATTTGATTGTCTTTTCTCATTTTAATAATTTAACAAAAAATAAAGTTACATCCTGACAGATATGGAAAAAACAACCAATTTTTCTATTTCTGTAGAGAAGTAACTTTATTTTTTGTTATTAGGAAAGTTCAATTGTTAAACTGAGTTTATATCTGATTTAAAAATGCATTGAAATTGTGCATATTGTATATATTAATATTAAATTACGCAAATTAGAATATTATTTTAAAATACAATTTCTATTTTAAAAATGAAAATCATTTAAAATCTATTTTTCCATTTGTTTATGTGAAGAAAGTTACCCAAAGACAGCTACATTTTAACTGTTATATATGGATTTATATATTAAATACATTGTAAAATAACATAAAAATGTGTTGTATGACATAGATATATATATATATTCATTTATTTTTTTAACAGTGGCAATGCTTTTGAGAGGAAGAAAAAACATTTGTTCAATTCACAATAAGTACCAATGAGAGAACACAGGTATAAAATAGTTTTAAAATAATAAAATATTTTAAATTTTAATGTCCAGGTTGTGGAATATGGATGGATCCTAATTTGAGGAACCATGTGCTATCACTGATAGAAGGATGGATGGTCTTGTGTAATAGTGTGAGAATTGGAAAAGAAACTGACAGAAGAAAACGGAGGAGTTCATTATCAAAACCCGGTGTCTATGTTAAGTGTGGATTTATGTATGAACACGTCAAATAAAAATGTGTTTTATCTAAAAAACACTTTCTCTTTTATCTCAGTCACTATGAGTTTTTTTTTTTTTTTTTTTTTCAAATGGACCCAGTGCTTCCAAACTTGCTTCATAACATTCATCTACATCTGGCTTGAATTGTGGATCCATGTTGTGATTTGAAAACTAGTTTCAAAATATAGTTGACTTAAGAAAAAGGGATTTCTTAAATGTGTCCTTAAAATGTCATTAACTGACAAAAGAAGAAGAAACATAATAATAGTAGGAATAATGTTGATGACTGAAAGGTCCACCTTTAACCCTTAAAGACCCTTAAATGTCCACCTTTAACCCTTAAAGACCCTTAAACGTCCACCTTTAACCCTTAAAGACCCTTAAATGTCCACCTTTAACCCTTAAAGACCCTTAAACATCCACCTTTAACCCTTAAAGACCCTTAAATGTCCACCTTTAACCCTTAAAGACCCTTAAATGTCCACCTTTAACCCTTAAAGACCCTTAAACATCCACCTTTAACCCTTAAAGACCCTTAAACGTCCACCTTTAACCCTTAAAGACCCTTAAATGTCCACCTTTAACCCTTAAAGACCCTTAATTGTCCACCTTTAACCCTTAAAGGCCCTTAAACATCCACCTTTAACCCTTAAAGACAGTAAAAATCCACCTTTTACCCTAAAAACCCTTAAACATCCACCTTTAACCCTTAAAAACCCTTAAATGTCCACCTTTAACCCTTAAAGACCCTTAAACATCCACCTTTAACCCTTAAAGACCCTTAATTGTCCACCTTTAACCCTTAAAGACCCTTACTTGTCCACCTTTAATCCTTAAAGACCCTTAAACGTCCACCTTTAACCCTTAAAGACCCTTAAGTGTCCACCTTTAACCCTTAAAGACCCTTAAACATCCACCTTTAACCCTTAAAGACCCTTAATTGTCCACCTTTAACCCTTAAAGACCCTTAATTGTCCACCTTTAATCCTTAAAGACCCTTAAATGTCCACCTTTAACCCTTAAAGACCCTTAAGTGTCCACCTTTAACCCTTAAAGACCCTTAAACATCCACCTTTAACCCTTAAAAAACCCTTAAATGTCCACCTTTAATCCTTAAAGACCCTTAATTGTCCACCTTTAACCCTTAAAGACCCTTAAGTGTCCACCTTTAACCCTTAAAGACCCTTAAACATCCACCTTTAACCCTTAAAGACCCTTAATTGTCCACCTTTAACCCTTAAAGACCCTTAATTGTCCACCTTTAACCCTTAAAGGCCCTTAAACATCCACCTTTAACCCTTAAATGTCCACCTTTAATCCTTAAAGACCCTTAAACGTCCACCTTTAACCCTTAAAAAACCCTTAAATGTCCACCTTTAATCCTTAAAGACCCTTAAACGTCCACCTTTACCCCTTTGTTCAGATATGAACAAATTAAAAAAGAACAACTTCTACCTTTCTTTCACATCACATTCATATCTTAGTGTATTTTTTTAATATTTTAGTATATTTTACGTTTATTTTAACATATTTTTGAAGCATTTTAGTGTATTTTAGGCAGAATAGTTCCAACAAAGTGGAAGATCAAGAAGCTCTGTCAGAAAGACATAGGCCCTAGTATGAGCGAGTACCAGTATTTCTAATGTTTACTTCACCTCAGTGTATTTTAGGCATATTTGAGTGTATTTTTGGAGAATTTTAGTGTATTTTAAGTATTTTTTGGTGTATTTTTCTTTTGCATTTTAGAGTATTGTTGGTCTATTTTAGCATATTTCTGGAGCTTTTTAGGTGCATTTTAGTGTATTTTTGAAGTAGTTTAGGTTTATGTTAATGTATTTCTGAAGCATTTTAGTGTATTTTAGGCTTATTTTAGTGTATTTTTGAAGTATTTTAATGTATTTTAGGTTTGTTTTAATGTATTTTTGAAGCATTTTTGTGTATTTTAGGTCTATTTTTGTGTATTTTTAGAGCAATTTAGAGTATTGTAGGTCTATTTTAACATATTTCTGGAGCATTTAGGTGTATTTTACTGTATTTTGAAGCATTTTAGTGTATTTTAGGTCTATTTTAGTGTATTTTTGAAATATTTTAGAATAATTTAGGCTTATATTAACATATTTTTGAAGCATGTTAGTGTATTTTAGCTCTATTTTAGGCAGAATGGTTCTAACAAAGTGGAACATAGGTCCTAGTTGGAGCGAGTAGTGAGCATTTCTAATGTTTACTTCACCTTAGTGTATTTTTGGCCTATTTTAGCACATTTCTGCAGCATTTTATGTGTATTTTTGAAGCATTTTAGTGTATTTTAGGTCTATCTTAGTGTATTTTTTTAAATATTTGAGTATATTTTAGGTTTATTTTAACGTAATTTTGAAGCATTTTAGTGTATTTTAAATCTATTTTAGGCAGAAGGGTTCCAACAAAGTGGGAGATCAAGGAGCCCTGTCGGAATGTTCTGTTTATTTCATCAAATTCCTTAAACAAAGCATCAGTCTCTGGACAAACTAGATAAACACGTGTGCCTTGGTTATCAGCAAAAAAAAAATATTATAATTATCATCTCTTCTGGAAGAGCTTGCCATAATTATCAGCTTTAATGTTTTTCTTAGCGAGAAAGATTCACGGCAAAGTCAGACAGAGTTAGAGTGGTGCTGCCACCATGAGGCCACAGCAGGAATTGCATTTGGAAACTTATGATTTATTTATTGTGTTGGACAGTCTGAGCGGGTCATAAATAATACGTTACAGGGCCGTATGAAATCTGACCGCGGGCTGTAATTGTCCCCTTCAGGCCTGATCTACATGATGACTGAATTAACCTTTTAACTCCTGAGACTTTATATTTAATTAATAATAATTTCAAAATAAGCAATAAAAATAACAAAAACTGGAAAAATTGATCAGTAAAATGAACAAAAACAAATATTAAACTAACAAAGTATAATGTAAAATGAACAAAGTAAGACACTAACAGAACACAATTGTATAAAAATAATAAAATAAATACACAAACTGGAGAAAAAAGAAACACAAATAAGCAACAACGTCAACAGAAACTAATAAATATTCACAAAATAACAAATAACACCAAAAAATGCAAAACCAAAAAAAAATAAATAAAGTTTTAAAAAAAGGAATAAATGACTAGTGCTGTAATTTGATTCCAGTAGTTTTAGTTTGGGCTTTTTCTTTTCGTAAATCAGTTGCTTTTCCACACCTGTATATCAGTTCAATGAACAAAATTATCAGTAAAATAAAACTTTAATTATTCTGAATATTTAAACTAAACCATCCATTCAGAAGGCGTCAACGCTAACGCATCAGGGATTAAAGGGTTAAATATATAAAATACATGAATTCTACTAATAAAACACAAAACGCAGAGGATAATATTCAAATAAATGATGATAAATGACTTAAAAACAGTAAATGTGTGAAGTGCCACAGTAGTAACTGGGTGTTCAGGGGTTAATTATGGGGTCAGTCTTAGAACGGAGGAAAACATTTCTGTTAATGCATCACATCTTACAATGTTTTCACACTTGGATTTCATTCTGACTCAGGCGGTAATCTATTACCATGTGTTCCAGCCTTTTCTTCATCATCTTGTTTTAGTTGGTGTTCACTCTGCTCCACACCCTTCACGCACTCACTGAAAACCCAGAATCCTTCAGAGTTTTTCTACGTGTTATGGAGCTTTTCCAATGTTTTTCCCAAATACCAATCAGACATTCTATCTGCTCCTCCATCTAAACGACTCCTGTTCTCCTCTTGTTTCTCCATCAGCTGACCAAAGGTTTAAAACTCCTTCAGCTCATTATCCCACTGTTCACATCTGGCACTTTTACCACAGAGATACTCTGCTTTATGGCACGATTAAGTCTATAATGTCAACTGAAATAATAAAGAGCTCTGCTTTATGGCACGATTTAGTCTATAATGTCAACTGAAATAATAAAGAGCTCTGCTTTATGGCACGATTAAGTCTATAATGTCAACTGAAATAATAAAGAGCTCTGCTTTATGGCACAATTTAGTCCATAATGACAACTGAAATAATAAAGAGCTCTGCTTTATGGCACGATTAAGTCTATAATGTCAACTGAAATAATAAAGAGCTCTGCTTTATGGCATGATTAAGTCTATAATGTCAACTGAAATAATAAAGAGCTCTGCTTTATGGCACGATTAAGTCTATAATGTCAACTGAAATAATAAAGAGCTCTGCTTTATGGCACAATTTAGTCCATAATGACAACTGAAATAATAAAGAGCTCTGGTTTATGGCACAATTTAGTCCATAATGTCAACTGAAATAATAAAGAGCTCTGCTTTATGGCACAATTTAGTCCATAATGACAACTGAAATAATAAAGAGCTCTGGTTTATGGCACAATTTAGTCCATAATGTCAACTGAAATAATAAAGAGCTCTGCTTTATGGCACAATTAAGTCTATAATGTCAACTGAAATAATAATGAGCTCTAGTTTATGGCACAATTTAGTCCATAATGTCAACTGAGTTAATAAAGAGCTCTGGTTTATGGCACAATTTAGTCCATAATGTCAACTGAAATAATAAAGAGCTCTGCTTTATGGCACAATTTAGTCCATAATGTCAACTGAAATAATAAAGAGCTCTGCTTTATGGCACAATTTAGTCCATAATGACAACTGAAATAATAAAGAGCTCTGCTTTATGGCACGATTAAGTCTATAATGTCAACTGAAATAATAAAGAGCTCTGCTTTATGGCACGATTAAGTCTATAATGTCAACTGAAATAATAAAGAGCTCTGCTTTATGGCACGATTAAGTCTATAATGTCAACTGAAATAATAAAGAGCTCTGCTTTATGGCACAATTTAGTCCATAATGACAACTGAAATAATAAAGAGCTCTGGTTTATGGCACAATTTAGTCCATAATGTCAACTGAAATAATAAAGAGCTCTGCTTTATGGCACAATTTAGTCCATAATGACAACTGAAATAATAAAGAGCTCTGGTTTATGGCACAATTTAGTCCATAATGTCAACTGAAATAATAAAGAGCTCTGCTTTATGGCACAATTAAGTCTATAATGTCAACTGAAATAATAATGAGCTCTAGTTTATGGCACAATTTAGTCCATAATGTCAACTGAGTTAATAAAGAGCTCTGGTTTATGGCACAATTTAGTCCATAATGTCAACTGAAATAATAAAGAGCTCTGCTTTATGGCACAATTTAGTCCATAATGTCAACTGAAATAATAAAGAGCTCTGCTTTATGGCACAATTAAGTCTATAATGACAACTGAAATAATAAAGAGCTCTGCTTTATGGCACAATTTAGTCCATAATGTCAACTGAAATAATAAAGAGCTCTGCTTTATGGCACAATTTAGTCCATAATGTCAACTGAAATAATAAAGAGCTCTGCTTTATGGCACGATTTACTCTATAATGTCAACTGAAATAATAAAGAGCTCTGCTTCATGGGACGATTAGTAGTAGTTGTAGTAGTAGTAGTAGTAGTAGTAGTAGTAATAGTGTTATTTCAATATGTTCGTTTTAAGGAGAAGTAAAAAAAAAACAAGTTTTGTTTCTACATGGAACTAAATAAATAAATAAAGGTGGTCAAGACAACATACAGTAAATATCTATGAAAACTAGTAATAAGAAAATAAAAGGAGTGGGAAGAAGAAAAGTGATGAAACCCTAGCCCCTCCTTTATTTAAACAACAGAACACATGACTTTGATTAGTTTGTTTAGTTTGAATATGACATTAAAACCAAAATACCAAAAAGGTTTTTACAAAAAAAAGGAAAACATTACAAACGGAGCGGAATGAAGTTTAAATTATACCCCCCTTACCCCATCCTTTTTTCCGTCAGATCCCATAAGTAATCCTACACATGTCATGAATAAAGTCAGACTGAGCACAAAACACAAAAAGATATGAAAAATAAATTAAATTAAGATACACTGTCTACTTCGAAACTGAATTTCACCTTAAAATACACTGTATTCATTTTTTTATAACACATTTATTTTCATGTAATAGTAAACATACTGTATGCGTTACTGAAATTATTATTATTATTTGCAAATATTATTACTTTTTTTCAATAGTTTTTACTTAAACTTACATTTTACTTATATTTGTTGTCAGTCTATAAATTGTTGCACTGAACCTCAGAGCTTTTCCTCACTTTCATTTTACTTTGAAGGATGACAACAAAGGGATTCTGATTCTGGTTCTGATACAATCTAATCTAAAGGTCATAGAGGTGACACACTGGGAAAAAAATCCAAGGGCCGATTCCAATTCCTCCCTTAACTCTCAAACTCATCCCTCAATCAGCAACCCTCAAAAGTAAGTGTTCAGGGCTATTTATAACTTACAAATGGGACACCCGTTAAATGTTGAAATTAATCAGGGCCGGTGTTGTCTCTCTAGTCCCTGAAATGAAACACAACTTTATTCTTTTTTTTATATTTGCACTGTTAACCCTGTCTGTTTAATCATAACCCACAAACACAGCTATCATCCACTGGTCCATCAGGTTCACGTTTTTGAAATTGTTATGGACTATCTGTAAATTATTCCTTCAGTTACAGCTATCAAACAAATAATCTGTATAAATAACACAACCATATTCTGCTGTCAACGCATACCACAGCTCAATGAAAGGTAAACACCAGCTAAAACTATCGTGAGATAACTCTGTGGCTACGGGAGATGACATTATCCTGGTCATTTTATACCATTATGAGCACAAGTATGTTATATAGATTGTTATCTGGGTAAAACAACTACATTACCACCCCGAAAAATGGCCGTTTTTGTAACGTCAGCTAACTTAAACGATAGCTAACTTGTCTGCACCAGCTGCTATTGACAAAAGATCGTAAAATAAAAAATACATGTTATGCAACAATGAGGTACATAATCCATAAAATGGACCTAAACTAAGATAATACAACGATTTTTTTTTTTAATATCTCCATTAACAAGTAAAATACTGCATTCTGGGTAACCCTTGCTCCTAAGGGTGGTGTCAGAGAATGTCAATATTGAGGGCTATAGACCCTTCAAACTTGCCCCTCAACTTAAACATTCTTAAATTGGGACATCTATTACACTTCATGGGGGCGTGCATTTTCAGACTGAGGGTTAAGGGAGGATTCGAAATTTACCCCAAATCTGACCCAGTCAATTTTTCTTATTTCTAGTCCAAATATCTCATCAGGGCCAGTTCTGGTCAATTTGGTGCCCAAGGCGAGCACCTCTCATTCCTTTTTGTGGATTTAGAAATTAGCATCTGTCAAAATGATGCTGTTTGAGAAAATTACAATAATATCAAAGACATAAATGTTAATGCATGAATGTAGTTTTTGGAGTTTAATGTGACTGTAGGAGTGGTCACAGTGAATGGGTTTACATACAGGCATGCAGGGGTGACATTGCGGGGGAAGGGACAACCCCCACCGCAATGTAAGCTTTCAGAAGGAACTGACGCCCAATAATCCTTCAGGAGCTGAGGACAGATAACCTCTTGAAGAAGGAGGGGCCGATGGGAAGGTGTTATCAACTGTGTGTCTCTGCTTACCCCCTTTACTGTCTCATGACCCCTCAGGTCATGGATGCTCAAAGACTCAGACTGTGAACTATGATTGTGATATTAAAATAATGAAATGTCTCAAAGAGGTATATATCTTAAAATATGCTTAAGTTAAATATGCTTACTTGATTATATAAAAATTATTAATTAATTATAAAGTCAAGATATACAATTTTTTACCAATACAATGTGATAAAAAGTCAAAGTTATGCGATAAAAAGGGCAAATTATGATATAAGAAGTCAAAATGATGAAATTAAAAGGCAAAATATGTGATAAAAAAGCCAAATTATTATTATTTTTAAAATTTGATTTATTTGAACATTTAAAAAATGGAAAATAAAAATAAAACATACAACAAAAAACAACACAATTATGTTCCTATCTATCTATCTATCTATCTATCTATCTATCTATCTATCTATCTATCTATCTATCTATCTATCTATCTATCTATCTATCTATCTATCTATCTATCTATCTATCTATCTATCTATCTATCTATCTATCTATCTATCTATCTATCTATCTATCTGTCTATCTGTCTGTCTGTCTGTCTATCTGTCTGTCTGTCTGTCTGTCTGTCTGTCTGTCTGTCTGTCTGTCTGTCTATCTATCTATCTATCTAATAATAATAATAATAATAATGATAGTATTTATTATTTTTATTATTATTATTATTATTATTAGTAGTAGTAGTAGTAGTATTAGTATTATTATTATTATTATTAGTATTAGTATTATTATTTGTGGAAAAAGAAATGAAAAACACAAACAAAACTAAACCAAAAATGAAAAGGAATGAAAAGGAGCTGACACTAATAACACAATATAGATCCAAAATGAACCACTATGAACTAAATAAATACAGAATTATTAATAACAGAATAAAGAAAACCTTCACTCCTCCATCTCATCCTCATACTGTAGAAAGGTATGTTGTTTATATTTTGTTTTAAACTGATGTCGACTATGACACTGTTTAAACTCCTCCACAGTTTCACCCACAAAATTAACGTGTGTTTATTTTAAAATTATCTTTCCTCTCAGCTGATACTCCCCGTTACGATCCCTAAACAGTATTTGTATGTTTTGTGGTAAATGGTTGTTTCGAGCTTTGTACATTTCTGGAATTTTACGATATCTGTGAATTTGTGTAGTTTTGACTGTAGGAAAAGTGAGTGAGTGTAATGTTGATAATCATATTCATCATATTTTTGTGAGAATTCAAGATGAAATGCAAAGCCGAATAATAACATAAAGTACAAAACAGATTATTTTAATCAAAAAAAGTTGTTTCATAACTAAATGAAATTAAAAAGGGAAAAAAAAATCACCAAACCAAAAAAGGTTGGAATGGGTGTCAAATGTTTGCTTTTTTTCTCTCTCATGGAAACCCTTTTTTTTTTTTTTTTAAGTCATATTCATTGTTTGTTGTTGGTGTTAGCTTAGCCACAGCCCAGTATGTACATGGTTAGCTGCATTAGCTTTGTGATTAGCTGCTCCTTTTGACAATATTGATGCCATTTCTATAAAAATGTAAATGTAAATTAAGTTATTCACAGATTAATGCCCTTATTCCTTAGCTTTGAGTCAGTATCAGTGATACAATTAATATATTGAATTTTATGAACAGTTTTGCACATTATTTATTTCAAATGTGATCCAATAATTTCATGTTAATCTGGTATATTGATCACTTTGGTATATTGATGTATTGATTGAATCTTGAGTATTTAATATGGCTAATATTATTGTATTAAATTTTGTGTTCAGTTACATTTCAATATGGTCCCAATTTAAAATCAAATATTTAGTCTGTGTTTCAATGTCCTAAATATGATCCTAGTCCTCTTGTCACCTCAGTTATTACCATGTAATTACTGTTGTAGTATTCACACATACATATTAGTCTTTGTACTTTTGTAGTAACACATATACTACACTAGTTTCATCATGACAGACAACTGTGGTTTGGAGTACGATGGTCAGACACAAATTCTCTGGCTGCTTTTTTGCCCAAATTTGCCCCTGCTCAATTCCTGGTGGGCCATTCTGGGTTGAATTTTTGGTCCCTGTCCAACCCTGGTTCACATTCTTATGTCCATGTCTTTCACATGTTCTTCCTCTGTTCTGTGTTTTCACTCCTTAGTTCAAGGGTGTTCAGGTCCAGTCCTTCAAGGCCACTATCCATAAAAGTATAAAGTATATAACAGTTTTATTTTTTTCATGAGCTTTTTACCTAATTGATAAATCAGGCAGTGCGAAGTACCCAAACAATCTAAGACCAAAACTAAAACAACTAAGGCAGAAAAGCTGTCACAGCCACATGCTGAGACAGCTGTCAAACATGCGGCCCGGGGACCAAAACCGTCCCACCAAAGCGTCCAGTCCAGCTGGTGGGATGAATTTGTGAAATGCATAAATTACACTGAAGATATTAGTAATCAAGGATGTTAAAATTATTTTAGGTCAATTCAATTGAAAGTGGGTCAGACCAGTAAAACACTGTCATAATAACCTATAAAGAATGAAAAACACACATTTTCCTTATTTTTTAATGCAAAACAAACCATTTCCAGATGAGCCTTTCACAACAAAAGTGAATAACTAAATGTCTTAAGATACGTATGTGTAATTCTACCAATATTCTGTCTGTCAAGTCCATCTTAAGCACATGGGTTTCCCACACATGAAAGGAAGGACTGGATAGACACAAGATTCCACTCGTCTTATATTTTTATTGATTTTGATGGAGAGTGACGTAGCAAATGATGAAACGGTACAACCAGTGTACGATTTATCAAAACACCAAAGGGGGAGGGGGTGTTTTTTTTCCCCACAGAAAAAAGTTGTTGGATGTTCTGACCTGCACAAGCATGCGCCGTAACCGGCACTATGTCTGCCAGGAAGGGCCTCGCGGCTCCGGCAGCCTAATTTATAACGTATGTTAATTACTGAAACAGATTCCGGAGGTAGTTTCATCCACCACTTTGTCTGTTGGTCAAGAGTTTAGCAATCCTGTGAGCTCCTGGCCAAACGGAGCAATACCACAGGAAATGGTGGGGGCAGTAGAGAGGCCGAAGTGTAAAATTTTGGAATTTCACTCACGAAGAAGGTTCCCATTAGTATCTGTGCACAAGTTAATTCAGGTCAGGTATCAGTTTTGCAATTTATGATTAGTTGCGGTACTGCTCTGTATGGCTATGCTTTTTTTAAATTTATTTAACAATGCCATTAAAACTAACCCTGAATGTTTGCTTAAAACTATCCAAAACCATTTGAAATATGATAGTTTACATCCCATATTGCCAGGTTGAACTGTAAAAGCTGTGCAACAAGATGGCAAAAGTACAAACAAGTTTATAAGACAATGATTACGAAAAGTGTCCAGTCAGACCAACTAAGAAATACAACTTCCTTTACGGAATGTCAGTTTTACTCAAGATTAAATATTTGAAGTTCCCGAATCCACCAAAAGCAAAAGAGATACATTTTAAAACAATGAATATAACATTTATCCATCAAAACAACTGCTACTCCACAGATTTAATGCAGACTAGAACTATGTGTGTTCCATAAACGACTCGTTACCACCCCCTACCTCTGTCCATAATACGGACAGAGGTATAAATACCAGCTCCGGGAACAACGTCAGGAACAGAAAGACAAATTTTGTCCAGTTCTGGAAGTATAAAGCAGGCCCTACAGCACCTTCCACCCAGACTTTGCCACGTCTGGGGGCCGTGGTCTCACTGCACCTTCTCTCCCCAGGACGCAACCATGTCACCAGGGCGTGGACTGACGATGTATAACAGGCACCAGGGGTCAGCTGAAACAGTCTAACACACACATGAGTCAGAGGGTCTCCTACAAATCCCATGGTGCAATTAAAATGGTGGCAGCATGCGGACAGCAAAATCAGTGGACTCTAGTGGACCCTAATAGTGATGTCTAAAAGCAGAGGGGGGGGTGAACCACTCCAGCAAATCGCACCCAGGGTACAACCGTAGACAATGATGCAGTAGTCGTAGTAGTAGAAGTAAAAGGTGAAAAACCAGTAGCCTCTTCCAGTCCATTTCCCCATGTGTTGTAAAGCTTTGTTGTGGATTTCAGTCCGTGTCGCTCTATTGCTGCTCTGCCATGACTAAATCGCGACAACTCGACGTGCCTTTTATTCTCAGCTGTCGTCAATCAGTGTCATAATTGGCATCACCTGTTCAGCGTAGCGCAGTACTGCACACTGGCGCAACATAACTCTACGCTTTGAGTTCAGCAAGAAAGACAGAAGCAGCTGTCAGTCAAGTGAGCCTGTGCTGCGGCTAAAAAAGTACAACTG
Organism: Siphamia tubifer; assembly: GCA_020466265.1. NCBI lineage: Eukaryota > Metazoa > Chordata > Actinopteri > Kurtiformes > Apogonidae > Siphamia > Siphamia tubifer. The sequence continues at coordinate 11,289,878 of CM035787.1, read as the reverse complement.
TACAATTGTAATGAAGTAAAAAGTAAAACTGTTTTGTTTTTCTGCGATGGATGAAATCTTTATTTAACCAGGAAAATTTTGAAAAAAATAAAATAAAAATAAAGCCTTTAAAAGTGAGTTACTGTGTAGATGATGTGTTTTATTGGGTCATGGTACTCAGTTTAGTGGGTATGGACATTTAGGAAAAATTCAACAGTCATAAATAGGACATAAAAAAAGCATAATTATACATAAAAAAATGAGAAAAATGTCTGAATTATGAGGAAAAAGTCAACATTATGAGAGTAAACAAAAACTAAATTATGAGGTAAGAAATGGATAATTATGAGATAAAAAGTCAAAATTATGATATAATAATAATTTCCGACTTATTTTTCATACTGTCTAGTTTCAAAAAGTAACAAGTCTACTTAGAGAATGTAAATAATATAGATATTTACACAAAAATGTAGGAAGTAAAACTAAAAAGTTTAGCAATAAAGTACAGATACCTAAAAAAATCTACTTAAATACAGTAAACGAAGTACTTTTACTTTAGTACATTTTCTTTATGAATCTTTACTTTTTTCACTCAAAAACACAGAGAACACTTTGGAGTTGACATTATTTACAAGTTGTTATTCTGCTATTATTCATATTATTTTACTGTTTTAGATCAGTTTAGATCAAATTAGACTGAATGTGGCCCCTGAACTAAAGTGAGTTTGACACCACTGTATTAGATGGATCCATTTTCAAACACACCCAGAACTGTGGTCGGGTAGTTTTCATTAGGGGGTGCTGTAAAATAAATAAATGAATGAATGAATGAATGAATAAGTAAGGGGGGGAGGGGTCTCCAAGTGTGGGTCGTAGTTGGCGGCAGAGGAAGTACTCTATGTCGGATGCAAGGAGGTCCACGTAAAGACGGGATTGTTTGCACATCCAGATATTTAAGCTAATTCTGTTTGAACCATTAGGTTGTAAAAGCTTCATATCAGACACATGTAATAGTTAACCATGACAGCCAGCACAGAAACGTACAAAATAAAACAATAAAAGCACCTCAGGGGTCAGTGTTGGGGTGACTGTAATTTCATTACTTTTGTCAGTGACTTCGGAACGCAACTCATTTCAGCTCTTATTTTGGTAATTCATTAGTTATTAGACTACAATAAGCATAACTGTGGGAAGTGGGGGTACGGCAATGCCTGACCCTTCATTCATTGGACGACCCGCTCTACCAACTTAACCACAGCCGCTCCTGAATAAAATGACTGTGTTTTGTAATTGTAATTTTTTTTTTTGGTGTGATAGATATTGGTGGTTATTTGGAGTGCTCTGAAATTATATTTCATCCTCTACTACATCAGTTAAGTTTTTTTTTTCAATCTTAATTCCACTCAGATGAACCTCATCTATGTTTTTAAGTTATGTTCATTCATATTCACAATGGTTCCCCTTAACCCTTTGTTGGTCGCACTACAAAAATCACAATAAAAAATTCTATCTATTTGCTTTTTCTACCTCACAGTGACTATTATGACATAAAACTTGACCCTAAATGTAACTAAAGTATTAAAACTCAAACATTATTCCTTCACCAATCTTACCAATGTCATTTGTGACTTGGTTCAATGGAGATGTATTAACTTTTTGTGTTTGTATCATTAGTGATTAGCATTAGCAATTAGCATTAGCATTTCATGACCCTTTGGTGTCATCTCTATTGTTTGGTTGAACATGTACCAATGTATTTCTGAAACATGATGAGGATTATTTATGTAAAACACTCTGTAAAAGTTAATAATATGAAAAAAATCAAACTTTCCTGCATTTTTGTGTCCAAAAGAAAAGATCATAGCGGAGGTGTTGTCACGGTTATGATCTTTTTCTTTGGTGGTATATTAGCATGACCTGAATATATCATTAACAGTGCCACCCAGTGGTGTTTTTGTGCATTACATGCTTCTTAAAAAGGGGGAGACTGACCAAGAAGTTTGGTGTCAAAGGACTTAAATTTAGATTAAATATCAGGGTTCAAAGTTACCTCTACCAAATGGTTGATGTGACCAACAAAGGGTTAATCAAAAACTATTAGTTTAAAATACTTAAAAAGAAGAACATGAGGTTTACAGTCTTCTTTAAAACTGAACCTCCTGCATTATTGCAGGAGGTCTATTTTTTCAGCATTTACATATTTATATTTATGGACATACACTTTATAATAAAGGAAAAGAAAACAAATGAATTTTTATAATGTTTTTATTTTATTTTATTATTTATTTTTGTCAGTAAGCTAAATGTAATGGTTTCCTAAAGTGTCATTAATTTCTTCCTTTGCATATTTATGCAGAAGGAAACTTTTTAGAGCTTTTTTAATTGAACCACATTTTTAGCAGTTCAATATCTGAGTGTACTGAAACTGAAGCATAGAACAATTAAACAATTGAAGTAAAAAAAAAAAATAATCATGTAATCAATTTTGAAACAAAAATATATTTTGACATAAAGTGATACTGTGGTGTAAAATAATATGTTTTTTTTGAAAAATGACAAAATGCTCATGAACTGTAATCATGATTAATGGTGATTAAAAAAATGTGATTAAAAAATAAATAGTTAATCACGATTATACTATTAATCGTGACAGCCCTAATGCTAACTATCCAATGGACACTTTAACTATGACTGATGATTACAAACTTTGTCCTCAGGAGTGTGTGTGTGTGTGTGTGTCTCCTTGTGTGGTGTATTTATTCAGTGTGACCATCCTCTTCAACCCTTTTGTTCACTTTCTTATTTTTATTCCAAGTTTCATCCAACACACGCCAGATGTTTCTAATATTTTTTTTGTAACAACAGAACAACAGAACCCTCAGGCTCCCAGGGACCCCAGGAGGCACTATGACAATACACACTGTTTCTACGCTCTGACCGTGTGTGTGTGTGTGTGTGTGTGTGGATTTCTAGTTTTATGGGGACATTGATATGTTTACACAGTCACACCATGTCACCACTATTACACTATGGGGACCAAAATTCAGGCCCCCCACAAGAGTTAAATATAAATAAATGTCCCCACCAGTAAAATGATGTGGCCCTATAAATACATGATTTTATTTCCCCAGAAGTCCCCATAAACCATGGGGGAAACAGGTGCAAAAAGGTTTGAAGATGTGTTTGCTTAAAATGGATTTATTTGTAAGTGTATTAGTATTGATTTTTAAGTGTATTTTAAATTATTTATTTATTTTTATTTTACATTACTATTATTTATTTAATTTGTTCATTTTTGTTTACTTTTCGAATTTCATATATATTATTTTTACACCCACTACCCAATGGCAGTTCCATTAAAAACTTGGTCCTTATGAGACATGGAAATGAATATCTGTGTGTGTGTGTGTTTGTATTCCTATCTTTATGAGGACATTAATGTGTTTGCACAGTCACATCATGAGGACCTCTGACACTATAGGGACCAACATTTAGGTCCCCACAAGGGTTAAATATAAATGTAGGTCCCCACTAGTAAAATAGAAATGATATAGCCCTCTGAATACATGATTTTTTTTTTTTTCAGGAAGTCCCCGTAAAGCATGAGGGAAGCATGTGCAAAGTTTACTTTTGTTTAATTATTATTTTTCTGTATTTTTAAAAATGATTTGTTTTCTTTAAATTTTATTAAAAAAAAGTTATTTCAGATATTTTCTCAATAATGTACTTTTACCCCCTTTTTCACAAAACTGTTATATATATATATATATATATATATATATATATATATATATATATATATATATGTATATATATATATATATATATATATATATATATATATATATATATATATATACAATCAAAAAGGTTTTACTTTTTTAATGTATTTATTACACAGTATTTCAAAAAAATTATTATTATTAAAAATTGTACTATATGTATTTATTTTAATTTATTTATTTCCTTTTACAATCATTTTAATTCATTTATTTTTAAATTACTTTAATTTTCAAATTTTTTTTATTTTATTAAAAAAATTAAAAAGATGTCTTTACACACACTACTCAGTGGCAATTTGATTACAAACTTGGTCCTCATGGGACATTCAAAGGTGTATGTGTGTGTGTGTGTGTGTGTATTTATATATTTATATGGACATTTAGTTAATTATTTCTGTATTTTAAAAATACTTGTGTCCTTTCATAACACATGTCTTTCTTTTATATAATATCCTGTATTTCTGTAACTTTCATTTACAGTAAACGCTGCTACATAAAAAAAAAACATTTTGACTTAATTAGATTTTTGATGAAATACGACAGAAACAGGAGGAAGAGGAGAAAGACGGGACTAAA
>CM035787.1:11275541-11280541 GCA_020466265.1 Siphamia tubifer | reverse complement strand
TAGTTGAAGATTAACACATTGGTGCTAACACTGCACACACAGGGGTCCCCACAAGACCACCAGTGTGTTCAGCTGTTAGCATCCACCAACAGGACGACACCATGAGGAGGCAAAAGTTTAAAGAAGGCAAAAAAAACCCCATCTTTTGTATCAACCTATTCTCATATACACCTGTACACATATCATATGTACACACATACTATCACTTTATAAATTATACTATATCTTTACATCCATCTATACCTTCATATACATATGTACACACACACATATCTGCATACATACAGAACAAAAATAAATATATACCCACTTCAATATATATCTACACTTATCCAAGTCACACACACACACACACACACACACACACACACACACACACACACACACACACACACACACACACACACACACACACACACACACAAACACACACACACACACACACAGGGTGTCTCAAAAATGTGACATGATTTCATCGGCTGAAAATGAGTTTAAATGTTTTTCTCTGTTTTTACTCATTTATATTGTTGTGTTTCCTGGAACAGACGTGTTGTTGTTGTTGTTGTTTACTGCAACACAAAAGTCCAAACAAACTAGAACCTTTAATTATTAAACCACCTCCAGGATTTATATTTTAAGGAAATATTTTATGTCAAAGATCAACTCTAAACATGTGGGGACTATCATATGGACTTCTGAAATAAGGTGGACAAACTGTGTGTGTGTGTGTGTGTGTCTTCCTATCTTTATGGGGACATTAATACTGTATGGTTACACAGTGACACCATGGGGACCTCTGATACTATGAGGTCCGAAATTTAGGTCCCCATGATGATTACATATGATTTCAGGTCCCCATCGTGGGAGGGTTACATATAAATAAAGGTCCCCACCAGTAAAAGTGAATGATGTGGGCATATAAATACATTAATTAGGTTTTCCTGAAGTTCTCATAAATCATGAGGGAAACAGGTGCAAAATGAAACATATATTTCAAAGGTTTGAAGATGTGTTTAGTTAAAAACAAAATAAATATTTAGTTTTATGTATTTGTAAAACTTATTTACTCATTTTTTTCACTTTTAATTTATTGCTTATTTTTTACATTAATTATTAATTATTTTTATTTATGTATTTAATTATTATTCATTTTAATTTTATTTTATTTTAAATAATAAGATGTATTTACACTCAGTACCAAATGGCTACTTGAGACATAAAAAAGTGTGTGTATATGTGTGTGTGTGTGTGTGTGTGTGTGTGTGTGTGTGTATTCCTATCTTTATGGGGACATTTATATGTTTACACAGTCACACCATGGGGACCTCTGACACTATTGGGACCAAAATTCAGGTCCCAATAGTGGGAGGATAAAATATAAATAAAGGTCCCCACTAGTAACACTCAAATGATGTGGGCATATAAATACATTAATTAGGTTTTTCCTGAAGTCCTCATAAAGCCTGAGGGAAACAGGTGCAAAATGAAACCTATGTTTTTCAAAGGTTTGAAGATGTGTTTAGTTAAAAACTAAAAAAATATTTAGTTTCATGTGTTTGTAAAAATTCTTTACTTTTTTTTCACTTTTAATTTATTGACTTTTTAAAAATTATTATTTATTTTTATTCATGTATTTCATTATTATTCATTTAAATGTTATTTTATTTAAAAAAAAAAAAAACAAGATGTGTTTATACTTACTTCCAAAAGGCTACTTGATTACAAACCTCGTCCTCATGAGACATGGAAACAAGAATGTATATGTGTATATGTGTGTATATGTGTGTGTGTGGTGAAAACACACAAAATATATAGATATATATATAGATTTTTTTTAATTTTTTTTTTTTTACAAATTATTATTATTATTACAAAAGTAGAAAGCAGTTTAAACACATTTAACAATAAATACAAGATAAAAATATTCATTGAAATGTTATTTTTCCACTTTATGAAATGATTCCATTTATCAGAAGGTTTTGGAGCCAAACGTTCACACACATGTGTTCAATGTGTCCCCTTCTTCTCTTTATCCTCTTTATACACTTTCTTTGTTTGTTTCCATTTTAACCATATTTAAAGTAACCTGATCAGATAAAGATGGTGGTTATAGTATTCACACATTCACCGCATAAGGACTTTTATATATATATATGTATATATGTATATATATATATATATGTATATATATGTATATATATATATATATATATATATATATATATATATATATATATATATATATATATATATATATATATATATATATACACATATATGCACACACACACACACACACACACATATATATATATATATATATATATATATATATATATATATATATATATATATATATTTTTTTTTTACTTTAGTCCAAATTCAGCATTCGACAGAGTTCATGTTAAGATTGAATTACAGTGGAATTTCATGTGTGGAAACGCACGTATTGTTTTGCAAAAGTAAATGTGTAATTTTCACATAGAACAAGAGGATCCTGTCAAATCAGATCCATTCTTCAGTATAAACAGAGCTGGTAAAGTTCATTTATAATAGAAAGTGATACATGAAACAGAACAAAAAAACCAACAACAAAGACATGGCTTCTGTTCTGTATTAAAGGTGATATATTCCAGGCTCTTAAATTTACTCAACATGTCAAAGTCAGAAGCTTTTGAAGCTTTGGAAAGGTCCAGGTTGATTTCCTTTTGTCACATCCACTAGTATTTTCACGTTACATCTTTCAAGTTTTTTTTTTGGGGGGGGGGGTGACTGTCTTTTATGTTCTTGTTCGGTTAATTAAACTGAAATTCATGAACCCTGTGTGTAAGCAAGTACGGTGTTTAGTTACCTAGAACCACATAACTTATTTGGTCAAATATTTCAAAGGTTCTTTTATTGTAATCTGTGGTGAATATACGGTTCTGTTCTGAAGGAAAAAAGGCATTTGGTTTTAAGTATTAAATTACAGAAGAGGATTAGGTCCATTGCAAAAAAGAATTCATTTAGGTCCAATGTATTTATTATTATTATTATTAGTAGTAGTAGTAGTTGGACTGATTATTATTTAATTCATCAATTTTTTAAATATTTTGTTGAAACTGTTGAAGGTGTTGAATAATCAAGTCAATTATATATTTGAAGTTAATTATATATAATTAACGTAAAATATAAGGGGAGTGTTTAGTGGATTTAGCATATTTTATATAATTTTTTTTCCTCTACATTTGTGGTTTCTTTTTGTACTTTTGAGTATATTGCAAGTATTTTTGACGGAGTTCCACCTTAAAAACATCACATTAACCCTTTAAACTTCCAAGGTCGTACATGTGGGCCCGAGTAGTTGTTCATAATTGTAAACAGAACCACCAGAACCTGTGGATTCAACATCTCATACATACAGAGATTCTCACAGATCAACTGATTTAAACCACTGTCAGATTAATTCACCAGCAGCTAAAAAATGACTCATTTGTTCAAACATGTTCAAACGAAAATCAAACAGGAAGTGGCATGACTTACCTTTTATCTCCCATCATTTTACATTTCATTTAATGTAATATAAATTAATTCATTTCATTTTACTTTGTCCAAAACATTCATAAATATACAAAAATGGCTGTTGCATCATATTTTTGGAAAAATAGGCAATATTTATATTTATTTTTTTTTATTTTTATATATATATATAATGTGCCATGTGTGTGTTATTACTTTTATACAGCAGTAAGTATCATAGTGAATCATAGGATGCCCCAGAGTGTAATCTTTCCATAGAGTCCTCATCAATAATCGTTCACTAAAGCATTCAACAATAATCACCTTTTTATTCCAGTGTGTTCAAAAGTGTTCAGAGTGTGACATTTTTGGACAACGCCTGGACATATCCTCTCATAAACATGTGCCTTATACTCATTTGTTGTAGTATTGGAGTCAAATGTTCATGTGAACGAGGTCAGACCTACTGCTGTTTTCAGCTCTCACTGTGCAGACACACTTTTATTCAAGTGTTTTACTGAGGAAAAAATACAAGCCAGATACAAATGTATTTTATTTCACTGTGTTCTAACCTAAAATACTCAGTGTCAGTAACAGTGAGAGTCATTCTGACTGTACTGGAAAAAAAAATGTTAGGGTGTCAGCTTTAAAAAGAGACTCCAAATGGTTCAAAAACAGCATTCAATTTACTATTATTAAAACATTTAGGTGAGATTTAGACAAAAAATGACTGGAAGTTTGAACATCTTTTTGCTCACAAAAAATGAAAATGAAAAAAATGAAAAAAATGATTCATTGCAATTGATCCAAAGTCATTAATCAGATTTTTGTGTCAGATTTATTGTATTTGTAATCGTATAAATTGCAGTCAATTTGACACCCCATCAAATAAATAATATTTTTTAAAAAGTTTGCTTAAGGAGCGCTACCTGGACTCAAAATAAGTAATAAAAATTAGAGGTGCTCTATTGGATAGGAGAGAACAGCATAAAACAAAGAAAAATTCCAAGGCACTCTCTTAAAAGTGAAAGATAAAAAGCCTTTATTAAACTGGCTTGGTTAAAAAAACCTATAAAATCATATAAAAACATATAAAAACCCCAACGCGTTTTGGCACAAATGGCCTTCATCAGGGAGTAAGATGAAGATTATTTTTTAAATCTGATTTAAAAAATAATATTTTAAATCAGATTAATCACAGAGGTAATTTTAATTAATCACAATTAAATACCATTATTGTTTCATCGTGGGTTTTTTTATACTCAAATGTTCTGTTTAATGTCTTCCATCTTTCCATGTGCACATCTGTGTGTATGACACTAACTACTGGAACAAACTGCCTGAAATGTGTTGGCCCAGACATTTAGATTCATTCTGCTACAGACAAGTTCAATGTGTTAACGTTTTTAATTAGATTAACATGATGATGGATTAATGTGCCTTAATGTGCTCATTTTAATTATTATTATTATTATTATTATTATTATTATTATTATTATTAT
>CM035787.1:11213041-11270541 GCA_020466265.1 Siphamia tubifer | reverse complement strand
AGAACTGTGCCTTTTACTGATATTTGTTGTTTTGTTTATCATTCCAACCCCCACCCAAAAAAAGGGGGAGGGGGGGTATTGTTTTTTAATTAGTTTGTCTGTTTGAATTTAAGCAACTTCCCACAAAAAGTATTGGAACAATTTCCATGAAATTTTCAGAAAATGTGTGAGATGGTCCAGAATAGATCCCATTGAATTTTGGTGAATGTAGGTCAAAGGTCACAGTCACCAAAAATGAAATCAATGCGAGGGGGCGGGGTTTGTTGTTTGGACAGTGACAAGAAAGAGATTCTGGTAAGAGTGAACACATGGGAGGGTGGTTACCATGGAAACTGGACAAACACACTTGGGACCCTGATACACTGGAAAAAACAAAACTCTAAAAACAAGTAAATAAAAAATATATAAGCCAAGGTGGCTTATATATTTTTTTGTATCAAGCAAAACATTTTTTTTTTTAAAATCTGCCAATAGAACCAGTGAAAATTAAATAAAATCAAACATTTTTTAATTAAGAAAAAAAGATGAATTAAAAAAACAATCTCCACTGAGCTAATTTTTTTTTAATTGAGCACATTTTTATTCTAGAATTCAGAAAAGATCATCTTCAGTTAAGCAACAAAAAAATCTTGAACAAAAAAGGAGAACTAACTCTTTAATGATGAAATATAACCAAGATGAGTTTCACCTCCACTGCTATATTTTTATTTATTTATTTGCTATTTGCAGTGACATGTTTTGTTCAGATTTCTTCAGATTAGTTCAGATCTATTGTCTATAAATCAGTTCTTTTATCTGACTGAAAAGTTCCTCTGTAGGTGATTCTATCTGATTTGAACGATGATCACATATTATAAGACAGTTATAGACACCAGAGTTAATATGACGTCATATGAAGTGATGGAGCCATAGGTGTCCACCATCTGATGACTGAGGATGTGATGATGTGAAGGAAAAAAAAAACAGATTCTATCTTGTCTGAATCCTGAGATATTCTCACTGATGTGTTTTAGCTGTTGACTTTTAGTGTGACCTTGACCTTTGACCTTCATTGCTCAAAATCTAATGGGTTCTTCCTTGACCCATTCTCTATCATTCCTAAAAGTTTCATCAAAATCTGTTCAGAACTTTTTGCATAATCCTGCTGATGGACAGATGGACGGACAGACAGACAGACAGACAAAGAGGCAGACAGACAGACGGACGGACAAACAAACAGGCAGACAGACAGACAAACAGGCAGACAGACAGATGGACAGACAAACAAACAGGCAGACAAACAGACAGACTGTCTGTCTGTCTGTCCGTCCATCCGTCTGACAGACAGACAGACAGACAGACAGACAGATCTGAATTGAATACCTCCTTAGAGGAGGTTCATAGAGATCAGAATAATCCATTTGGTCAGATTTAGATTCTGTCGAACGTGTGCAGCCCACATGTCACCCTTCTGGAGCCCATCTGGACCTGTTGGATGGGTGGGGTCCTGGGGGATTTTCACTGCCCTGGACCACATATGATAAACTCAATCCCACAGGTCAAATCTGGCCCACAGTGGGGATATATTTGGCCTGTGAGGTCAAATAATCTTATTTCACATGTGACAACATCTTAGATTCCAAAGCAGATACTAATGTGTGCCAGGCTGTAAGAGCCATAAAACTAAGGAACTGTGTCTATATTAACAAAATATGTAGAGAAAAAAACACACACACACACACACACACACATATATATATATATATATATATATATATATATATATATATATATATATAAAGAGAGAGAGAGAGAGAGAGAGAGAGCGAAAGAGAGATAGATAGATATAGATATACTGTATTGGTTATTTTTATATATATATATATATATATATATATATATATATATATATAAAAATGTTCCTCTCGCCCCACGTGGGCGGTGTCTCCTTCAGACTCGGGTCCTCTACCAGAGGCCTGGGAGCCTGAGGGTTCTGCGCAGGATCTTAGCTGTTCCTAGCAATGCGGTCTTTTGTACAGAGATCTCTGATGTTGTTCCTGGTATCTGCTGGAGCCATTCTCCCAGCTTGGGGGTCACTGCCCCTAGTGCTCCGATCACTACTGGTACCACCGTTGCCTTCACACTCCACATTTTCTCTAACTCCTCTTTCAGCCCTTGGTATTTCTCAAGCTTCTCATGTTCTTTCTTTCTGATGTTGCTATCACTGGGGACTGCTACATCTATCACCACCACTGTCCTCTCATGTTTATCCACCACCACTATGTCAGGCTGATTGGCCATCACCATCTTGTCAGTCTGGATCTGGAAGTCCCACAGGATCTTGGCCTGTTTGTTCTCTGTCACCTTTGGGGGGTTCTCCTATCTTGACCCTGGGGACCTCCAGTCCATACTCTTTACAGATGTTCCTGTACAGTATGCCCCGCTACCTGTTTATGCCTCTCCATGTATGCCTTGCCTGCCAGCATCTTACACCCTGCTGTGATGTGCTGGACTGTTTCAGGGGCTTCTCTACACAGATAAATAGACCAATATGATCTACAGTCATATTATAGCAGAATAACCTCCAAAAACAGAATGACTTCTCATTTTTGATGTGAAAATAATTTACATTAAGCCTATAAATAATAACAAATTCACATGTGTGTCTTTGTTATAGTGCAAAAAAATAACATCAAATTAGAGAAATATTTTATAAAATGTGGAAAAATCTGAGTCAAATATGAACAAAAAATACAGAAAATAAAGGACAATTTTAGCAATTTAGCATCTTTGTAGTAGATTTGATCCATAATACATGCAAATGATAAATTGAGGCATAATGTTATTTTTCTTGAGATATTTCAATATTTTCAGGTTAAATTGTTTCTTTTGTTTTTCCAAGAGGTTATTATGCTATAATTTTACTGGTCCGGCCCACATGAGATCAAATCGGGTTGAATGTGGCCCCTGAAAGTAATGTCTTTGAGACAAATTTTTTTTTTTTAAATGACCACTTTTGTATTAAATATGTGTTAAAAGTCAAAGAAAATGTAGATTTTAGATTTAATTTCTTGGTCTCAGTTAGTAAATGAATCTTCACTGACTGAACATTAAACATTAAACCATTAAAATGAAACACTAAACATTATTTACCATCACTGAGTGTAAACTGATATTTATTTTTCCTCATGTCTTCACTTTTAACTTGGTGAATATATCCTTGTATCTAGTTTCTGTGGCCTTTTTTCCGACAGTTGTCTGTTCACATCTGTGAGGTAAATATCAAACGATGCTAACACTCTTGTCTTTACAACTTTCTGTGTTTACCCACCCAAGCCACTTTTTAAAAATTTTTTTTTTTTTAACATTAGCCTGAGGAGATGATTGAAATAGGCCACTGACATTTACAGGACAATATTTGGAGTTGATACTGATATTTTTTCTTTCAAATGAAAACAAATGTCAGAACATCTTCATTAATTACAATTACAAAATAAAAATCACAATAGTTAAACTAATTAATAAGACCAAATGTACACCATTTTTCCTCTTCTTTTCATTTTACCCCTTCTTTACTTACTTCCGCTTTATTCTTCTTTGTTCTCGTCTTGTTTATATATATATATATATATATATTATATATATATATATATATATATATATATATATATATATATATACACATATATATATATATACATTTATATACATATATATATATATATGTACATTTATATACATATATATATATATATATATACACTGTAGATTTTGCAGTGTTAATTTGGAGACAATGGGACCAAATACACTCTAGAAGAAGTTAAATAAACTCTCTAAGTGTTGATTTAACACTGCAAAATTTACTGTGTATATATATATATATATATATATATATATATATATATATATATATATATATATATATATATACATACATAGAGAGAGAGAGAGAGAACTATAATCACGATTAATTGCAGTTAAAGAAATGCAATTAAAAAATAAATAGTTCATTCCGATTAGCTCGATAAATTTTTTTTGCTTTTGCTTACCTATCAACGCTTTGTGTATTATTATTGATATGTTGTTGCTTGATTTGTATTGATTTCATTTTCTACATGTTCGAAAAAAAGATCACTCAAACTCAAACTCAAACTCCAAAAAAAAAAAAATAAAATAAAAAAAAAAAAAAAAAAAAAAAAAAAAAAAATATATATATATATATATATATATATATATATATATATATATATATGTATATAAACATTGGAGAACAATTTAAAAAGAAAATAACATCTGTTGAGTTGTATTTTTATGCTGATTGAAACTAAAGTTGTCATGCTGATTCAACTATTGCGGTCAGTTTTCCTTCTAAAGCTGATCACTCCAAATCAAAGGACTGAGACTTGGAGGCAAAACATGTTGATGGGGACATGTCTACATTATGGGTTCGGTAAGCCTTTTTGACAGTGGAGGATTTTTGCAAAGAGCAGGGGACAAGTTCATCCCATGAAGCCCCAGGATTGTAGTGAATAGAATACCCTTGATGTGAACTGCAGCATGAACATGTGGTTTTGGCCTAAAGTTCTCTGGTTTTCTCCACATTCTGGACCAGGATGTTGTTTCTGTAGCAGTTTACAAAAACTTTTCACCTCCTCTCTTGTATTTCTTCTCACTGCTGTGGACCAAACTCATCACTGTGGTCACATTCAACATAAGGTTGTAAAATAAGTGCTGACAACGAGTGATCAATGGATATGGATGTTTGTGGAGCTGTTACCATTTTTTACATTTACTGTTCATTTTTATTCTTACATCAGCCTTTGCCGATGACTGATACAAGCCGCTTATATTTGAATATGTGTCTGTCTGTGTGTGTGTGTGTATCTGTGTGTGTGTATCTGTGTGTATCTGTGTGTGTGTGTGTCTGTGTGTCTGCAGAGACATATCATGCAATAACTCAATGAATACTTGAAATATCACCATGAAATTACAGGGGCATATACATATAGCTAATGAGCATCAGATGCAATGATCCATTTGAGTAAAGGTCAAAGGTCAAGGTCACAATTAACCAAAAGTTCAAAATGACATTTTCGGTTATAACTGAAGAACGGAGGGTCACAGAACTTTCAGATTGGTACCAAACGATGCAAAATGAATTGAACAATTCCCATAATTGGTCTCATCACCTAAGACCAATAGTTTTCCAGATCTCTGGAGGTCAAAGGTGACATGTCGCAAAATTAACTTCAGTAACACTCTTTGTGTTTGTCAAGCATAGACATATCACGCTATAAGTTAATACTGGATATATTATTACAATATTACACACACTAACACATATATACATGAAACACAATTATCACTATTGCAAAAGGTTAAAGGTCAAGGTCGCATTTAACAGAAAGTGATTCACATTATTGGCTCTAATTCAAGAATGTTTTATCATAGAAACTTGAGACTGGCACAAAATAGGGGCGAGATTTGCATGAAAATTGAGGTTTTATGGCTTGAAAATGCATATGAGGATGCATTTCAGAGTGGAAATCTTGAAAATTATCCGCTGTTGCGTTTCAATCTCACGGTCAAAAACACAAAAAATATTGCTGTTAGACATGCTCGTTGTCAAGGCAGCGTTCTATCACAGCACCATCAGCACAGGCTGGCATGAATATCCAATCCAATTCCACATATGCATGGACATTTCTTAATGACAATGGTTGTGTAAATGTGGATAAAATGGTTGAGATGAGACACCAGTTTTGCGTCTTCTCTTCCCTAAGAAATACTTTTTTAAAAAAATGATACTTTCTTTCTTGTTTTTTTTTTCCCCTCCTTTTTTGAGCATTTTCTTTTATCCCCTCCTTTCTTATCTTCTTTTTTCCTCCTTTTCTATTACCTGTCACTAAATCATGGCAGGGGAAAAAAGAGCCGATGCAACAGGCTTATACTGATACAACGAAAAAAATGGAAATATCGGCCTGTTCATATATCAGTCTACCATTACCACTCTGGTGAACCTGTGCTCTTTGTATTTCTGTCTGAGCTGTTATTTTATCCCCTGTAGAAACTGAGGCACGTCTGTCAGAAACTCCAGTATCCAGTTGCAGGTTAGGGTTTAGTCCCAGTGGTCCCACTTTGTTCAGATACTGTGAGATTAAACCTACTGAGCTGAGCCCAAATCCACAAACAGCATCCAGACCAGAGCGTATTTTCATAAGTGTTCAGGGTCAGGTGAAGTGCAGGAGTGGTTAGGGTGGTATGCAAATTGAAGAGGATCGAATGAAGGAGGAAGGATGGAGGTAATGTGACCTTTGACCTCCTTTTCAAAGTACTTCATTATTATAGAGGTGAGTGTTACATGATGGTGTAGGAGGGTGTTTTTAGAATTGAGGCAATGGCTGAGGCATCAAAAAACATAGAAATAGGAAAACAGAGGCATAAGAACAGGAAACAGAGGTACAGGACCATGAAACAGGTATATGTATAGCAAGCAAAGGTGTATGTATAGACAAGTTCACGACCCATTTCCGCTATTCTTCCTGATTATGCTGTTCACTTCCTTTCGGGCAGCCTCCCGTTGACTTTACATGTTAACACTGAGTGATTTATTGAGAAAAATTATGGACAACGACAAGCAGAAAAGTGGTTCAGTAACTACGTATGCTATCGTTAGATGTAGACGCTCAAGAAAACAGCGAAATGAGTGGTTAGATAGAGAGTGTTTTAACCACAAACCTGCCACAAAAAGACTGCAGCCAAGTGAGCCATCATTCACTCATTCGCTGTTAAGGCAGCTGTCACTCAAATGTCACCTGCACATGTTCATGCCCTCCGGTGTTTTCATTTTTACACAAGCCTCTGAATCACAGGCATTGAATTTAAAGTATTCACCCCACAATGTTTTCATGTGTTCCCATCACTTTGTGGACAAAAGACCAACTAATGATAACCCATTTCTAGAGTTATTTTTGGGATACACTGGCTTTACACAGCCAAAGAGGCTACGACTCACCCAGCTGACTATCGCCCCAAAGCAACTTACACTTCAATCTGATGGTAAGTTCAGCAACTTTAGCTATGAAATGAAAGCTTTAGCTATGAAACTGTCAATATTGTTCATTGTGAAGTTGTCATACACTGACGTTGCCACCGGTGTTTTGCTAAAACAGCTGATTAGCATATAAACTAATATTCATAGACAGTTGAGCTGTATGTGTACGTTGGATTGACAGGTTGCCGACAGTGCTCTGTGTGTAGGGTTGTCAAAAGGGCCTTGAAATACGGAATCGTCCCATATTATAAACAAACTTACGTCCGGTATTGAGCTGAGCTTTAAACGAGACAAAGTTCTTATTTTGCCATTGATGATTATCTAAAAAAAACAGAGGTCTGTGAATCTGATGGGATTTGCCATAGTGTCCCGTATTTTCCCCTCACGGAGTTGGCAGCTCTATCCGTGTGTGTGTGTGTGAATGTGTGTGTGTGTGAGAGAGTACAATTTATTATTATATGTTAGTGCTTTATATGCAGATACTGATACACCTCGGAGGCTGTCAGATTGTCCATAGCTTTCCTGTCTATTGCAATGGAATCCATGAAATACGCACAAATCTTGCTGTACGTTACATTGGGCCACGTCGTCATATTATCCTCTCAGGTCTGCACCACATTTGGGTGGGGGATAATAACGCCAACTCCAGACAAAGTACTAAAACTCTGTTCTGTTGAACATTATAGCTCACAAAAAGCTAGTAATCGAAGTCTGTTCACATCTTCCGGCGGAAGTAGCTTGCATATCTAGATGGCAATGGCGCTACCCAGGGTTTGTGGCATAAACTTGTCTATAGAAAACAGAGGTATAGGACCAGGAATTAGAGGCATAGATACAAGAAACAGAGGTATATGTATAGAAAACAGGGATATATGTATAGGAAACCGAGGTATAAGACCAGGAAAAAGAGGTATAGGACAAGGAGACAGAGATATAGGTACAAGAAACAGAGCTATAAGAACAGTGAACAGAGGTATAAGTATAGGGAACAGATGTATAAGACCAGGAAACAGAGGTATAAGACACATGCATGATGACATCACACGTATGCTGTCTTGTTTTAGTTCAGAACATATCCAACATGGCGTCAAGGCAGAAATGCTCCAGTCTGTCTATATTTCAGATGTACAAACAACACCAGCCGAGGCAAGGCTAAAGCATTTGTGTAGCACATTTCACATACAAGGTAATTAAATTAAAGTAATTCAGTTACAAACACATAATTGCAGTTGAAATATAAACAATGACACATAAATAATCAATTAAAATGAAGTAAGAGAAGGCCAAAATCAGAGCTGTTTTTGGCCTGGTTTTAAACATTATCAGAGTAGAGGTTTGTCTCATGTCATCAGGAAGTCTGTTCCAGGGTGTAGCTCATGGAACTGGGGTCCTGGTGGTCCAGCTCCACTTGAACACTGTCAAAGCTTCCACTTGTTCAAAGGGATAAATCCATTCAATATGAAAACACATTTGTCCACAGCATGTGATTCATTTGGAGGCATGTCACATGTTTCATACACCACCTCATACTCCACATATACATGACACTTGTGAATCTAACAGCAGAGCAAATACCAGGCTTGCCCCCCCCCCCTCAACCAAGCCTGTCCTCATCTGTTATCAGTATTTGTTCATATTGCATATGCTGTTTTTTCTCTGCAGAGATGGAAATATAAAAAGCAGTGGCAAGGCATGCAGAAAAATTCAGGACAGTCCCAAAATCTAAACTGTTGTCCCGAAGCCAGGCCTAAATCCCCCGAAAATTACACTAAAACAGAAGACTAACTAGTTGTTATCTCCACCAAAGAGGTTATGTTTTTGTTATGTTATGTTGTGTTATGTTGTGTTATGTTTTGTTTGTTTGTCTGTTAGTTAGCAAGATAACTCAAAAACTTAAGGACTGATCTTGATGAAATTTTCTGAGTAGGTCGGTAATGGGGATATCTGGAAATGATTAGATTGTGGTGTGTGCATGTGTGTGTCCGTGTGTGTGTGTGTGTGTGTGGGGGGGGATTCTACCTTGGCGGAAGTCTGCTTTTCTAGTTGAGTCAACTGCATGCAGCCCCTGGTGGATTCCAAAGGCCCAGCTACAATGGATCTATTTTTTTTTCTGTTCTACAAATAGAAACAAATATTTTCATTTATAATTGTCATTCATTTACCATGGCTGGTAAACCCAATAAGCCCTAAAAAGCAAAAGCATCAATGTCAGTGCCATGACGAGTGGGTGGGGAAGTACCCATGGGTTACCATCAGCAAGCCCATTTCCCATCCCAAATTTCAGTCAATCTAATCAGCTCAAACAAACCGGTTTGTGCTTTTATTTCCTCACCCTTTTACATGATGTTTTTTTTTTTATCCCTTGTGCGGTCCTTCAGGTCAAGGTGACCCAGTGGCCCATAAATGTGCCTTTTCACAAATACTGTACTACTACTGAACACAGTAAAATATCCTTGGGGGGTGGGGTGATGAGTCTTTGGAACTGAACTTTGTAATCTGGGTCTTTAAAACCCAATCATAGGACACAGCCTGTGGGCCTTGTACGGAGGACTGCACAAGGGTTAAATTGAGAATTATTTATTCTTAATAAAATAATTCAGAATTAAAGCTATTTCCTTCATGTTTACATGGAAATGTTAATTCTGAATAAAGGGTTCCATGGAAAATGTGTGTATTCCGCTCTAGTTTAACTACAGATGGTTGTGATTGGACAGAATGGCTGCTTAAAGTCTGGATGCCTACCGCAAGAAAACAACAATTTCGAGTTTCTGTTTTGCTTTTATTTAACCTAGCAATGTGTGGAAGACCAGATATTACATGCAATTTTTGTTTTTGTAATAATTATGAAACAGTAACTCAGGAGCATGTGCAGAATGACAGGAATAATGTTAAAGAGGAATTAACACTTTTCACATCACAAGAATTATTGAATTTGGAATTAAGAGTGGACTAAACTACTAATTTTATTTGGAATTAAGTTTAATTGGGAATAGTCATTTTCAACTGGAAGTAAGTGTTTACATGGTCATCTTAAAGAGGAATTAACTTTTATTCTTAAACAGGAATACAAATCCTCATAAAAACAGGCCCAGTGAGAGTTGATGAATGGGATCAATAAGTCAAATCAATAATAATCAAAACCCTTAAATCAGTTCCCATCCTAGCTGTCATTCTCCCTGCTCCCACTCATCTGGAGGGTGTATGTGAAGCTGCTATTTCCCGGACTTCAATTCTGCATTTAATACAATCATCTAACACTAGCTGTTGATGGTTGGGCTGAAACTATCCATGTGTGACTGGGTTCTGGACTCTCCTGGACTAATCTTCTTCAGGGTCTGGTGGACATCAGTCAAGTCCAGACTCACCACCTGCTGCCCGTAGTGTGCGGTTAGTGGTTATGAAGTGCCTAAAATCATCCAAAGTAATTATTAACTTGGTTCAGGGAGTCAAAGTCAGATAGAACCCCCTATCTCAGTCCCCTGGTGTTCCTTTGTTTGTTGAAAGTAGTCCAGTATTTGATGCCCATGGATGGTTTGAGTCTGATTGGTTTGTTATCCTGGTTCATGCTGTTCTGAGTGCAGCTGTGTCTCTGGATCTGAGCAGCTCTCGTACCTCAACAGTCATCCATGGTTTTTTAATCGCCCTGTGACATGTTTGGTCTTCTGTGCATTTGTAAATGTGGGCTGATACAGTTGTGGTATTCTCCTTAAAGGTTGGGTACAAGGTCTTAGAAAAAAAGTTCTTAATAGCTACACTTGGAAGATACAAAAAAAAAACATAGCACACGTCATGCTTGTTCCTCAGGGTTCACGAGCACTCTCAACAATTCAACAAATCCATGCAGTGTCCTCCGCCATTATATTTATATTTCCTGGTGATTTATGTCAGTGACAAAACTATTTTCTGGTAGTCTCGCCATGTTATTCCTATTCATTACATGTATAGGTCTAGGAATGCTTCATAGTCAGGGTAGGCAGGGCTAAAAGGTTGTTTTTCAAATCCTCTAGTGGGACAGTACTCCAACCAATCAGCGTAATCCTTAGGATGATGTAGACACCAGGAAGTTCACGGAGGAGTCCGGAGAAAGTAAGGAAAGACTAAACAATATGGTGAATTATGGAGCTTAACGACTGTTGTCGCTTCTGTAAAAATAATTTAAAGTTTGTTGATGTTTTTTCACATTCTTCACTCATCTTTGATAAAAGGAAATCGCCACCTGTTATTCTTCTTCTATGGTTATTGCCGGTTGTTTCTGGTATTGATGCCACTTTGTTAAGTCCGTTCTCTGACTCTATACATCACCGTGATTCGACAGCCAGTTTCAGGGAATCTAGCCAAAAGTTACATTGAGCGTAACTAGACTACTACAGTAGCACATTAGATGTGCTGCCACTAGGTGGGTCTAGCATGGCTAGGCTAGTTTTGTGGTGCAATTTACATCCTAATATTGCTAATACAATTATCCAATTTCTGTCTTAATTCCATGCAGTAGTGCTCCAAACCTCAGAAGAATGATCAATTTAAGAGGGGTGCGTGTAGAGGGGGAGGGTCAATTGGCAGTTTAGTTTGATAGACATATCACCTTTTAATCATTTCGAGCGGGTGTTCAAAATGTGACTGCTCAGCACGAAATCAGGCATAAGTCGTGCTGACCCGTTCAGAGCAACAGCCAAATTTAGGCTGGAAGGCGATTCTTTATGTGTGTTTACATTTTATTAAAAAATGGTACCTTAACACCTCTATTTTCAGTTCCCGTGGTCATTACATTGAAATCCAATCAATAAAGGTGTTTATTGAGTCAATTATTTAAGCGGCGACAAAAGTTCAGGGATTGCTGAGCAAAGACAAAGACGACTTCTACCTCTTTTCGCCAAACAAACCGATCTCCGTTCCGTGGGTAAACGCCCAAGTGTTTGGTACGAGGTAAAAGCTTATATTGAATGCTCTGTCCAATGCGTAAGCCAAATGATTGTAATACGTCGTATGTCCTTTAACATCTGTGAAAGATTTGTGTCAATCGGATACAAATTATTATGCGTTGCTAAGGACTTCCTACCCCAAAACATTTCTCAAAAATGCAAATTGCAAAATATGTCCAAATGTGGATATTAAAATTACCATAACTTTAGTTCTACTTGTGATGGAAACATAATTTTTTCACCATCTTAAACCTTAGTTTCCACTCTACCAAGCTATACAGATAACTCAGTTTTGATTTCCAGACACTTATGCCTGGTTTCATGGTGGTGGGTCACATATGATTTTGTACCTCAGCAGTCATCCATTCACCCTGTGACATGTTAGGTTCTATTTTCAGTGCATTTGTTTACATGGGCTGATACAGGTGTGGAATACTCCTTAAGGTTATTTTCCTGGCCTGTGGTGGCAGTGTCTCTGACCCAGTCTCTGCTGTTGTGGCTCCAACAGGTCTCACTCTCATCAGTTATTAGAAGGACCTGGTTCTATGTCAACGTAACACAGATGCAGAAGGGAGGGCGGCTGCTGCTTTGAACACTGATTTGATATTGATGAACCTTCTTCATGTTGGCCTGGTTAACATTTCCAGGAACAATGAATGTTCCCTCAGGTTATGTCCTCTGCAAACCACGGTAGAGAACATCCAGGATCACATTAGCGTCTGTAATGTGGGGAGATGTAAACAACAGTGACAAAGATGACTGAGAATTAACTGCCAGAGACTAAATGTCTGGACCGCAGTGGAAAAGGTAAGATATGGGTCCATGCACCATTTGTTACTGGAACAGATGCCTTCATCCTGTGTTCAGTGGGTGACAGTGCTGTTCTTCTTAGTCCAGTGGGTTGTTAGTCCTGCTCTGCTAATAGCATCATCTGCCCCTGTGTCATTCATCCTCGTCTTATAGAAGATCACTGTGCAAAAGACTCACTTCTCATTTGGAAGTTTTGAAAATGTTATTTGTACAGCCCTGTATCACCAGGTTTCCTTAGCACACACAGTATTTTAACAGTGTGTGCTGGTACGCTATGTTCATTCGCCTTTGAGATGGTGGGGAACGTGTGTAGTCACATGATTGCAGTCTGAATGGGAAGGGAAACAAGAGATTTGGAAATGACTGATGATTCAAATGCAGAAACGGCTGAAACAGACATAACCATAGTAATGTGAGTCCAACTTGATCCAGTTGTAGTTATTTTGAAAATAAATTTGACATATGTCATTGGTAA
This sequence comes from Siphamia tubifer, assembly GCA_020466265.1. Lineage (NCBI taxonomy): Eukaryota > Metazoa > Chordata > Actinopteri > Kurtiformes > Apogonidae > Siphamia > Siphamia tubifer. The sequence goes on along the minus strand of CM035787.1, from coordinate 11,257,304 downwards.
ATATTTTGGATTCCACAAAGGCGGCTGAGTGGTTAGCTCTTACATCACAGCAAGAAGACCCGGATTCGATTCCCGGAACGTGCAAACCTTTCTGTGTGGAGTTTGCATTTTTCTCTCCTCATGTTTGTATGGGTGCTCCAGTTTCCCCCATCGCCCAAAAACATGTATGTTAGGGGTAAATCCTCCAGCCAGGTGATTCTGACCAGGCCTGGCTCTATGGGTCCCTGCCCACTGCTCCTGCCAGGTTACCCCAATGGCGTCAAAAGGATGGGATTAAATGCAGAGGACATATTAAGTTGTACAGTTTATAATGACAAATAAAATACTTCTTTCTAAAGATAATATTGAGCTAAAGGACTTGAAATGCGAGATATCACAGATCACCTGACTTCGGTTAGCAACCTGGCTTTGCTGTGGCATATACTATATGGTGTTGTAGAAATTACAATAATATCAGATATAAATGTAGTGTAATGTTTTATATCTGTTAATGTTTGTACTCCTTGGAGTTTGGGTCTGTGGTTGAGCTGTGACAGAAGGTCAGCACATCTTGAGATAACCCCAGTTCCCTGAGGGGGATGGGGACAGTAAGAACAATAATGGGACACAGAGCAAGACATCCTCACTTGCAAAATTACCTGAAGGAGAGGAGGAGGGGTCAGCAAGAGGAACAAAAGTCCTTGTGTAGGGGAAGAAACTTTAGTGTTATGTCTGCTCTCTGACAAGCAAACACTCAAAAACTGACTTCGAGACAAAAGATTTTTGACTTTGAAACTTTGAAAAACTAAATGTAAATCATATTTGTGATATTAAAATAATGTAGACAATGAAAAGACTCAAAGAAAGGTTACTTCTTTCCAACTGCTTGTAAGCCAAACAAGTATATGATTTAAATTGTGTATTATGTATTTTTCCAAATACAATAGAACATATAGTTAGTGCAGGACAAACGTCCTGTTCATCAAATGAACGTTTGTGAGGCTGCAGGAGGTAGAGAAAAGATAAATGACCATCAAGGTTCTGCAGGAGGGCACGGACTGCCCTGTTACCACATCATAGTATTAAAAGCCAACTGATGTGCACGGTTATGGACTGAAATGCATGACACATGAAATAACAAAGTTGTTTATTGTTTATTATAAAATGCACCAGAATTCTAAAATGCAGCTCAGCAAGGGTAGCAGTGGCTCAGGTGGTAGAGCGGGTCACCCAATGACCGAAAAGTTGGCGGTTCACTGTCCACATGTTGAAGTGTCCTTGGGCAAGACACTGAACCCTGACTTAGTCTCCCAGTAGGGCTGACAGAACCTTAGAAACCTACTGGTGTATGAGTGTGTGTGAATGGGTGAATGTGAGGCTAATGTAATCTTTGAGCACCATGAAGGTGGAAAAGAACTATAGAAGTGCAGAACATTTACCATTTGACAAGACCTCACCTGTGTGTGTGTCATGTGTGAGTCCAGTGTTTCTTCTCTGTGTCGTATTTGAAGGATGTACCAGTAGCTGTAGAACCTTCTGTCCTCGCTGCTCTGGTTGAAAATGGCACATCAGTGTTTGATCACGAGTCCATTCAGTTGAACGACTATTGGTTCACAGACACTTCGAACTCCAAACTCACAGCAGACCAGCATGCGGACCACAGGCGGAGAAAATATCAAGTGTCACGCTAAAATATTTCGGCACTTGGATTGATGAGAAACTGTCTTTTACATCCAATGTGGAACATCTGTTGCTTGGCTTTTTTTTTTTTAATTTTTAATGCGACAACAAATGCTGCTCAAAGACAGACATAAAAACTTGTACAAACCACATTCCTGAGAGCATGGGAGGACATTTACATGAATGTAGCTGCAGGGGTTGATCTGGGCGACATTATTGTGGGGCGTTTGGTACAAGAAATGTCCAGGCTGGTCTGAGTGGATCTGTGGTTTTCCCTCTGGTTTCTTTTTTCCCACTGGGTTTTTGAAGATTTTCTTTGACAAGAAGGAAGCTTGAAGGACGGAGGGTGTTTCGGACATTAATCCTTTTCCTTCATCTGCTGTTTTTTTGACTGGTGTTTGTTTCGCTAGTGTGTGTGTGTGTGTGTGGGGGGGGGGGGGGGGGGGGGGGGGGACCACATCCGGGCTGGTTCACTTTCACTTTTATTTTGCAAACATGAACACAACAGACAGTTGTAGTGGATCACAGGTGGAATCTTAGTCTGTACATACTACGTATTATTATCACACACACACACACAAGCATACTCGCTTAAATGTCTCTTGAGAACCGTTTTTAATCACGTTGCCATTGAGTAGTGACTGTAAACACATCTTTTTTCCTTTTTAAGACAATAAAATACAAATAATTCTAATAGTAATAAACATTTGAAAACTACATTAAAAGTAAAAATGAATGAATGAAGAAAAAATACTAATTTAACTAACTAAAGTATATATATATATATATATATATATATATATATATATATATATATATATATATATATATATTTCGCTTTACACCTGTTTCTGTCATGCTTTATGGGGACTTCCTAGTTATATAAAGAATAAAGTAAATAAACATGGAGCCTTTTGTTTTGTGATGCTCCTTCATGTTGTTTTACCAACAGTACTAAAATTAGAGATGCACAATACAGTGGTACCTCTACTTACAAAATACCCAGCTAACAAATGATCCAAGTAACGAAAAACCTTTGCCTCAATTTTTTGCCTCTGAATATGAAAGAAAATTCTAGTTATGAAAGGAAATTGAAACCTCTGAGACATAAATACAGTACTCTATGTACATTACTATATGTACCGTTGTACATACTGTACATAGAATACCATTGGGTTATTGTTGTTTCTTGAGTTTTTCTGAGTGTCCTCATTTAAACTTTATTTCAGTACATATTCAAAAATTAGAGTAAACAGGGCGATGGTGGCACCCTGTTTGGCTGCAGCTGCTGTCTCCCAGTAACGCAGACACTTTAATAATAATTTCTACACCTAGACCAGCGCTTTTAATTCCAAAAGTTCAGTCGAATGGTGCAAGAAGAGTATATGACCAACAGACTATCATCAGCTTAAGGAAAATTGTTAAAAACTTGGACACCGCAAGTGTGGAGACGCGGACTGTTCCACAGAACATTGCTCTGCTATGCTGGTCAGATCCAATGTCCTACAGTGGAGTCTCCCCCCAAAAAGGGCACCTTCGGAGACATCGGAAGCAGCGTGAGAGGAAGTAGAAGCATGGCTGTCATGGTGGACTTACAGCTAAGCTAAGACCTAACCTGTTCCGACCCCCGCTTGCATCAATCCTGCTCTCCAACGTACGATCACAAGAAAAACTACCTGAAGCTGGATTTAAACGCCAAACAATTCAAGTCAATTACATTGTATTTATACATAATCCACCAAATCTACATTTTCTTTTGACACATATTTCATACAAAATTGGTACATTCTTATATTTTTTGAGGGGTAATATTGGGGTCCTTGGAACAAATTAGACCTTTTACATGTAAAATGTGACTATTCACGAAAAAATAATGGTGCAAAAACACTTCTGGAACAAATTAATTTCGTAAGTAGAGGTATCACTCTGTATCATTTGAGAATTGTCCTCACCAGGGACGTTTCTAGATGTAAGCGAACTATACAAATACATGGGGCCCAAAAGCTGCATGTTCAGCCTCATCTGAGGAAAATTCACGCCCAGTTCAAATAGCAATGCAACAAGGTTTTGTCTGGTACTGGATAGAAAAGATATGACGTCCACACTGGACCTACCGGAAGGGGCGGAGACTTAGGCTCCCTATATACCTGATGCAAACTATTTTTGCTGATTAAGTGGCTTGACTTCAACGTGTGTGGCTGAAGTGGCGTGTCAGCCAAGATGACGGACAGATTTTTCATATAATCACATGCCAGGATTTTAGATGAAGCCCCTCCTTTGAAAACGGTTTGGTTACAGAAGGGTCCCAGATGGTATTGTGAGGTGCCATGTGGCGACAGTCAGATTAGCTGTTTTGCTCATGAAGTCTAATAGATTGTGGTGTCTGAGTAGAATATTTAAAGGCTTTATGAATCTCTTTATTGCACTTTGACAAATGATAGGCAAACAACATCATGCTCAGGGCCCCCACAAAGCTCGACACAGCCCTGGTCCTCGAGATGTACATGTGTGCGATACTTCTATCAGCATGTTCTCATCTAAGTTCATCCTGGGTACCTGACACACACTGCACAGCCATCCACCAATCACAATCCTCCTTAATCAGTTTGGACTGAGTCATTGGTAACAACACTGAAAACTAAGCAACAAGCAAGAGAAAATCCCTGCAAACAAAGACTTGATGCCAAAAAGAAAAGCAGCATCAGTTCAGTGTAATTATTTAATTTCCAGAAGGATGTGTTCACACTGTCTTCACCTGACCACACAACCAGCATTGCAGAAATCTAAATGTGACCAGGTGTATTTTTCTCACTTTGAGTCCAAATCACACTTAAAATAAGATATAATTACCTAAAGAGGAACTTTTCAGTCATATATAAGAAGTTAGTGTGAGACAATAAATCTTGAAAATCTTATTTCAAGAAATCTGTTCAAGAAACTGTTCACTTCATTTTATATATATATATATATATATATATATATATATATATATATATATATATATATATATATATATATATATATATATATATATATATTTGCTTAATCAAAGATTTTTTTATTGACCTTATTGATTAATTGATAAGCGTCGATTTCCCTCAGAACCTGAACTTTCAATAGTATCAACAAGAATAAAAACTAAATATTCATAGAAAAAAGCATTTCATATTCCTTAAAAATGGATTTATCTAACCATTGGAAACAGTTCAGGTAATCACATTTATGGATTTGAACTAAATAAATTCTGCAGAGAAACTTGATAAAATAAATGGATCTAAAGAGCAGAAGTTTATGCAATGTGATCGATTTTATTTATAGACCAAAAATTTAAACAACCACAAGGGTTCCAAGGTGCTGCATAATAACATAAACATAATAAAACATAGACACTGAAAATACAAAGATAAAACATAACAAATTAGAAAAGCATTCAGAGATCACCCCACACACACACACACACACACAATCATCACCCCACACTTTTCTCACTTATTCCTTGTGCCAGTATGAACATTTCTTGATATTTTTATCCAAATCCGTTCATTACTTTTTCAGTTATCTTGCTACAAATCACACACATGTGCTCCCTCCACATACCTCCACCGATCATCACCAAAATGTAACCATCTGTTCCTTCTTCACAGCATTTCCTGATTTTCAGCCAAATCAGTTAACAGTTAATAAACAAACAAACAGACAGACTGACACACCCCGATGATCACTCCGCCAATCCTTGGGGGAGTAGTAAATATCTAGAAATGGGTGTTTATGACTTTGTTATGACATGATGGAGCAAGAGTTGTGTGTGGGCGGCACACACAGCTTGGGGTGGGGGTAGGGGGGTTCATTTGCTAATTGTGTGCATGCTACTATATAGGGCTGTGGGTCGGTTGGTAGCGTGGGCCGTCCAACCGAAAGGTTGGTGGTTCGTTTTCCGGCTCATACACCTACTGGTGTATGAGTGTGTGTGTGAATGGGTGAATGTGAAGCTAATGTAAAGTGCTTTGAGCACCATGAAGGTGGAACAGAACTATATAAGTGCAGGACATTTACCATTTTATTATTACTCTTAATCCTAATGGGGGTACGGGCCAGTGCTCTCCGTGTCCCTATTGGAGTGAAAGTCAGACTTTACACTTATTTATCTTTCCTCTCCTGAAACTTCACAAATGGTCATTTTAGGAGGTGGGGCTGTAGATGTAATTTATTGGTCTCATTGGGTAAACGTGTCTTCACTGTCTGAATATTTAACATTAAACCTTTAAAATGAACCAGACATGCAAATAATGTACATAGCATTGTGGTGGTTCACCTTCAACAATGTTTGTTGCTGGACATTTGGTGAAATATGAATGCAAAGACGATTGTCTTTGACCACTTTTCATAATCTTCCTAAATTGCGTAAGGCATACGTTGTCTTTGGGCTCATGAAGAATAACAAATACATACTGTTTAAAATTTCAATGAGCACACTGGGAAAAACTCAGGAAACAACAGTAACTGTGATAAATGAGGGTCAATGGGATGCTACATACAGTACGTACACGACGTACTCGGGGGTTTCAGTTTCCTTTTGTAAATTTCTTTCATATTCAGAGATGAAAAATTTAGTTCAAGTGTTCTTGTTACTTGAATTATTTGTTAGCTGGGCCTTTCGTAACTAGAGGTGCCACTGTGCGTGTGTGTGTGTATGTATGTATATATAGATAGATAGATAGATAGATAGATAGATAGATAGATAGATAGATAGATAGATAGATAGATAGATAGATAGATAGATAGATAGATAGATAGATAGATAGATAGATAGATAGATAGATAGATAGATAGATAGATAGATAGATAGATAGATAGATAGATAGATAGAACTGCCAATTCACTTCCATTGTCATCTGGAGACTGTTTTCATCTGCACTGACCCCGCTCTTAGACGTGGAGTAAATTTACAGACTGCATCCCTGTCAATGGTATTTTCCCTCTTTGTGGATACAGTGCTATTCTTATGCATACATTGTTTTCATACTATGTTATTAATCTATTGAGAGGAAACAGGATGTTGTGAACCTATCACATATCTGGTCATAATGGCTGACCCTTTCTGCGGTGGCTCGTGCGAGAGGGGGAGAGCCTGGGGTTAGAGAAGGGAAGAGAATAAGGACCGGTCCCAGAGGAGCGTGAGGTCTGACAGGGTCTGGAGAAACGCTACGCTTCGAACGGACTCGCCCGGGCTGTTGTCGCCGGGATGGGGCCGCATCACCCTGGGTTCTGCTGGTCCTCGTCATCCGCTCTTGAGGGAGACGGACTGTCTGGATCTCATTTGTCGGGTCGGGGAAAAACCGACTGATGCGAAATGGTCGTTATATTAACTGAGCTCTCCGCGAGTTCTGCGTTTGCTATTCATAAATTCTGTCTTGTATTGCTAATTCTCAAATTCATAAAGGTGCTATGGAGAGATCACAAAGCTTCCTCTTTATACTCTACACTACAATGCAACAGAAATAATGATGGGTCAACCATTGGTCAAACGGTCATCATCCCTATTGTAGGGTCAGAGGGTTTACTGTTGGATCCAGGATTATAAAGCGATGAGGTTAGAGATCAGGGCATACATAATGGCCGTGTCCTCACAAAGATCCTCTTTAAAACACACTTTATCCCTGTGTGGGTGCTCATGGTGTATACGTCACCATTGTCCTAAAGGCATCGCATAGGGTCAGCAGAAATATCAAACCCACTGTACACAGGAGAGTTAAGAAAACAGTCATTTCCTCTTGTTTTCCAATTTAGGACCATGAAGCCGTGGGTGGACCCAAGTCAAATAAACATCCAAAAATGAAAGAAAACAAAAGTATTATTTATTAGTGTCAGTGTGATCTGCGTGGAGATGATCATGAAGCCTTCTGTCCATTAGGAGGTAAACATTCAGACAGAATATTAAAAATGTGACTTGTATTCATATGTGTTTAATGGATGTGCATGTGTGGCAGACATTTCTAACATCTGTGGAAAAACTGTCCAGTTTGTTGAAAGAAAAATGTATTGTTAAAAAATTTCTTTATTTAAATGACATGTCCACTGAGGCCCTCAGGCTCCACCTCCTCCAGGTTGTTGTCTGTGCTACTCTGTCCCATTCAACCGACAACTGAACATTTGAGGTCATGGGCTCCAAGTTTGGGCATATTTTCAGTCTGGACTACAACCGCTGCAGCTGAGAAACAATTGTGTGGAATTGGAGAAATGTTGATGTGAAATGTGGATTTGAAATGTGCAAATGTGGGGACGAAACTACTTATAAAGTGATAAAGAGAGATGGCTCTGTTGTCTTAGGCTGCCCACTGGACTCAATCGAGGAGGCGGTGGACAGACAGATACTGACAAAAGTGATGCGGATCAATGGATACCCCCCCCCCTCACACACACACACACACACACACATTAGAGGCCTTGAGTAGCTCTTTCAGACCCAGACTGTTACACCCCCACATGTAAACTTCTGCAGGTCATTCCTCTTTACAGCCATCAGACTGTATAATGGTTCACAGTAAACCTCCCCTACACCATGTACATATGAACCAACAGTGTAAATGTATGCGTAACTGGTGTGCTTAATGTTAGTCAGCATTGTGTAGTTTTGTTTTGTTTTTGTTTTTTTTTAATTATTTTATTGTATCCCATGGGTGGAAGAAAGGAGTGTCGAGGTAACTGTTGCTATTTTATGCTGAATATACAGAAAAAGTGTTGTGATGGGTGAGTCACACCTGGTAGATTGATGATTGGTCTCTGCTATAAAAGAATTAGCATAATTAGCTTTGGTTTAACGCATCACAAATGTCACTGAAATGTGTAATCCAGGTATATCACCTACAGTACAACATATTGTCATTAAATACATTATGCCATATTATACATGTAGATATAACTCTTCTCCAAATATCTATAGAATTTCGGATTAATAAACTTAATTCATATGGAGCACCAAGCATATAAATCTACCCTGAGCACCCCCCCACCCTCCATGTGGAGGGCAGTGGAAGCAGAACTCTGGTACATAAGGAAATAATGTAAAGAATGTTAATATGCAAATACTGTTTAAAAGTTGTACTTTATTTTCTATTTTTTTCACATTCTAATAATGTTTTATTCTAATATCTCTTTATTCATATACATATACATATTAATAAACACACCAGGTTTTCTTATATTTTCACTCTTGTGTTTTTTCTTTTCTTTCTCCCTGAAAACTGGTATACTATATGCTGCTGCTGTAAACTGGAATTTTCCAGTGGTGGGATCAAATACAATCTTATCTTATCTTGTCTTAGAGACTCAACTAATTAAGAATAAATTCAAACAGGATCCAGAAATCCACTGGATTTTTGACCAGATTAATTGAAATATATTTTTTTTGCAGTGCCTGGAGGGTTCAAATTCAAACTGTATAAACTATTAGGGTCAGACAGGACTAGTTTTCTGGAGACCTGGGGTTAAGATGTATTCAGAAGCATTAGAATGGATTGTAATGGGTTAGTAAAACATTGCCGGATTTTCCAACTTGTTTGTTCACCACTTGCACATGCAATGTGCATTAATGTTCCTGCAGGTTTAACTGCCACTGCAAAAAGCCAGAAGTTAATTGTTACCTGATGAACCTCTGGGTACATTACTGTGGAACTGAAAGACAAGGCATGTTTCAATACCCATTACGGTTACTGCCAAGCCTTACTCTAATAGACTTTTAACATGATTCATCTGTTTCAGTAGAATCCATGTCAGACTGCGACACATTCCACTTCTCCAAAACAAGAAACATGGGAACTGAAGCACCGAAGTTATTATTGTGTGTTGACATTCATGCCGTTCTACAGGAAAACTATGGAAATTGAGCGTGTGGTAGAGAAAAGGCATCGCGATCTAAACTGGTTTTTATACAAACACGAATGTTATATAAAAAAGTTTTCCCCACCATTGCCATGCTGTTTTTGAGAAGCGTAACTGATGAGGGGAAAAATTACCTTTTGTTTCCAGAGATGCTCATAAGTCACTTTTTACAAGTCTGAAATAATAATTTTCACATTAGATGCTATTTGACATAATACTGCATTGCTGTATTGTTTTGTATTAAGTATGTAGTTATTAAGTATGGTGAAAGGATGTAGGCCTTACTGTACTGTACTGTTACTATACTGTCAAAATTGATCAGTGCAATGTGAAGAAACATCCCAAAAGCTTTGTTTAAATTTGATCAAATTACAAATACAATGTATGTAATTTGAACCCTGTGGCAGCACGCACATGTTACAAACCTTTGCACAAACATCAAGGGAGGGAAACTATTATTTCTACCTGTGATTTTCCCATAATGTCGGGTAACACAATGGAAAAGCTGAAACAAATTAAATAGTCAAATAAGTCCAAGTCAAGTCTCAAATCTTTGAGGGCAAGTCTAAAGTCAAGTCACAAGTCTTTGTTTGTGTGACTTAAGTACGACTCAAGTCCAAGTCTCAGACTGGAGTCCCCATGTCTCTTTGTTTCCCGAATATCATGTAATTTCTCATTCAAATTTGATATGGACATTTTAGAAACATCCAAATATTGGTTTGGACACATCCATAGCGTTCCTACGTAATTTTATGCTCATGTTCCATTGGCATTTATATATATATATATATATAAAATAATATTCAAGTAGGCAAATCTGTGAAAATTGTCTTGGTAAGATTTCTTGAAATTAGATTTTCATGATCTATCTTCTAAAAATTAAATCTTATATCTCACTGCAAAGTTCCTCTTTAGGTGATTCTGTCTGATTTTAAGTGTGATGAGATATTTGGATGAGAAATCAGAAAAATACACTTGGTGAAGATAATGATTTTTGTAGCGTACAGTCAGTGTTGTACCTGAACGAGTTCATTGAACGATCGTTCACAAACTATATCATATTTTTGAGGAACGTGAACGACTCGTTCACTTTTGCCAAATGAACGGAAAGTTGTGAACGCGGTTATTCTGGCATTTATTGAACTGCGCTCTTATTTAGTTCATATTTCGTTCTTATCACATTGTAATTATTGAGTCCTATAAGGTAGAAAATGGGATCAAAACACAGCATTATTATAGATGTCATTTTTGTATTATTCTGAACAAATGTTGGCAACATAATGTTGTGAAATAACCAATGAGAAGCGTTTTGGCAGAGAGAGAGAGAGAGAGAGAGAGAGAGAGAGAGTTTTTCAGAGCGGAGAAAAATATAGAGTGTGACCGGCGACCGGAGCAGGTGTTGTCCCGTTCTTGGAAATAAACATTGAAAACGAAGCTCACTGAAACCACTCCTTGTGTTCTAAGAACCTGCAGAGGGAAGTTAACCCTGGGGTAAGGTACTTACTTCCGCTCTGGAGGGGCGGCATTTTCCCCTGATTCTGTCTACAGGATAAAGTCAGGAATGGTTAATAATAAGTTTACAATAATAACACAAAAAAAGAACGAAAAAAAGAACAAAAAAGTTCATTTTGGGATTCATGAACTTCTAGTTCATAATTTGGAAGAATGAACAATGAACTGAACTAATTCATATTGAGTAACTTGAACTGAACTTTGAACTAGTTCCTAAACAAGGTGAACTTTCCTAATACTGTGTACAGTCCATACTGCAATGTTCAGTTGTCGGCTGAACAGGACAGAGCAACACAGCCAACAACCAACAACCAACAACCAGCCATCTCCACACCACCTCTGAAAGGTGGTGTGGAGATGGACTTATGAAGTTGAATGAATGAAGAATTCAGACCCAAGCAGAGCATTTACAGTTCATGTAAACCACAGGGAAATTTGGGAAAATGAACTAATTCAATAAAAAAAAAAGACAAGTATCGCAGCTTTATGTCAAACTGGAAATGTTGATCCCCTACAGTGGACAAACATGTATTTGTGGGTGTCAGGAGGATGTACCGTAGACACAGTGTCTGAGCAGCAGCTTACCCACACAGCTGGCTGGTGTCTTTGATACGTTTGACAAAAATCTGTGCATGTGTCTGTTTCTCATTAACTTTCCTGCTTAGATGCCAGTCATTGTTTCACCTCTTGATATCATTAGACTTTCAAAGTGCTGTGGTTTCCAATGCCATCCCACCACACACACACACACACACACACACACATTCAGTGACAGCTTAAGTTAAATCAGACACTGCAGGAGGAGCTCAGGGTACTAATCTGACTGTAGGTACTGCTTTATGTGACACTAATATTGATACTGCTGTCACTGTTGGGTAGTCTAAAGGTTTAATATGTAAAGTCATGTCTACGTTTTAACTCCCTCAGACGTCAGAGTGTGTGTTTCTTTTGAGCACATCTGTCTCCCATCCTCAGATTTCAGATCGATTCCAAAGTTGACATTAATGAAAAATAAACCCAAGATTTAAAATGGATCAGATGGGTCCTTTTTTGGGCTCTGGCTTGGGTTTGTGTGGGTATACAACACCAGTGAACTCCATATGTTACAGTTGCAGTGCAGTCTAAATGTGCAGTATATTGAACCTGTAGGTCTTTGCTAGTCCAGTTTAAACAAACATGTAATGTCAGGTATTGTTTTGTGCATATACATCATTACTCAACACACAAAAACCTACTTTCTTCCTTTTAAAAAATTCTCTTTTTATTGAAAGAATTTAGATTTTTACAAACACTGAAAAATTTGACAGACACATAAACATCCAGAAAATGGGGGTTTATAAAACAGACACATCTTTGCCGAAGTAAAGTGATGAATCAATGGATAAACAAGTCGCGGCAACCACAACAAACCCCACCCCCTCACAAACATTTGACCTCTTAACATGTCTCCAAATGTGAGACTATGGATTTGACCTTTCAAGATCCCACAAGGTCAAAGGTCATGGTGTCATTTTTGAGCCTTCATATATTTCCTATTTGTCAATAACAACTGAGTACTTATCACCCCTTTCTTTTGTAGTTACCACCATTTAAAATCATGTGACCTTGATTTTGACCGTTCAAGGTCACCCAAGGCCAAAGGTTATGATACCAGTTTGAAGCCCATACCAAATTTACTATTCAAAGATACTATTAACTAATAGTAGCTGAGACTATCTCTCTTTTTGGACAACGCCCGGTCATATCCTCTCATAAACATATGCCTAATATTCATTGCATTATTGCTGTAAAATGTTCATGTGAATTAGGTCAGACCTACTGCTGTGGTCCTATAGTGTTTTCAGCTCTCACAATGCAGACACACTTTTATTCAGGTGTTTTACTGAGGAAAAAATTCAGGCCGGATACAAATGTATTTTATTTCACTGTGTTCCAACCTAAAATACTCAGTGAGAGTGATTCTGACTGTGTGTGTGTGTGTGTGTGTGTGTGTGTGTGTAAGAACAACCAAAACATAAATAACAAGAAAAGCACTTAGAGCGCACACCTCTGCCAAGGCAGACCTTCCATCTTCGAATTGAGAGAAGTACGCCGATGTGTTTTTGCCAGAGTTTGTCTGTCTGTTAGTTAGCAAGATAATTCAAAAATGTATGGATGGATTTTGATGACATTTTCAGGATGTGTTGGGAGTGTAACTGGAAGAGATCCTGGATTCTGGATCACTTTGAAATGTATTCTTCTTTTACCGCAATGTAACATTTCAAGGTGATCCAGAATGCAGGATCTCTTCCGGATCACCACCAAAATGTAATAATTTGTTCCTTGTGACACCCCCAACACATCCTGAAAATGTAATCAAAATCCGTCCATACGTTTTTGAGTTATCTTGCTAACTAACAGACAGACAAACAAACTCTGGCAAAAACATAACCTCCTTGGCGGACCTCTCTTCCTTCAAAGGGGGAAGGTCTGCCTTGGCAGAGGTTTGGGGTGTCAGAGGTAATAAATATAAAAATCAACAATCAGGACAATTTTAGATAGAAGATCACAATAGTTTACTAGTCACTTTTACATTATATGTGCAAAAGTTTAATGATATTTCCTAAATGTTGAAAAAACAGAAGTGCGTAATGTCAGTTTTTCCATTAAATCACAAAATTATCATGAGATGGCACAAAAAGTTATTGTATAAACCTGGCAACAGATGTAAACATGTTGTTTGACAGATACTGTATATTCATTATTATTATTATTATTATTATTATTATTATTATTATTATTATTATTATTATTATTATTATTATTATTATTATCTCCCACTAAATTACAAAATGCTGTGTCCACACATACCGCACCATCTTTCTTTTAAAACTCTTCTTTGCTCATTGTAACGTCTATCAACATCTGTTTTTGAAATTCACTTGACTAGTTGTGAAAAACGTTTTGCATAATATACCAATTGCGTTACACCTGAAAAACCACCTCTTGCCCGTGCAACAACTTTTAATAGAGGAACAATAGTTTTGGTGAATTTTTATAATATGAAGGTCAATGGAAAAAAAGACAAGTGTTATTATCTTCAGGACCTCCGAACTGAACATAAAGCAGAAGATTTCCCAGGTTAATTTCTCAGATACCAAAGACAGCCTTTTTATTCCTGGGATTTGTAAAGCGGATGCTGTCCCCTTCAGTTATTCCTGGAAAACATCTGCTTCTTTTCATGTTGGTTAGAGTAGACGAGGAAGACGAATGACATGAATGAGCTGAAGCTGGACCGGCTCACATGTCAACGGTAAATGTTCTGTACTTCTATAGTTCTTTTCCACCTTCATGGTGCTCAAAGCACTTTACATTAGCCTCACATTCACCCATTCACACACACTCATACACCAGTAGGTTTCCAAGGTTCTGTCAGTCCTACTGGGAGACTAAGTCAGGGTTCAGTGTCTTTGCCCAAGGACACTTCAACACATGCACAGCCAGAGAACCGCAAACCACCAACCTCAGCTCTACCAACTGAGCCACAGCTGCCCTATGTCAACCTGTCAACCCCTCACCTCCGTTTTGAATGTGTTCTTAGCATGGGGCTTTTAAAAAATTTGTTTTTTATTATTATTATTATTATTATTATTATTATTATTATTATTATTATTATTATTATTATTATTATTATTATTATTATTATTATTATTATTATTATTATTATTATTATTATTTCCTTTTTTGGTGTGTATCAACTTGTTTGTATTTAGTTTGATTGCAGTTGTTGACTTTGTCTCATTCTTTACTTTATTGTGTATTCACTTTGTGTTGCCTTCTACAGTGTATATACACTACCGGGCAAAAGATTCAGAATGCCCTGATTTTTCCAGGTTTGTTTGGAAATTCAAGTAGTTCAAGTCAAATAGTACAAAGGTAAACGGTGAACTGCGAGAGGTAAATGAACAAAATCTGAAAAAAATGTGTTTTTAGGGTGAAAAAATAAAAACAAATTGACATCCCACCCATTTATTTCAAGGGTTGGGTGGTATGGTGGTGCAGTGGTTAGCACTCGTGCCTCACAGCAAGAAGGACCCTGGTTCAAATCCCACACCAGACCTTTCTGTGTGGAGTTTGCATGTTCTCCTCGTGTCTGCGTAGGTTTTCTCCAGGTACTCCAGTTTCCTCCCACCATCCAAACACATGCACTGATAGGTTCATTGGTTAAACTAAATTGTCCATAGGTGTGAATGTGAGAGTGATTGTTTGTCTATATATGTTCAGCCCTGAGATGAACTGGAGACTCATACAGGGTGTACCCCGCCTTCACCCATTGTAGCTGGATTAGGCCCCCAGTGACCCCCAGATATCCCAGTGGGGATAAAGTGGGTTCAGATGATAAGTATATGGGTGTTTAAAGGGTTATTAAGAGGTTTTTGAGGGTTTTAAATGTGTTTTAAAGTTTTTTTTAAGTGATTTTAAGAGTGTTTAAAGGGTTTTTTGAGGGTTTTTAAAAGGGTTTTTTAAGTGTTTTAAGGGTGTTTAAAGGATTTTTTTTTTTTCATTTCAGAAACATACAAAAAGGCCTTTTGTGATGGGCTGAAACAACTTTCTGCAGTTCTGCAGCAGTGGAGGTTTATCAAGCCTCAAATGTTGGTGCTAGGAAGAGAACTGCATAATTTTCAATGAAATTCATGAAAAATCGGGGTGTTCTGTAACTTTTGACTGGTAGTGTCTGTATTTATTTATTTTACTTCCTCAATATGTCAGTACAGGTGTGTATGTACATGCATGTGTATGTGAACTTAGAGAGGGTAACTGATACAAGAGACTTAATTTTTCATATATTTTGTTGATAGGGGGTTAAATGATAGACTGCTTTGCGGGGAAAAAGTGGGATCAAATAAGTTCTCCTTCCTCCCACTCCTTTATGAATATGCAAATAAAGTCACATTGTTTGCATGCATGTTTCTTGTTTGTTTTATTTGTTTATTTTTTTTATCTCTCTCATTTTCAAGGATGAAGTAATTCAGTAATTATTCTGTTTTGTTGCATATTTGAAATAAACTAAATATTAGATGTGACATCAAACATCAAATTTGTGTCAAAAGTCCAGAGTTAAATCAGTACAGGTGGATTTAAGTTTAGCCAAAGTATTAACAACAAATAATGTGAAAGGAATACGTATGTTCCTGTGTGTAAAGTACTTTGTCAAACATGCAAAAACCTCTGAGGTCTGCAGAGAAGCATCAGACGGTTCTTCCCTCCTCACCCTCCTGAAACCCAACCACAAAAACACCACCTGGACTTAATAGAGATCACATTTTACAGATGGTACAACACATTGGACCAATTCGAAAGCAGCAGCAGAAGTCACTGTAGCTCTTCTTCCAAAATGTCAAGCAAATGCAAGCTACCGATATAACATAAAGAAGAGGAATGCAGGTGATTTAGAAGGACAGTTGAATATGGGATGGATAACTTTAAAGGTCCACAGTCTGTGGTGTTTATTCATCCAGGTTGCCAGTTTCCACTGAGCTGCATCTGGAATATTTCTGATCATAAATGTCTGACATTATTAAACCTAAAAGGCCTCTCATTATTCCCAAATATATCTTGACAAAGTGAGAAACAAAACAAGGATATGTACAGGCGATGCTTTTAGAACAAAGATGGATGAAAGCGGAGAGTGATGCTGGCTCTCAGTGGCTCTTAGCGAATGGTGAGCAGTGATGGGCGGTAGCGTCACGACATGAAGCAAAGCTATTCGTTAAACTACATTTTCCAGTAGCTTGACCGTAGCGTCGCAGCTTTATGAATCAAGTAACTTTCCTGTAGTTATGTTATTTATTTATTTTTATCAAGTCAACTAAAGTCAACTTTGTGCTACATGCACCATTTATGAAAAGTGCTATATAAATAAAGTTTGATTGATTGATTAATTGAAGTAGTGACATAGCGTCCACAAAAGCTACAAATTCCGGGACATGACTGAGAAAAACTGAGGTGAATAAAACCTTTTCAACATGTTGATGTGTGAGCTTCCATTCTGCTTCTTCCATGGACTGTGTTTATGGAAACATGCGCATATCTACGACAGTGGAATTACAACAACCAAGACTGACACACACACACACACACACACACATACACACACACACATGATGGAGGACACAGAAGGAGAGCAACATCAGTAAACTGACCGAACATCGTGGCCTTATCTGTAAAAATAGGACACTTGTCAAGATGTGTGCATTCCAACCCCAAAACCAAACTCTTGTTGACGTCCAAGTCATTTAACACCAACCTAAGAACCCACATTCAGGTGAATCATTCATTTCCCTCCGGCAGTAATGAAGTGTCTTTGTATAAAACTCAACTTATTTTAATTAAATGTTAGAAATGAGTAAAAAACGAAAGAATAACATCATAACGAACATTAACCCAGCTAGCTAGCAGATGGAAACTAGCCAAATGGCAGTAGGTCCTAGATCTTTTTAATAAATGCCTTAAACAGTGTACCTGTCAGTTTGAATTAATTTGATATTAAAAGTGGTACAACATGAAGTAGCTTCTGATGTAGTTGCGTACTTGCGTACCTTAGCTTGCTATATTTCTGTAGGTGGTAGCTTTTGTGTAGTGAAGCTTAATTTATTGTTGAGTAACTGATAGCTTAGCTCACTACACTTTACTAGTAACTTGCCCAGTGTTTTTGCCCATGCTCAGCTGTGGAGCCGGGATCTAGTCCCTGCACCGAGGGCCAAGCTGGGGCTCGAACCGCAGCACAGGAACTAGAACCATGGAACTGGGGCTCAAACCGCGAACTATGTAGCTTAAACCGCAGTACTTGAATCGCAGGCCAGACATTGAGCCACTGTGCCGGGAGCTGAGCCACAGACCGAGCACTAATGACAATAGATGGAAAGTTTTAGAGACTGCCCTATTCAAATGAGGATTTAGCATTTGCTACTGGTTGTCGTCATGGAGACAGTTCACTGTAAACACTGCTCTAGGATACACTAGTGCTAATGGAAACAATGGCTGGAATTATCCAAACACACGGGAATGTAAAGTAAGAAGAGTTTAATCATACAAAGTACTAATGGCTCCTGTGACTGGACCCAGATTGTTCCCACATTAATCTAGGAGAGGGGTCAGCAACCTTTAATGCCGAAAGAGCCTTTTGAACCTGGTTTCCACAGAAAAGAAAACACCGGGAGTCGCAAATACTCTGACATCTAAATTGAAAAAAACTAAACAACACCCCCCCCCCCGCCACTTATTAAAAAGAAAGAAAAAAAACCCAAAAACAACAACAACTTCCCTTTCATGCTTGGGGTTTCATCTCAATCAGACACTTATTATTTTGAAGATGTTCTATCTGATCTAAAATGAAGAGAACACTGTATATACATGTATTCCTTTTTCTTACCTGTATACTGGTGCAATGTAAAGATAAGACACTCTGGGCCCAGTTAACCTTTGACCCCGTGGGACTTTATCATACTGTACTTGGCCTTGCTGGCATTGAAAGTTTAAAAAATGGATGGTGTTTTGGCAGGTATACGTTTATTTTGACTGATGAAACACAATAACATATATTTATTTTATTAATATATATATGTATATACATATATATTTATTTGAGTGATGAAAAACAATAACATATGTATAGATATTTATTTATTTATATTTATTCACTGGAAAAAAAAAAGATAAATAAATACGACAATGTTGCAATAAACTGTGATAAACATGAGAAAGAGAATACAGATGAGAAAATACCAGTGTTTGTTTCTGGGTTAAACTCAGCTGATGCATCTATGCTAAATGTGAATAATGCAGAGGCTAATAGTGTGCTGTTTTATTCAGGTGAAGATGCAGGCCTTTTTGCTACTGGGATGTCTGTTCCTGGCTGTGACAGAGGACTACCTCTGCTCTGCACATATGGTCCCTAATGACGGTCTGTCCACCAATCAGGTGGTTGTGTCCAATGCTCTGTCCCAAAGCCTCGATACGCTCTCACCACCTGTTGTCATCATAGGTACGTACATGCAGCCTCAGTGTTTTAAATATGTAGCTTTTATTTTATTCTTCCTCTTCAGGTTTCAACAGTGTTCTTCATGTTTCTGCATTTGAACAACATAAACACATGGTATGAATATAAATACACATTTAATATCAGCTCAGGTTCAAAGTTTTAGGTCTGTGTGAATGTCGTCGAGTGATGGTGATTCATGAACGAGTCATTCAGAAGAACCATTGATTTAAGTGACTGAGTTGAACCACTTTCTGAATGCAACTAAATCGATTTTGCAGCGCTTAAAGGTGTCATTCCGCTGAAAACCACTTTTCCACGCTCCTTTTGGAATCTGATGGGTCACCCAGGCTTACCAACACATGCTCCTTTGACAGTGGTTCATCACCTCCACTGGCTGCATACTGCATTCACACAAAACAACAAGAGGAACCAGGGACCCAGAAAAAGCTGATCCATCTGAAATCAGACAGACTTTAGCATCACCCACGTGGGGCTAAACCCGCCCCCCATTGCAGCAAATCTGAAGTAGCATTAGCATTAGCATCTACAAGAGAAGACGGCGCCACAGTAGCTGCTACACAAACTTGAAAACATGACGGTTCATGTGCTCTCTGTGGAAATAAAGCCTTGTTTTTTTTCCCTACATGATTTCAGAACAAGCAAATGCACGAAACCTAGCTGGATGTTACTCTAGTAAAGGGAAACACACATAGAGAGCGAAGAGGGTAGGAAGGAGTGTTCCTTCACACATTCTGAGCCAATCAGAGACGCCTCATCACCGCGTCATGGACATTTATGAGGAAGTACCGGTAAACTGTGTTGTTCGACCTCAAGTAATTTTTCTACCATGAAAATACAGCTGGAAACAAAGCAAAAATTCTGGCCAATATGATTGGTCAGCTCAGTGAAGGCTTTCAGGGCAAGGTTTTTGGGTCTGTCCCCACATGTGTATTTGTTTATTGTGTGATAGCGGTAGGCTAACATAGGCTTTCAAGTCACATGCTTTTCAGTCTCAAACCTTTGCTGGTCAAAAATCCCGATGAAAAAAACAATTTTTTTTGCTTTTTCCACATCACACGGACTATTATAACATAAAACACAGATTTAAAAAAAAAAATTAAAAATGTACTGACCCTGAATTTAACTAAAGTTATTAATACTCAAACATTATACCTTCACCAATCTTACCAACATAATTTGTGTCTTGGTTCAAATTAGATGTATTAATTCTTTGTTTGTATCATTAGTGTAGTGGTTCTTAAACTCTTCAGGGATGTACCTCCTTAGAACATATTTTTAATTCAGTACCCCCTGACATGAGCAAAAGTTTTTACCTCATAATTTTAACTTTTTATTTAATGATTTTGACTTTTTATCTCATGATTTTGACTTTTTATTCAGAATTTTGACTTTTTATTCAGATTTTTTATTTCATGATTTTGACTTTTCAGTTTTAATATAAATTTATCTGGCGTGCTGCTCTCACTATTTAATCGGGAAGAATCAAGGACGTTAATATTTTGGATCACTTGTCCGTTACGTTACATTACAGTTTGAATTATAAGCCAGGTGGCCGCGTTTTGGGGTGTGTTTTCCACACTGTCGGAGCATTCGTCCCAATTGGATGCTTCAACCTGAAGTCAGGTTTTGTACACATATCACAAACATCTTGCAATGAGCTGTTTAGAGCAACAAGAAACCACGTTGCAGGATTACAGCATTAACACTATAGCTCATATTTTGTAACTTTGCGGAAGTTTGCAGTCGACATCTGACATTATAACAGTGTATGTAGGTAGAAAAACAAGGATGAGAATAATAGGCCTTCTTTAATATTTTAAGCAGAAAACCCCATGATTTATGTTTTAGAGTGATGAACATGTAAAATGACTCAAACCTCTGTGTGTTTTTGTAGAATTACCAAAAGTGAAGAAGAACAAGAAGCCAAAGAAACAAAAAAAGGTGGGTTCAATAAGTATTTAGTGTCAGCCTTTTGTCCACTTTATGTAAAACTGTGTGCACAAGATCATCATTTGTGCAGAAGGAGGTCCACAAATGGAACAGTCTTCTGTATTCGTGGCTGATGTGTTTTGTAATGTCATAAATAAATGAAGCAGGTATAGGTTGTTTGCACATGTCATGTGTTCGTGCTTCTTGTCTTATCTCAGAAGTTGAGGAAGCGTCCTCCTCCTCCTGCCAACTGCGTCCCTCTGGGAGGAAGCTGTAAATCTCCAGCCAACGTGTGCTGTGATTTCTGTGCATTCTGCCAGTGTCGGCTTTTCAGAACTGTCTGTTACTGCCGAATGGGTAACCCTCGCTGCTGAACGGACAACTGCGCCCCCACAACCACGCAAATGCCACAAAACATCCTACTACAGCCGACCTGCCGGAGTCAACACTTCAACTCCAACATGAGGGATATTCAGAGTAAACTTCACTCCATGAAAGCACTTTATCACAGAGGACTGCAGCATCGTGAACATTCAATACTAGGCTGTCCATGTAGCACTGCTATCCAATATTTATATATATATATAAATATATATATATAGATTTTACTATGAGCTTTTAGCACACATTACTAGAACATATTTGCACAGCTATTTTTTATATATGATTTTATTTTTACATAGAAGTATTTGCTTGTTATACTTTATAAATTGAATATCCAATGTTACATTAAATGACCTGAAGGAGTGTGAGTCTGGTCTGTGTCGCTGGTATTAAGTCAGAACTGTTCCCGGTGAGAGTTGGACTCCGACAGGGCTGCCCTTTGTTACCACTACTGTTCATAAGTTTTATGGACAGAATTTTTAGGTGTAACCGAGTGGTGAAGGAGGATCTCATCTCTGCGTTTTGCAGATGCTGTGGTCCTTTTCATTGAACAGCGACCTCCAGCTGTCACTGGGGCAGTTGCAGATGAAGATCAACAGCTGCAAGTCTGAGGCCATGGTCCTCTGCTGAAAAAGTGTGGAGTACCTGCACTGGGTCAGGGGTAAAGGAGTTCAAGTACCTCGAGATCTTATTCACAAGTGATAGAAGGATGGAACGGGAGGTTTTGGGGATTGGGGCGGTGTCTACAGTAATGCAGGTGTCCACTGTGGTGAAGAGGGAGCGAATCCCAAAGGCAAAGCTCTCCATTTACTGGTCGATCTACATTCCTATGGTCATGAGCTTTTGGTAACGACCCAAAGAATGAGGTCTCAGGTACAAGTGGCTGAAATGAGTTTCCTTCACAGGGTGGGTGGGCTCAGCCTTAGAGATAACGTGAGATGCTCGGACATCCTGGAGGGAGCCGCTGCTCCTCCATGTCCAGAGGAGCAGGTGGAGGTGGCTCAGACATGAAGTGAAGATGTGGTAGGGAGGTGTTCCAGGCATGTCCAGGACGAGAGGGGCCGACCCAGAACATGCTGGAGGGATTCTATCTGTGGTCTGATCTGGGACCACCTCAGGATTCCCCTGGAGGAGCTGGTGCAAGTGGTTGGGGAGAGGGAAGGATGCTGAGGCTGCTGACCCTGCAACCCAGCGGGAGACGACGAATGCAAGCATGAGTACAAATACATAAAATGAATAAAGTTTGATTACTGAATGACTCTATATATATATATATATATATATATATATATATATATATATATATATATATATATATATATACATACGCATTTGGGTGGCCAGATGTGGTTGGCTGAAATTCGGGGGGTAGGGGGTTAGCGCTGCACTGACGTACATAGTCAATTAAAAATATATTAATTTTTCCAGCTTGTCAAATTAATGTTATTCAAGTAAATAGTCTATTAATCAAATATCATTAATACAATTAGGCAATACACATACAAATGGTACCTTGGAATAGACCTAACATTGTTGAATGTGGAGATGTGGGAAGTTAAAAGATAATAGGATAATAATGAGGCTGCCCTTCAAATGTCTTCAAATCTATTAATCTATTAGAACTAATCTCAATATTAATCAAATCCTGCCAAAGCAATAAACATAGTCCTACAAAAAGGGCGGCTGTGGCTCAGTTGTCCAATGACTGAAGGGTCGATGGTTCGCATCCCGGCTCTGGCTGTCCACATGTCCAAGTGTCCTTGGGCAAAGACACTGTACCCTGACTTAGTCTCCCAGTAGGACTGACAGAACCTTAGAAACCGACTATAGAAGTGCAGGACATCCATTTACAAATGTGAATAAACATAATAATACTGTTGAATGTGGAAAGTAGAAAAATAACACTATATAATACAATGATGTGTAATAGTGAATGTAAATACTGTATAATTAGATAACATTTTAGAGCTATTTAAATTATTTAGGTTATATGATCACATCATTTAAATCAGATTTAGATGTTGCAAAGTTCCAATTAACGAATGCTGATATCTGCTGCACTTTCAGTTCTGTGGTCAGCTTCGTCTTCGTCCTCACGGCATCTTGCTCTATTATCAATGAATATTCACACTGGTCACTGTTTGTCTTTACTGTAGTAATCAAATAGAACTAAAGTGCCACAAGGATACAAAATAGATACATTGTACCCGGGGCTAAACACAGACATTTGAAACAGTCAGGGCTGAGCAAGCAGCCTCAACAGGAGTCAGACAGTAGGGAAATACTTTAAAATGTTTACCAAGTCAAGTCATATGTGTGTGTGTATCCCTAACACCATTAGTGTGGATGCCAACTTACATTAGCAGTCTCTCACATTACACAAGCAACTTTTTTTTTTTTTTAGGGGGTGGGGGATAGCACCTTCCAATAAATTTAGGTAGTTGTAAAATTTGCTTTATGAACTTTTGAAATGTGACTGAAACACTAAAATGCACACATTTTCCCTCTGTAAGTGAGTAAAGTTTGTTTATAAAGCACTTTTAATAGATGAAAATCACTAAATGGGTGCAATATAACAACATACAAATAAAATAAATAAAAACATATGCACTGATAGGCTAAACAAAAATTGCCCATTGGTTTGAATGTGAGACTGATTGTCTCTATATGTCAGTCAGTCCTGTGATGAACTTGGGACATGTCCTGAGTGAACCCTATGTCCATAAGTCGCTGGAACCGGCACCAGCACCAGCGCTCCCTGTGACCCTAGTGAGGATAAAGTGGGTTTAGAAAATTAATGAAAATAAAAATGATAAATCCTTTCACCCAAAGCTTTCCTAAATAACATCCTGAGCTACTTTTCAACAGGGTCCATGGAGTCACCCACAGAGATGGACGGGGTCAGATAATTGACCCCAGAGCAGTTTCTCTGTCCCAGTTAGATGAACCCAGGGTCTGTCTGCACATGGAACAGGCAGGGTTTGGGGCTGTTATTGCAGACTCTGATGTCAAAGCATGTATCATTCTGTGTCTAAAATAAACCACTCCCATTATTGACACTTGTCTCTGTTGTCTCTTCTTGGTCCATTCAAATTGTTCATGTGGAAAGAACATCATCAGTATTCTGGATGAAAATGTTTTAAGGTGACTTGTCATTTCCTGACCATGAGATTGTATTGACAGTTACTGTCCTATAATTTAGATTACATTGTCTTTGTGTAAAAATAAATAAATAAATAAAAATCTTCCATACATGTTTACATGATACTTAATCAGTAACATCTTTTAAATCACTTCTTAAAACATATTTTTATAGACTGACTTTTATGTGATGTCTCTTTTTCTGTCTTTGTCTCTTTTGTGTTGTTTTCTATGTTTTATTCTGCTGTGTAAGCACTTTATAAACTCTGTTTTGAAAGGGGCTATTTTATTTATTTATTTATTTTATTTAATTAGCGCCGCCAAGGAGGTTATGTTTTTGCCAGTTTGTCTGTCTGTTAGCTAGCAAGATAACTCAAAAGGTTATAGATGGATCTTGATGATCATTATATGATGAGTTGAGGGTCTCAGAAGAAACAAATGATTAGATTTTGGCGATGATCCAGAAGAGATCCTGGATTCTGCATCACGTTGAAATGTATTCTTCATTTACCACAATGTAAAATTTCAAAGTGATCCAGAATCCAGGATCTCTTCCGGATCATCACCAAAATCCAATCATTTGTTCCTTGTGACACTCTCAATACATCAAGAAATTTTCATCAAGATCCGTCCATAAGTTTTTAAGTTATCTTGCTAACTAACAGACAGACAAACTCTGGCAAAAACATAACCCACTTGGTGGACCTCTCTTCATTCGGAGGGGGGAGGTCTGCCTTGGCGGAGGTTCAGAGTGCTTTTCTAGTTATTATTATTATTATTAATAATAATAAATGTGACAGCACTTTGATATTATAACTGCACAAGGACATGGTCACCTCCCTTCAGTATTCTTTTGCTCCATGAACAGACGCGTCCATAGGATAAAAGTGGATTAGATATGTCAGTGTTCTTCAGATAATGGGAATATGGTGTTGAATGGACAGACTGACGATAAAACCATAACAACACCTCTCAGACAGGAGGCAAAAAAACAAAACAAACTGAAGAAAATGAAGCAAAAAAACAAACTGAATAAATATCTAACCTTAGTAACTCCTTCAGTGTCTCCTTTGGTAACTATAGCCCAGAAAAAAAGAAGAGGGGTGGAAATGGAACATGAACCATAGTTCATTTGTTATTCTATATATATTTTGTGTTTTCATTCTCACATTTTATTTCTAAAACAATGTGATTCCTCTGTCCTACATTATTTATTACACCCCTTCCCCCCCAAATGAGCACTCGGCTTCACTTTTATGAGTGAACCTGACCTACCAAATGAACCCCCCACCCCCACTCGCTTCCACTGATCACCACTAACATGTAATCATTTGTTCCTTGTGTCAGTTCCTGAAAATTTCAGCTAAATCTTGCTAACAGACAAACATAAGTCCACTGTTCCTTGGTGCAGTAATTATGTAACACATTCACCAGTAGGCAGCTGTTGTCAGACTGAAAGAAAACTTAAGATTCAGTGCTTTGCACAAGGCAGTGATGAGCAGCTGCGTCACTACATGTAGTAAAGCTATTAGTTAAACTACATTTTCTGGTACCTTGACCGTAGCGTTGCAGGTTTAGGAATCAAGTAACTTTCCTTTTGATCAAGTAGTGACGTAGCGTCCACAAAAGCTACAAATTCCAGAGGAAAAACAGAGGTTTGCTCTACAGTAGACTATGTATGATTTAGAAACACAACAATCGAAGTGAATAAAACCTTTTCAACAGGTTCATGTGGGACCTTCCTTTCTGCTTCTTCCATGGACTGCGTTTATGGAAACATGCGCATGCGTACGATAATGGAAATAGAACAACCCAGACTGACACACACACACACACACACACACACACACACACACACACACACACACATATGCCGGAGGAGACAGAAGGAGAGCAACAACACCAGTTAACTGACCTTACATCGTGGCTGTGTTTGAAAATTACAATAATATCAGAGATATAAATGTTGATGCATAAATGTACTTTTTGGAGTTTAAAGGTGACTGTAGAAGTGATCACAATGAAGCAGAGAACCGATGCCCAACAGGCCTTCAGGAGCTAAAGACAGATAAACATCTTGAGGAAGGAGGGGCTGATGGGAAGGTGTTGTAAGCTGTGTGTCTGAGCCCCCCCCCTTAGTGCTATGTGGCCATTCAGGTCATGTACACTCAACAGCCAGACTTAGACTGAACTTTAGGACTGACTATGTAACTTTAATCTTGCTGAAATATTTTGTAATACTGTAACTGATTCTAAACTATGACAGTGATATTAAATTAATGAAAAGACAATGAGAAGACTCAAAGAGTCTATCTTAATCAACCGGTTAGGCTGTCAATATAATTTGAGTAGAGTTAAATATGCTTACTTAAGAATTATCTAAAAAGTATTAGTTAATTCATTTTTGACAATACAGTGGCGTCATCTGTAAAAATATGACACTTGTCAACTCGTCAGAGAAAAAGTACATGTTCAGATGTGTGCTATGCAACCCCAAAACCAAACTGTTGTGGATATCCAAGTCATCGAACACCAACCTAAGAACCCACATTCAGATAAATCATTCATTTCCCTCCTGCAGTAATGAAGTGTCTTTGTATAAAGCCCAAGTTTAATTAAATGTTAGAAATGAGTAACAAACAAAAGAATAACATCATAACGAACATTAACCCAGCTAGCTAGCAGAGGGAAACTAGCCAAATAGCAGTAGGTCTTAGACCTTTTTAATAAATGCCTTAAACAGTGTACCTGACTGTCATTTTTAATTAATCTGACATTAAAAGTGGTACAACATGAAGTAGTTTCTGATGTAGTGAACTACTTTTGCCACATTTGTGTAACTTAGCTTGCTATATTTCTGTAGGTGGTAGCTTTTGTGTAGTGAAGATTAATTTATTGTTGAGTAACTGATAGGTTAGCTCACTACACTTTACAAGTAACTTGGCACAAGGACACTTTGACATGTGAAGAGTCAAGGCCATGATTTGAACTACCAACCCTTCAGACATTGGACGACCCACTCTACCAGGGTCACACTCACATGAACATGAACGATATGAAAGTGCAATTTTAACAAGTTATGGCATTATTTGGCCTGAACTTCTGTTTTTCAAATGTGAATTATAATGTACAAATACCAGTGAATCTACAAATACACAACACGTTTAATAGCAGGCAGGATATTAGTACAATTACACGTAAAAGACATTTCATGTTGTTTATATTTACTCAAGATTATTCACATTTTTGTAAAAGGATAGTCTGTTTTTTACACTGAAACAAAAACAGAAATTTGTGGTTTTCATTATTTATAGTGTATTATAATAATATTTTACTAGTCTGACCCACGTCAGGTCAAATTGATCCGAAATGCAACATCATTGATTGTTAATGTGGTCAGTGTCATTTAAAAAAAAAAATCACTAATTCATCCCAGGGTCCAGTTGGAGCCTTTGGGGGGTCAGTTTGGACCCTGGCCCGTATGTTTGAGACCCCTGACATAAACTAACTACAGCTCTCCCCAACATCAAAGCTAGGACATCTCAAACACGTGGCCATGGGTCCACACAACAATACTGAATTAAAAAAATCTTTTTTTTTTTTTTCCAGAGTTAATGTTTTCACCTGAGTTTGTCTGTCTGTCCTTCAGCAAGATAGCCCAAAAACCTATGGATGGATTTGGATAACATTTTCAGAAAATATTTAAGGAAGAAATTATTACATTTCAGTGGTGATCTGTGTGTGTGTGTTAGCTTAGCTAACTTTCATTTCAGGGTCAGGACCTTACCAGCGGAGGAGCTCCTTCTCCTCCATAGTTTTTCGAGATCCAGGAGTACATTTTAGAAGTTAATTAAGGTCTGCACTTTTCTATTCTTTGTCCCTGAACATACTCACTGTGGGGGTGACACGGTGGTGCAATGGATAGCGCCCATTCCTTACATAAAGAAGCTCATGGGTTCAGTTCCAGCACCAGTGGGTGGGGCCTTTCTGTGTGGAGTTTCATGTTCTCCTCATGTCTGCGTGGGTTTTCTCCAGTTTCCTCCCACCATCCAAACACATGCACTGATAGATTAATTAAATTGCCCATAGGTGTGAATGTGAGAGTGATTGTTTGTCTATATATGTTCAGCCCTGAGATGAACTGGAGACTCATACAGGGTGTACCCCGCCTTCACCCTTCAGTGGCTGGGATAGGCACCCAGTGAACCCTGTGACCCTAGTGGGGACAAAGCGGGTTCAGAAAATGAGATATTTATTTATGCAGGCTTTGTGATCAGTCTGAGGTTGGACAAGTTTCAGACCATGACAAAACCATGGACAAAACTGAGCACCGGCTCCACCGAGGACATTCTCACTCCCAGCGCATCAAAATCTGTTGCAGTCAGATGCACTGACCAAGCGTCGATTTCTGATGGACAAGGTTTCCTTCAGCCTCTAATTGAGACGCAGTGGGTTTCTTATGGTGGCCGACGGGAGCAAATGAACCGCATCGATGACGCAACGCTGAAAATGCAAGAAACACGCACAACCAAAAACACAAACACATAAAACAAATGCAACACATGTGTCCTGCAAGAGAAAAATGCTGCAATAACAGGAACAAAGCAGAAGTGAAAACGTACAAGCCCTCAAAACAAATGCGAAACAAAAATGCTGCAAATACCAAAACATGCAAACTCCCAAAACTACTACAAGAGAGAAACGCTGCAAATTGAGTGAAGATGCAGTTCATTAATTAAACAGGTTAGTGTGAAAAGGTGTAGAGCAGCAGAGGTATGTAACTAATTTTAGTGCCGCACCTCTGCTGCTCTTCTATTATATTATAGCAGATTATGGTCAAGTGTTGAAAAAAGATGAAGGGAAACAAACCTTTTCACGCTAATCTCTTAAATTAATGAACTTCATCTTCATCCACTATCTTCTTCTTCTGTTTTATTTTGGTGAACTTCTATCTATCTATCTATCTATCTATCTATCTATCTATCTATCTATCTATCTATCTATCTATCTATCTATCTATCTATCTATCTATCTATCTATCTATCTCTCTCTCTCTCTCTCTCTCTCTCTCTCTCTCTCTCTCTCTCTCTCTCTCTCTCTCTCTCTCTCTCTCTCTCTCTCTCTCTCTCTCTCTCTCTCTCTCTCTCTCTCTCTCTCTCTCTCTCTATATATATATATATATATATATATATATATATATACTGTATATATGTTTGTCTGTCTATCTATTGCCAACCCCCGGTTTAAATGGTTCTAACTCCAAAAAGGGTGTTGATAAATACTCAGTTCCTATTGGTGCCAGATGGGAAACTATACATAGGCTCTAAAATTGGCATCATGACCTTTGACTTCAAGCGATCTTGAAAGGTCAAAGCCATAGTCTGATGTTTTGAGAGGGAAATGTTCATTTAGAGCTCCAGTGTTTGCCAGGGGTGGACTTTGTTGTGTCTGGAACCACTTGTTGGACTAGACTATTTGGTAAGATTCAGATGTGTTCATCGTGTGAGAACAACTGCAGCACAAATGAGCAGAAAGTGACAAACTGGGTCCATCCGCCGACATGTTAGCATCTATCTGCAACCTTGAACATGACCAAATAGTTTGTGTAAAATGGGATTAGACAGAAGCCTAACTATTACCTTTTTGTGTGGAGTTTGCATCTTCTCCAGTATGTGGGTGGGGTTACTCCGGCTCCTCCCACCATCCACTGATAGCTTATTTGTAGAATCTAAATTACCCATATGTGTGAACGTGAGAGTGATTATTTGTCTCTATCTGTTCAGCCCTGCCATGAACTGGTGACTTGTCCAGGGTGAACCGCCACCCTTTACCCTTAAGTAGCTAAGATAGGCCCCCAGCGACCTCCGTGACCCTAGTGAGGATAAAGCAGGTTCAGAAAATGGATGGATATTTATTGACAGCAATAGCAATTGACAATGTAAAAATTATCATACAATTTAACAAATTGTTTCATTAAAAATATTAACAGAAAATGCAAAAGCACAGCAAAAAGCAGGCAAAAAATCTGTGCAACAAACTGCAATGAAGTAAAAACAGTAAATTAAACCCAACGACATCTATCCATCCCACTTTGGCTCAGATGAAAACCACATAAACTTAACTCCTTGATAGATCAAGCAATCTGGCAACACCTGCAAGTCCTTAAAATATGAAATGAAAGGTTCCTATTTACAGGTTAACTCGTGTGTTCAATTTTCGAATGGAAAAATCTTTAATGTCCCCGAAGGTCAATTTGATTTGCAACAGAAGTCTACATATCTATCATATCCCCACATAATACAAAAAATATATACAATATATCCAGTAAATAAATCATCATACTTTACAGGTGCATTGATCCCACAAAACTCAGCTACAGGATGTTTCAAAACCTAACGACAGATGGAATAAATGATTTCAGATCTGGGTTTGATTTGTCTCTGCAGGGGAAAGTGGACCTTCTGTCAGACGGAAGAAGCTGAAAGTCTGCGTGAAGAGGATGGAGAGGGTTTACCTACATGACCTTTGCCCTCTGAGTGGCTCTGGCTTCATACAGATGATCAGTATCATTCAAGTCAGGGCCAAATGTTTTTGGCAGATTTCAGCAACATTCCTCAGCCTGTTTTTCTTTAAAAGGTTTTTGTTACCAAACCAGCAAATCGAAGCAGAAGTTAAAATGGACTCAATAAAAAAATGAATAAAAACAAATAGATAAACAAAACAGTATATATTTAATGTGTCGTTGGAGAAAATCTGCAAGTAGGGGATGAGAATAATTTCCTCCAATCTTCAAGAAATATTTTTTGAAAGTGGGAGTTTATGATTGAAGGAGAAAGTGAAATTAAAAAGATAAAGTGTCTGTGTGACCATGAAAAGGAGGAGTTAAACTGTGTGTGGAGATACAATAAACATAATTAGGTTTTTTTTTTTAAATAAAGAATTGATAGTTGTGAGCTCCAGTATTTAATAAAGGTTGTTTGTTTATGGATTATGTTGAATTAACCCTCTGGTAACTGGGTGTGCTCTTTACACACACTTTTTAAAATTATCATTATTATTATTGTGTAAAAAAAAAAAATCTGGTATTATTTTTCAGAATTTAAATCATCACAGAATTCAAAAGTCATTCATTTTTGTACAATTTTCAAAAATCAGGCCACCAACTAAAATCTGCACATTGTAAATAAAATAAAATTACCAGACTCGTATCTGTCTTAGTGTGCATAAGACACACTATTACTTTCATTATAATAACTGTTTTTTAGCCATAAACATTAAGGCAGAAATCATGCAAGATTTTTTTTTCTGTATCAAAAAAGAATAGTGACATCATGATCAATAAAGATCTATAAATGGTTAAAAATGTAAAATGAATTATTATTTTACATGTATGATTAGGGCTGACTTTGATTTACAAATAGTTACAGCAGAAAAATAAAACAATTGTAAATAAACCAGTGGTACCTCAACTTATGAAATGAATTAGTTCCAGAAGTGTTTTCGTACCATGAATTTTTGGTCGCATTTTAAATTTAAAAGCCCTGATTCCTTCCAAGGCCCCAGATACTAGATACTACCACATACTATCCCCTTTAAAAATGATACAAATTTACCAATTTTTTATATTCAAGTCTGGCTGTAGCTCAGTTGGTAGAGTGGGTCGTCCAATGACTGAAGGCTCTGTCTGTCCAAATGTCCCAGTGTCCTTGGGCAAAGACACTGAACCCTGACTTAGTCTCCCAGTAGGACTGACAGAACCTTAGAAACCTACTGTGTGTGTGTGAATGGGTGAATGTGAGGCTAATGCAAAGTGCTTTGAGCACCATGAAGATGGAAAAGAACTATAGAAGTGCAGAACATTTACTATTTACCAGTTTTGTATAAAATATGTGTTAAAAGTAAAAGAAAATGTAGATTTACATTTTAGATGTAATTTCTTAGTCTTAGTGGGTAAATGTG
This sequence comes from Siphamia tubifer, assembly GCA_020466265.1. NCBI lineage: Eukaryota > Metazoa > Chordata > Actinopteri > Kurtiformes > Apogonidae > Siphamia > Siphamia tubifer. The sequence goes on along the minus strand of CM035787.1, from coordinate 11,224,801 downwards.
TCTTCACATTCAAATGAATAAGACATACGGGTCATTTACATGCCATCGTGGTTCTTTTAATTGTCACTTTCACCTTCAACAATGTTTACATAACGATCCAAAGACGATTGCCTTTGACGACTTTTCATGTGGGTCGCTGCTTTTAATTAATGCATCCTTCTGCTTCAATATTGTTCTGATGGTAGACGGTTTTCGGCCATATTCCTTCCTTCCTTTCCTTCCTCTGGAAACAAATCCACGGAGCTCTCTGATTTGAAAATGCCTTTCGTGTTTAAATGTTTTCAGTTCATATTTATGTCAAACCTATGGCTGACCCATGAATTGTGTTGCCATGTTTTCAGTTTGTCTTAGGACAGTTGTCCAATTATCAGAATTTTTTTCACTGCCACTTTCATATTTTTTTTTTATCATCTCCTGTTTCAATTTATATAGAACAAGAAGAAGCAGCCCCTTTCTTATTTTCATTCTTTTTAATCACTTTCTTTGGGGTCATGATGAATAACAAATACGTACTGTAAAAAAGTTCAAATGAGCGCACTGCGAAAAACTCACAAAACAACAGTAACTCAGATGAATGGGGGTCAAAGGGCAACAAACTGCTCCCTGACTTGACCCCTGGTACCCCCCTTCAAATGCGCCCAGTTTCACCTGATGCTGGCGAGAGACAGAACCGAACCCCAGTCCCGCACCACTGTACAGTGCCCTCACACACAGGCAGCAGAAAAGGCCACATGAACTGTCCCATCGGAGAAAACTGGTGATTTTAAATGTTTATTTAGTGATTTGAGCCTCATTTATGTTATTCATGTGAGAATGAGGATCATAACATCCAATGCAAGCTTTTTACTGCGAAAAAACAAACACCCCCCCCCCTCTGGTTTTTGGACAAATCGCACCCTGGTTATAAACACCAGTGTATTTTCAGTCTAAAGGAGGACACGCTGATGGTGTTGGTGACAATGCATTCACCACAGTAACTGGACATTCATATTCATGAAGAACACCAGAAAAAATAGCATCTATTTTGGAAAGAAAAAGGTTTATTTTTCCTGGTTTGTGACGCAATTTCTGGTAAGTGTGGTTGTCAGAATCACATCCGGTAATGGAATCTGAACAGCACTTACCCACTGAAAAATGTACACTTAGTAAGTGTGTGTGTGTGTGTGTGTGTGTGTGTGTAAGTGTACTGATGACAGTATGAATGAACACAGCACTGGATACGACTGTCAACAGACGCCAGGAGTCAATTAAACCAATGTTGGTGTGAATCATTAACATATGCAAGGCTGTAATAAACATATCATATGTGATCCAATTTGTATGTAGTGTTTTGGGGTAAGAAAAAAAAAGTTTTTTTCTTGTTTTTTTTGCATCCCTCCAAACAATTGGTTTTCTTATATTACAAACACAACACTTAAAGGGCAAAAAATCTGATAATTACAGGATATTGGGTATTTTATTTACAGCTCAAATTGTTTAAATAAGGGAAAAAAAAATTAAGAGTTACAGACAAAATGTATGAAATGTATTTTGACATTATTCCACAAGTGTGTTTTTTTGGCACACTGGGTACTCAGTAATCGCCTCTGTGAGATTATGGATACCCAAGGGTTATTATTTATAATAATAGTTTTATTTACAAAGCACTTTCAAAGTGATAATAAATAAATAAATGCATTGGATATTTGACTTTTTGACAGTGCTAGTTTTATTTTCTTTCTTTACATGCTTAAAATAAAAATAAAATAAATAAATAAATGTGCTGGCTAAGTGATTTTTTGACAGCACAAATTTTATTTTGTTTCGTTACATGTTTGAAATAAATAAGTATTTAAATACACGAGGAAAAGATGTTGGATAATTGACTTTTACTCTCAGTATTGTGCATACTATCGGGTCAAGGCTGATGCTTGAACAAAAGGTTTTATCAGGTAAAAGTGAAAAACTGAAGGGAATGTAGATGACAAAAGGTACTTATTTAATCAGTTTTTCTCCATTCATCATCTGTGTTCTGTTACAGAGTAAATCCATGCAGCCCATTCATCATCTGTTTCAGTGGTAAATCACTGTCTGAGACTTGGTCATGAAATAAATGTTTCCTTTCATGTTGGCATTTCTAGGAAGACACTGCCACATGAAAATGAACACATAAAACATCCACATTCCCTTTGGGGATCCATGATGAACTGCAACGTGATGTTAGTGAGAACTGTGGCATCCAGTGAATGCTTACGTTGGCCTGTCTGAAGTTTGGATGAATTTACAGCAGAGACAAAAGAATCTGAGGAAATCAGTCCAGCAGAGGGAAAAGCTAAACTCCAAACTTACTGACACTGTTTTTTGCATTATCTGTGTTTATGATTCCTACTGCTTTGGTTAAACCGTCCAAAACAAACAAACTTCAGATGTTGTTTCATTTAGCACCTCTGCTCTAAGCCTAACCCACCGGAACAGACGCAGAGGAATGAATCATCACGGACTGAGAGAAAAGAGTTGAAAGCTACGGGATGTTTTCCAGTGTTTACCCTCAAATGTACTGGATGTAGCAATGTTGTTCCCAGTTAATCATAAAATGTCCCTGAATGTCACTGAACCACTGTGGACCACCGGTGGGCAATTCAACATGAAAAACACATCATATATATATATATATATATATATATATATATATATATATAAATGTATTAAGGCTGTCAAAGTTAACATGTTATTAACGGAGTGGCATTTGAAGCTCGGGCATTTCCATAGCTCGGAAAACCGGAAACAATGCGCTGAGGTCAATGCTGCCAACAGACTAGGACAGTGGTGCTGACCAGAGACTACTGGACCTCAGTAAGTAATCATAATTATCTCCGTGTCACAGCGCATTAATTTGATCAAGAGAGGGGACTTCAGTTGCGGGTTCTAACTGTTATGAAAACAGAGGAGAGTCACTTCACCAGGACGCGGAGCATTTCATGCACGTATCCCAAGAGTGGAATATGACAGAGAAAGGCAGCATGCTGACCACTATGGCAAGCCAAAGTGTTCACATAGGCACGCGTTCCGTTTATTATATCATGCGTTACAGGGCGTGTTCTGGCACGCGCAATGGTGCACATTATGGAACGCGTGCCATTGCGTGCGACATTACGCGTGCCAGAACATGTCCTGTAACGCTTGATAGCGTGCTAGAACACGTGCTAGAAAGTGTTCTGTAATGATATAATAAACGGAATGCTGCCTATGTGCCATACATTTCCTCCAGTAGCTATCAGTACAACACATCTACAACACAGTCCATTTGATAACGGTAATTTGGTCTGTTAAAAAAGAGAAGAAATGGAGGCTGGATTGTTCAGCCTCTGCTGAATATAACAAAACAGCTGTTTATAGGGTATAGTCTTACTGCACTATCATTTGAGTCATGTTCTAGAACACTCATGCACACTATATTTATAAGTTATTTTGTGCATCACCCTGTTTGTTTTGAATTTGATGCAAATGGCTATGCAGTGGCCGATTTTAAAGGGAGTGAAAACAAATCTACAGAAAAAGAGTACTGTCTGAGCCACCGAGGCCACACCTACCACTATCACTTTACCGGGTATTTTATACCACAGGTAAAGTACCAGGCGCTTGAGTGGCTATTCAGAGATGAGAACATGCCCCATTCAGCCAGGATAGCCAGCCAAAGCACATGATCTGATGATGTCATTTGCGACACCCAATCGGCGTGACTTCCACCCACTCTCGAGTACCTACCCTCAAGCAGGAACTCCGTTGCCTCCTGTAAAAGTTTGGGAAGACAGCCCTGTCAGAACAGCCTGGTCAGTGGAAATGCGTGTATGTCCTGTAATGGATAGTGGAAACACACATTAATAACTGAGGAAGTTAAAACTTTTCGACATGAATTCAATTTAAAATTGAGCAGACCATAATTCCAAGGGCGGCTGTGGCTCAGTTGGAAGAGCGGGTCGTCCAATGACTGAAGACTCGGCTGTTCGCGTCCCGGCTCTGGCTGTCCACATGTCAAAGTGTCCTTGAGCAAAGACACTGAACACTGACTTAGGGTCCTAGTAGAACTGACAGAACCTTAGAAACCTACTGGTGAATGAGTGTGAATATGAGGCTAATGTAAAGTGCGATATAAGTATAGTCCATTTATAATGGTATAAAGTACATTCTGATTATTATTACACAAATTTTCTTCTTTGTTTCGGTGTTAAAAAACGGGACTAAATTAATAAATAAAAAGACTAGCTTGTTTAAAAAAAATGCAAATAACCTGAAACGTGTGTGGAGTTTTACCAATATTCTGAATGTTACTAAATGTGTGTATTTATAAATCCACGCTGCCATCGCCATGTTTACTATAATTTTATAATACGTACTGTAATAAAGTTTAAATGAACACACTGGGAAAAACTCAGGAAACAACAGTAACTATGTGATGAATGAGGGTCAAAGGGTAACAAAAAGCATCATGGGTAGCTCCCTCATAGCCAAAGGGATGTTACGTACAGTACATACGTTACGTATTTACATACATTACATAGTTAAGTATAGTAATGTACATACAGTAATGTATTTATGTCTCGGGGGTTTCAGTTTCCTTTCGTAGATAGAATTTTCTTTCTTTTTCAGAGACGAAAAATTGAGGCAAAGGTCACTTACTTGGATCATTCGTTAGCTGGGTCTTTTGGAAGTAGAGGTACCACTGTATAATTAATTTTTTTTCTAAAACTGTACCTTTTGTTACACTAAACCTACTTATAATTTTCTGTTTTTGCTCCTTTACTGGTTGTCAGATTTGAGGATTTCCAGCCTATGATGAATCTCCTGGTGTACACCTGACACAGATTGGATTCACTGGGTTAATGTGATGTTGCAACATTCCACCTCTGCTTCCTCCACTGGGCTTTGAAGGCATCTGCTGTGAAAGAAGGATGGCCGCAGACAGATGCAGGCCAGGCCCACATGTGGAAGGACAAGAAGACACTGACATGGAGCAGAAACTGGACTGGAGCTGGAAATATTCAAGTCTGCAGGGACCCGCATTTTCAGATGTAGACTTTAGGGATGGACGGATGGGCAGACAGACAGACAGACAGACAGACAGACAGACAGTCTTTATTGTCATTATATAAACAAATGTACTTCAGTGCAACATATTAACCTTAACCTTACAAAACATCCAACGGTCCACATATAGGCCAGAAGTAGTCGCTCAAAAATGCTAATCAACCACCCAAACCTGTCCCAAATGTCACATGACCTAATGTAGTTTCTCACACATAAAAATAACATAAAATAACCACAGCAGATACAACCGCTCATTTGTTCAAAATATAAATTATCTGAACTTTTATGTCTTGTTATTATCCACAGAGGAACCATATTCCGACAAATGCATTCATAGTCCAACAAAAACATCCAAAATATGTAGTGAAATGTAGTCCATATGTCATCCAAAATATCAATAAATATCCACAAATGTCTATTGCATCATTTAACAGGACCTGTCTCTAATATCCCAGTTTTCATCTTAATATTTTCATTCATAATATAATCAAACACCAACTGCATGTTATCAAAATGGTTCAAGAACAACATTGAATTTCCTTCATTAAGAAATTTATTCGAAATTGAGTGGAAGTTTAAAGGGAAAATAAAAGCACAAAAATGATAAAGACAAACAGTTAAAGTGTTCCTTGTCTTAAAGCCTAGTTTAATAATGATTTTCTCCATACGTGGAGTTTGATTAGGGGGGGGACTGAAATGTATAAGACCTGAATTATGTTCCTAGGTTGTGTAAAATATAGGGGTGTGACGAGACACTTAGCTCATGAGATGAGACGACACACGGGCTTGGGTTCACAAGATCGATATTAAGAAAACTAAATTACAAATTATATGAATGGACAAGAAACTTTTATTTAACTGAGTTGCACATGGATTTTATAACTCTGTAAACATCAACTTTTAATAAACTTCTGATTGAAATTATTCCTCTACAAATTCAAACTAAAATAAAATTTTATAAAAGTTAAAATAAAATATTTCAAATTTTTCCGAGTGCAGACAATATGTGAAAAACAAACAGTTCTTCTCTGTCAATACAGAATGAAAATAGTTCAACAGAGTCTGAACAAGTCTGTCACTGACATGTCACTTCTTCCTCTACAAACTAAAACTAAAATAAAATGCTATAAAAGCTAAAATAAAATGAATACAATTCTATATTTCTCCTTTTTTCAAAATCAAATCTGGTGCTTGACTGTGGAAATTGAGGTCCGAATGAGGAAATGTACCCCCACCAGGTGCATTATCTCCACGGCGACGCACCATGTGTCCAGCTCCGGGCTTCACAGAATTCTCCGCCCGGACTTCGTCACTTCCCGGACTCGCTCCGCTTTCTCCCTCGACGCGTCAACCGCATCACCAGGGCAGGGACCGGCCCATGTATAACAGGTACCAGGGGTGTCCGCGATGTTGGCAACCCACCGACCCATCTGGAAACACAGGAGTCTAATGCACACGCAAGTCAGAGGGTCTCCCAGTAACCCTACTCACCGGCTATGATCCTGGGGAGCCTGGACGCACGTGGGCAGCAAATTCAGTGGACCATAATGAACCCGATGTCCAAAACAAAATTACGCCGAATTACATCTCACGAGATCTTGTTTGACCCCTGGGATGAATTTGTCAAATGCAAAAATAGATATTAACATAGTAATTAATCATAACTTTAGTTCAGGTTCCACATTCAGACTAATTCAATCTGAAGTGGAACAGACCAGTAAAATATATTTCACAAATCATGTTTGAATCATCTGTGAACAAATATGAAGAATGTGAAGTGTTTCAATAGAAGTCAGTGCAATTTTAAGAATAATCTACCTTATACGATCTGCAACTTACAATGAACATGTGGAAATGATAAATGGAAGTATAATATTGTTGAAATTAGGCATATTTTATTTGTTTAATGTTATTTACATTATTTGAAAAGCGTAGCTTGTCGATGTAAACATTTTAATGATTTCATTTCATTTTCACTCTAAAATATAACATTTTTGGAGTTGACATTTTTTATGTACAGTATTATTATGCTATTATTTTACTGGTTTTGTCCACGTCAGTCAAATTTAGCTGAATGTGGCGCCTGAACTTAAAATGAGTTTGACACCCCTGTTTTAGATGTTTCCCTCTTCCATCACACCTGGAAGCCATTACATCATTATTAGTCCTCTGCAGAGCTGATGAAGAGCTGATTATTAACTCTTAAGTGTCAACACTGATGCATTGTGAATGGATGGTTTAGTGTAAATATTCAGAAAAATTCAACCGTTTTGATTTTATTCAATTTTTTAAACTGTATTTTTTACTGACTTTTGTTCATGGAACAAGTGTAAATAGGCAATGTTTTTTTTAAAGACAAAATTATTAAATTTCAATAGGTACTAGTTTTTAGCTTTAGGCAAATCTTTCCACATCATTTATAATTTTGTAAATATTTATTAATTTTTGTTGCTCATTTAGTTTATTTTTCTACATTTTGTTTTTTATTTTAGTATTTCTCTTTCATTTTGTTTTATTTGTGTCTTACTTTGTTCATGTTACCAATTATTTTGTTTGTTTATTAATTTTGTTCTTTCTGTTGCTTATTTTTGTTGTTGTTTGTTGTTTATTTTTAACAAGCATTAAATGTCTAAATTCGCTCACTTCATTTATAAATTTAAACATTTTCATCATGTAAAATGACCTTTTTTGCTCTAAGACGTGGACAACAATGTGGGGTTAATTATTATTCATATATTTTTATGTTTGTGTTTTACTGGTCTGGTCCACTTCTGATCAAATTTACCGAAATGTGGCCCCTGAACTAAATTAAGTTTGACACTCCTGCTCTGTATGTTCAGCCCTGCGGTGAACTGGCGACTTGCCCAAGGTCAATCCCGCCTTCACTGTTGGGATAGGCCCCCAGCAACCCCCGTGACCTTAGTGAGTATAAAGTGGGTTTAGAAAATGAGATGAGATGAGAAAGGTCAAGTAGATATAAGAAGTAGCAGTGGGTCCTAATAGGAAGCCTTCAACTGTCTTTTTATCCCAGAACAACTAAATGATCCAACGTCCCACTGATACAAACTGACAAGACTTCCATTCCTGCTTTATCCTTCTGCATCAAATACAAATATCTTTGTACATATTTGTTCATCCTGCCGACCGCCGCCTGGAATAGCAGTAATTCACTGAGCTTTTCAAGATAAAATGCTATTTGTATGTTATTTGTCAAAGCCGTTTGACCGCCTGTAATAACGGCCGCAGCGCTGACCGCCGACATTTCCTTCTGCTGTGGGAGATAAAACCCCAGCTTTGACGTAGCTTTAAATGGCAGCTCCTACATCACATCTGATAGAAATATGCCTTCTATAAATATGACAGCCAGGCTGTGGGGCTCCAACAGCTCAGCCTAATAGTGTCAACCTCTGCCTGAGTGACAGCCCACAGGTTTGGAACCACCACAGAAGAAGAACAATTTTACGTTTAACTTGACATTTTGTAATTTACTGAAGCAAAATGATCAAACTGATAAGAATCGAGTAAATATCATCAACCCACCGCAGTGACAGTGAGATCTGTAGCATCAGGATTAAAAAAAGAAAAGAAAAAATGGATGAGGTGCACACAAGTCTGAAACCATAAACTAACTGGTTTTTAAACTTAAAGGCCCCCACCCTCCGCACTGGACCAATCCAATCTAAAACCCTTCATACTTCCTTAATATCCAGATGAGGCAGTTTGTGTTATCGACACATCCATCTATTTGTCCATCCAACCATTTTTCTCCTACAACCTACACCCCATGATGCATCAGTCCTACTACATCTATGGCAAGTGTCAAGGGACAAAACAGTAGCAATACGACATTTTTTGGGTGAAGAAGCAAAACCCTATGATAAGTCTGGTCTAGGTGAAGACTGGACTCTCATAAATATCATCAGGACCTCCTCCCATTGGTCAGGCAGCTGAGCCTCATAACGAATTAGGATGTCATACTCCATGGAATGAGGAATGTTATCCACAGAGAACTCCAGGAAGGCTCCTTTGGGGACATTGACGAGGCCGGTACCTGTGCAGGTGAAGTCTAGTCTAGGTAAAGCATTGTCTGGGTGAAGACCGGTCTAGGTGAACACTGGTTGAGGTAACGACTGTTCCAGGTGAAGACCAGACTGCAAGCAACATTTTTAATGTTCTACATTTAATGTAGAACAGTAAATGTTCAAATGGAAGGTGTGGCCAATAAATAAAACCTATAAATATATGTTAGACAAATGTAATATACGACTAATATCCATAATTTTGTGTCATGTTTGGACTCACAGTGGCGGCCATGGCTCAGTTGGTAGAGCAAGTTGTCCAATAACCAACGGGTTCGTAGTCCGAATCCTGCTCTGTTCTAGTCAGTCCATTGTGTCCTTGAGCAAAGACACTTCACCCTCCTTGCCTCCAGTGTGACACATATGAATGTTTGGTGGTGGTCAGAGGGGCTGTAGGCACTTCTGTCCATCTGCCCCAGGGAAACTGTGGATACATATGTAGTTTACATCCACCAGAGTGAGAATGTGAGAGTGGATGAACAATGGATCACTAATGTAAAGCACTTTGAGTGGCCAAAAAAAGTGCTATATAAATCCAATCCATTAGTATCATTATTCTACATTGAGAATAATTAAATATATCCAGTTGTGAATACTCAAAGTTTCAGAAATAGTACTACTAACTCACATGTATTAAGTTACTGTAACATGTTCTTCTTTTTAAGTACTTCCAACTAATATTTTTTTTTTATTAAGGGGAACTATTGTGGACTGAGTGGAATTAAGTCATTAAATGCTGAGAATTATATTGTTCTGTTATTTCTATTGTTTCAAATGAGGATGATTAAAAAAAACAAACTTAACTGATGTAGTAGATGATGAAATACAATTTCAAAGCATTCCAAATAACCATCAATATCTATTCAGTGCTGGGAATAATGCTGGGAGTATAACAGCATTACTAGTGCAGCCACATTTCGAGTAATGGAGTAATTACTTTATCCAACAACTGTAACTGTATCACTGTTACCGTTACTCGGGAACTAATGTGACGCATTACAAGCGTGTTTCCACTATCAGAACTACCAGGTCTTTTTTGGAGGGAAGTACTTTTGACCGAGCCATGAGTTAGCCCCGTCCTCTCAGACGTGTGTCTCCATACGGAAATGGAACTTTACGATGACGTTTTTATATGGCGTCAGTTGCTATGGTAACGTCACTCACAAAAAGCGCCAAAACAAAGTGGAAACAGAAGAGGAAATCACGAGACTAGATGTGGACTAGAGATGAAGAAATGCATTAAAAAATCTTGTCTGATCACTGAGCCTCATTAACTGGTAGAAGTCACTGAGAAACAGTTGCTTTGTCGACTCACACACACACACACACACACACAGCAATACACATCTCAGCACTTTTTAATAAGGAATGTTTTAATTTAAGTATACTTTATTAAGCATCTACATTTTAAGTTCTGGAAACTTTTTTTTTTTAAGTTTCATCAACTTAAAATAATTGAGGCAATCGATTGCCTTACATTTTTATGTGTTCCACTAACTTATTCAGCTTTAGAGTGTAATAATGACATCAGATACATGCAAAATTCACACATATCACAAACTGAATGGATTTTTAATCCAATATTGGGTCCGATAAAGCTATGACTTTATTCTCATTATATTACGACTTTATTCTCATATAATTACAGATTCTATGTAGATATTTTCTGACTTTATTCTGGCAGTGACAGGTGCTTTTATTTTTGTATGTGGTCCTAACACATCAGAACAGTCTCGGTAGTTCATTTTTTTCCCTTTGTTTTGGACTCGATAACATCTGATGTTTCCACCTGCTGCTCTGCTATTCCTGTGTGTGATCTGTTTCCAAAGGTCACATACAGTTACTCAAACATGACAAAAAGTTCCAGTCGTGCTCTGTCAGACGCCTTTGACCTTCTACTACAGATGAACACTCAAACACTGTATCAAACTGCATCTGGAAAAGCTCTGAAGGCAACACTTAGCTCCATGTGCACGTCATTTTCATGAACATGATGAACACACATGGTCGTAATGTCTTCAAGGCTGATGACAGTGAACCCACCATCCACTCAAACACGACCCACCTTGAAAATCGCTGCCTTTTATGACACTTTGGTCATTTTGTTCTGTTGAAAATCCTTTTTTTGTAGAATATTTTGGTTTACAAAAGAATGATGTTCTGGACTGTCACAATTAATGCATTAATCATGTGTGAGTGCAGCGTTGACTCACTAGCCTCAAACCTTGAAGTTATTTCAGGCGCGACACATTACGTACGTAAATAAAAGTCTTGAATCCAAAGCTTCAGTTTTATATCTTCCTTTACTGAACTTGAATAATACAAAAGAAAAGATGAATTATTAACTTATTTATGATGTGACGTGACCGTCTAAAGACTGTGATGCTCCTCCTTCTGACTTCTATACAGGCATCTTCAAACTCTATGTATCAGCTTCTCAACCAATCAAATTACATCACATTATAACAAAGCAATTCTACATTTTTAAATAAATTCTTAATTACTAATCCGTGTATCATTCGTTCATTCATTTTTCAAAATGAAACCAAAAATAAGACAAAGAAAAAACAACTTGTTTCTTCATTTTTTGTTTCCAAAACCAAAATGAAAAAACAAA
>CM035787.1:10845541-11208041 GCA_020466265.1 Siphamia tubifer | reverse complement strand
ACAGACACACACACGCACACACACACACACACAGGAAAACACACACACACACACACACACACACACACATAGGACTTTCTTATGTCCACAGGATTAAAAAAACTATTTCTAATAACTGACACTCATCCTTCCTCCAGGATATAAATTCTTATTTCTGTTTTCAAAGACAGACTCTTGTGCCAAATGGGCCTTTCTACCCCCCCCCCCCCCCCTAAAATAGCTCCATCTCTCCCACACATGTTTCCTTCAGGTTTTGCCTCTAGCGTTGCAGATCTCAGGCCGTTTAGAGGCGTTTACTGTGTATTTGTAAAGTGTCATAGGTAGTGGTTAAAGTTAAAGTGGTTAAAGTTAAAGTTGTTAAAGTGCTTAAATGTTCCCTGGTGTGTTTTCTCTGTGTCAAAGGCCTCTCTGCTTTTAACTGTGTGACTTTATTTCAGAGGTGTTTTCCATCAGTGCCCAGTGTTACTTTAATCCTTTACACTTCCAAGGGTCCACATATGGGCCACCCCAAACCTGTCCCAAATGTCACATGACCAAACCTAAAAAAACAATAACTGCATTCTTTGGTGAAAATTACTTATTGTGTTTCTTTTTTTTACAACATTCAAATCATTCTTTGTCATGTAATAAAATATCTCATTTCAAATGTCTGTTGTTTTGGAGAAAATTGGTGAGTGTTTGTACAGTAACTGTAAAAAGTACTAGTAAAACAAAGTAAAAAGACAGCAAAGACCATTACTGTGTTCTTACTAATGTCCATTTAGGACCCTGCCCCAATAGTTTATAGTCAATCACTGTTTTAGACTGAAACCAATTATGGAATTAATGTATTTTACACACTATGAGGTGAACTGTCAATGAATGTTTTTATAAAGGTTTTTCATATATATATATATATATATATATATATATATATATATATATATATATATATATATATATATAAGGAGCATGAAGTGAAGTCAAAAACATGAGAAAAAAGTCAAAATTATGAGATAAAAAGTCAAAATGATGAGATTAAAAATCAAAATGAGATTAAAAATTACAATTATGAGATAAAAAGTCAATTATGAAATAAAAATTCTGAGATATACATGATGTTATTTATGTATATAAAAGGTGCACTGTGGTTTTTGTAGAACTCAGTAATATGTAGTACCAATACTGCCTCATGTCCAATAATCTACCTACAACTACTGGGACTGAAAGACAAGAGAACTTTGAGGTCATTTTTCTCACTTTGGTGTCTGTGCAGTTACTGACGTGAGACGGACCAGCTTTTTCTGGATCCCTCATTCCTCTTGAAGGATTTCTGTGAAGGCGGTATGCAGCCAGAAATCTAGGAAGTTTAGGGATGTCATTCTGCTGAAAACCACTTTTCCACGCTCCTTTTGGAAGCTGATAAGGTCACATGCTGCCTTTGACAGTGGTTCACATGCATTCTGAGCCAATCAGAGATGCCTCATCACCGTGTCACCGTCACCGGATCAAACTGGTTCACGTGCTCACTGTGGAAATAAAGCCTCGTTTTTCTTTGCCTGCACATTTTCAGAACAAGCAACGGCACGAAACCTAGCTGGATGCTACTCTGGTAAAGGTAAACACATACGCAGCGAGAGGGGAGGGGGTAGTGTTCCTTCTTGCATTCTGAGCCAATCAGAGACGCCTCATCACTGCATCATGGACATGTATGAGGAAGTACTGGTAAACTCGGTTGTTCGAGCTCAAGTTATTTTTCAACCGTGAAAAAACAGCTGGAAACAAAATAATCTGGACGTTTTTTTAAATAGAACCAACACACAATGTATTGAATAACAATGGAGAACACACAGTAATATTAACGAAATAACCATAACAATGGAGAACACAGTAATATTAACGAAATAACTACGGAATGACTCCTTTAAAGGGTTAAAGGTTTTGGACAAAATAAGTAAACAGACAAACGACTGTGTTTTTCATAAAAACAGATCACAACAGATACACAGGAACAGGATAAAAAGCATCTAAAACACAAGCAGAAGATACAAAGCAATCAAAGCCACACACTTGGATTAAAGCCAGTGGAAACAGGTGCATCTATAAAAGACATTTCAAATACTCAGTGGACTGAGCACATATGAGATGTTCAGGCGGAGCGTTCCACAGGCGGATGAATGGAATTAAATCCAGCTGTTTCTTTTTCTAACAGGCTCTGGGATCCAACACAATAAGGACTAATGTCAGAATATAGTTTCAGAAGACAAGATAAGATCAGATAAGTTATGTCTTTATTGGTCCCATAAGAGGAAATTCCAAGTTTACAGCAGCAAAAGAACAAACGCACAAGAGCAGAGGGTGAACTGAAATAAAGATAAATACAAACCAAGAAGCTGTTTACATATGTGCTCATAACTTTATATATCTTGACTGAACACACATGGGACAAGTCTGGGATGTTCCAACATGACATTGACCCAAATTGACAAGCACAGATTAGGCTCGGCCGATAAACTGAAAATTTATAAGTTACCTCCATTTACTACGATAACCGCTGTTATTTTTGCCCATGTCGGTAAATTCAGTACTTTAAAGGTGTCATTCCGCCTAAAACCACTTTTCCACGCTCCTTTTGGAATATAATGGGTCACCCCGAGTTACCAACACATGCTCCTTTGACAGTGGTTCATCACCTCCACTGGCTGCATACTGCATTCACACAAAACAACAAGAGGAACCAGGGACCCAGAAAAAGTCAGTCTGACGTCAGATGTACTTCAGCGTCACCCACGTGGTGTTAAACGCATTCCTTGCAGCGAATCTGAAGTAGCATTAGCATTAGCATCTACAAGAGAAGACGGCGCCAGCCACAGTAGCTGCTGCACAAACTGGATAAAAATGGTGAATCAAACTGGTTCATGTGTTCACTGTGGAAATACAGCCTCGGTTTTTTTCCCTGCACATTTTCAGAACAAGCAACGGCACAAAACCTAGCTGGATGTTACTCTGGTAAAGGTAAACACATACGGAGAGCGAGCGGGGGGGGGGGGGGGGGGGGGGCTGTACCTTCACGTATTCTGAGCCAATCAGAGACGCCTCATCACCGCGTCATGGACATGTATGAGGAAGTACCGGTAAACTCTGTTTGACCTCAAGTAATTTTTCTACTGTGAAAAAAAAAAGCTGGAAACAAAACAATCTGGATGTTTTTTTTTAAACAGAACCAACACACAATGTATTCTATAACAATGGAGAACACAGTAATATTAATGAAATAACCATGGAATGACAACTTTAACAAAAAAAAAAGATAATTAAAGTATTTTTGTCTATTATGGCTGTGTGTGCTGCTACTCTATGTTCATTCCCTTTAAGGTTGTGTGGAGCATGTGGAGTCACATGACTCCACCCATCCAGTCTGAACAGGAAGGGAAAGAGACGATGAGGAAATGACTGATGCAGATGAAACAGACATAGACCAAGTAACTTGAGTCAGTTAGCAATTAAGTTTTGTAGTGGCACTGTCGCCACGGTAACACATGTCACACACAACAATTATCACTGTATCATTAGACTGGTTATACATATATAATATATAGTTAGACCAGAACAAATGTCCTGCCCCCTCAAATGAAAGTTTGCAAAGTTCCATAAGGTAGAGAAAACATAAAGTTAAACTATAAAGTAATAGTACTATTACTATTATTACGTAATAATAGTAATAGTAATAGTACACAGAAACTGATGCACATGGACTGAACTAGTGTTACGGACTGAAACACCACCCACACAAACACACACACACAAACAAACTGAATTGTGTGTGGCCAAACCCCCCCCCCCTCTTCATTATCATTATTGATGTAAAACTGCCCAATGATATTAATTTGAGGCCATATTGTCCATCTCCAGCACTGATCCACCTTAGTTAGTTTATTACCTCCACCATGGATCTTATGTTTTTGACGGAGTTTGTTTGTCTGTTAGTTAGCAAGACAACATAAAAACTTATGTATGGATTTTGACGAAATCTTCAGGATGTGTTGGGACTGTCACATGGTTTGGTGGTGAACCGGCAGAAATCCTGTATTCTGGATCACTTTGAAATTTATTCTCCATTTACCGCATTGTAAAATGTAAAGTAATGTTTATATCATGGATTTATTCTGCTCTGTCTTTTCTCTGTCTGTGACCTCTGTCCTGATTTTCCTTACAGCCACCTGAGTACCCACACCTGTGGGTACTCAGGTGGCTCTATTTAAGCCAGTGCTTTCTGTCTGCCTGTTGCCACATCGTTTTTGTACACTCAAGACTTTCCAGCGTTATTTCTGTCTGTTTCCTGTGGTTTTTTGACTTAGCTCTGTTTTTGACCTGTTCCTGTCTGTCTTTGTCCCTATCTTCGTCCTTCGGATCTGAGCCTGTCTTCGGTGCGACCACGTTCTGTCTTCTCTCCCCGGTACCCGACCTGTCTTTCTGCCTGTCTATGCTGTATTTATGGTTACCAAACTGTGGACCGGACTGTTTATTCCCATTTGCATTATTCCTGTGGACTGTATTTGAACTTATGTTATTAAACCCAGTTTTGAACTCTACTCCTGACTGCTGTCTGCATTTGGGTCCGATTCCTGACCATCACAGTTTAAACAGCAATGATGAAAACACAAGGTGAAAAGTGGTGTCTCACCTTAAATTTTTCATCTATGTTTAGATGAGCGTTTTCAGGGGAAATCTTTATGAAGATTTATATGAAGACGCAACAGTGGGTTAAATTTGATTGGATATGCATGCCAGGCCGACATAGGTAATTGTACACCCGCCTCTGTTTGGCTATGGTATGAGTATAAACTAGAAAATTACTCTGCCAAGGTAGACCCCCCAACCCCCCCCCCCCCCCCCCCCCCCCCCCCCCAATCACCTCAAAAATCTAATAATTTCTAGAATATCTATTATACAGATCCCATTAGCAACCTACCCTGAAAATTTCATCAAGCTCTGAGTTGAGTTATCTTGCTGACAGACAGACAGACAAACTCTGGCAAAACCCTAACCTCCTCGGTGTAGGTTAATATCTGTATAATAAAATATAAATAGTAAATGTTCTACACTTCTATAGTTCTTTTCTACTTTCATGGTGCTCAAAGCTCTTTACATTAGCCTCACATTCACCCATTCACACACACTCATACACCAGTAGGTTTCTAAGGTTCTGTCAGTCCTACTGGGAGACTAACAAAGGGTTCAGTGTCTTTGCCCAAGGACAATTGGACATGTGGACAGACAGAGCCAATGGTTCAGTCATTGAAAAACTTGCTCTACCAACTGAAGCACAGCCGCCCTAATGTTAACGTAAATGTAAACTTTACACTACCATAACATGTTTCTATTAAATGAATCAGAATTAAACCTCTATTTGACAAATCTTCATTCCACTGAAGTCTCTCATTGACATTTATTTATTTAATAATTTTAATCATTACTAAAGGAAAATAAAGTATTCAGAATGTGCATTTTTCTTAACAGTTGCAATAACACATAATGGATATAATTTTATATTTCTTGTTAACATTTACCCTGTTTATTTAATTTTTTTTATTTTAAAAAAAATGTTTCAACCACCAGGTTTAGACAGATTTCTTAGAGAAATTCTGAAGCAGGAATCCTTTATTTTGTAAAGGACCATCCCCCAGCCTGGGTTTCAGTCGAATCTCACTCAATTTATATCCCTTCAAACTTGTATATATATTCAGCTAACAAAAATAAAAACCAACATTTTCTTCCTTAAAATTACAGTAATGTTTTGGCACAGTGCCACATGTGTACACATTCTGAACATTTGTAAGAGACTTCTAAGTTATTTTTGGTAATGATGAGTTTCATCCTGGAAGAGCAGACAGTGGGTGTCAAATTTAGGCATCTGAAGAGGTCAGCTATATTAGCTACACCTCCTTTTGAAGACATGAAAGTATGAAATACCTCCAAATCATTTCTGTAAACATCTTCAATGGAGGAGTTTGGTTCTGGTCAGGCAGTGGAATAGACGTTTTGAGGAGGCCGGTAAACTCCAAAGGGCAGGTGTCTTTTCTTTATCATTTGTTTGTAAGTAAATTCAAAGTGTTTTCACAAAACAGTTTACAATGATGGAGGTAAAATGAGCAGAACATATAACAGAGGAGGAATGGTCCAAAGCTTGTTTAACAGATCACATTCAAACTGTAAATGATTGTAAATAGACATGGAATATAACCCCAAATAAACTGCACCTTTCAACCCAAATATCCCAGATAATTTTATTAAATGTAAACAGCAAACATGTTCTGTATTTCATGTGGGAACGTCTGAATGATGTTGACCTCAGCAGGTAGGAACATTGGAAAAGAAGTAGCTCTTAAACCAAAGCCATGTCGACTAAATATTTATTTGTCACCTTTAAATGTGAAAAGTTCTTACTCAATATCTGTTTCTTGGAAGCTAAATTATGTCATATGTCAGGCTGTTCATGGAAAAGGGACAAAGGTTGTAAAGGTTGTTCTACTTCACAATGGTTAACATGCCTGACCTGAATGTGAAAAAAAATAAATAAAAAATGTTATGTAAAAGAAGAGGGAGGCTATCTGTCTGTCTGTCTGCACACAAGCACATGGACACAGGCGCACATGCACACACAGGTGTGCACACACACACACACACACACACACACATTCTAGTTTACATGTCTTATGAGGACCAAGTTTCTAATCATGACTTAAATGTAAAATAGCCATCACCATTAAAGAAAAATTACAAAAGTACAGGTACCACTGTCTGTGTGTGTATATATATAGTGAGAGTAAAAAGTATTTGATCCCTTGCTGATTTTGTTGGTTTGCCCACTAATAAAGACATGATCAATCTATACTTTTAATGGTAGATGTATTCTAACATGAAGAGACAGAATATCAAAACGAAAATCAAGAAAATAACTTGAAGGAATATATATGAATTTATTTGTATTTCATTGAGGGAAATAAGTATTTGATCCTCTAGTATGCATTAGGAGTTCTGGCTTTCACAGACCAGTTACACACTCCCAATCAACTTGTTACCTGAATTGAAGACACCTGTTCTAAATAATCACCTGTATAAAAGACACCTGTTCACAGAATCAGACAATCAGACAGATTCCAAACTCTCCAGCATGGGTAAGACTAAAGAACTCTCTCAGGACCTCAGAGACAGGATTGTTGACCTGCACAAATCTGGAATGGGCTACAAAAACATTAGCAAGATGCTGGGTATTAAAGTAACAACCATTGGTGCAATTGTGAGAAAATTTAAGGAGTATAACATGACCATCAATAGACCTCGGTCTGGTGCTCCACAGAAGATTTCACCTCGTGGGGTGGCAATGATCATGAGGACAGTGAGAAATCGGCCTGCAACCACACAGCGGGAGTTAGTGAATGACCTCAAGGCAGCTGGGACCACAGTCACCAGGAAAACAATTGGCAACACTTTGCGCCGCAATGGATTAAAATCCTGCAGTGCCCGAAAGGTACCCCTGCTTAAGAAGGCACATGTAGTGGCTCACCTAAAGTATGCCAATGATCACCTCAAAGATGCACAAAGTGATTGGGAGAAGGTTCTGTGGTCAGACGAGACCAAAATTGAACTATTTGGCCTAAACTCTACTCGTCATGTGTGGAGGAAGAAAAATGCTGCCTATGATCCCAGGAACACTGTGCCCACCGTCAAGCATGGTGGTGGAAACATTATGTTTTGGGGGTGTTTCTCTGCCAAAGGCACAGGGCTACTTCACCGCATCAGTGGGAAGATGGATGGAGCCATGTACCGAGCAGTCCTGAGGGACAACCTCCTCCCCTCTGCTAGGAAGCTGAAAATGGGCCGAGCTGGGTCTTCCAACATGACAACGACCCGAAGCATACAGCAAAGGCAACAAAGGACTGGCTCAAGAAGAACCATATTAAGGTCATGGAGTGGCCCAGCCAGTCTCCGGACCTCAATCCAATCGAAAATCTATGGAGAGAGCTGAAGGTCCAAGTTGCCAAGCGACAGCCCACCAACCTTAATGATTTAGAGAGGATCTGCAAAGAAGAGTGGGCCAAAATTCCCCCTGATATGTGTGCTCACCTTGTGGTTAACTACAACAAGCGTTTGACCGCTGTGCTTGCAAACAAAGGCTTTGCCACCAAGTATTAAGTGCTTTCGGATAGAGGGATCAAATACTTATTTACCTCAATGAAAAACAAATGAATTAAAATAAATTCTTTGAAGTTATTTTCTGGATTTTCATTTTGATAATCTGTCTCTTCATGTTAGAATACATCTACCATTAAAAGTATAGAATGATCATGTCTTTATTAGTGGGCAAACCAACAAAATCAGCAAGGGATCAAATACTTTTTACTCTCACTATATATATATATATATATATATATTTGAAAACTATAAGTTTTAAGGTTTTTAATGGTGTCACTCATATGTTTGAATGACAAAAACTCACAGTTTTATGTGTTTTATGTCAACTTGGTTCAAATTTCCCGCCGGTGGGCAATAGGACCCCAGGCAGATATGGGGCTTAAACCTGGGAGAAGTGGCCGTGGAAATTAATTAATGAAGTACAGTGATCAATTCAGCAGATGTTAGACCCAGGCCCAGTCTGGTTTGATGACTATAATGTTGAGTATCCAATTTATGGACAGTACCTCCCCCCACTCGAACAGCTGGAGTCCAAGACTAAGGCGCAGGGACGGTGTCCGAGATGGACCCTCTTATTCTCTAACCCACAACAGTCTTATTAAAAAAGAAAAAGTCCCAGCCAGCCTGGGCTACTCAGACCACTGTACCAGAGCAGTCCAGCATGGGGAGGCTAAGCCACGCCCTTCTACTCCTGGTCCATGGGTGCTTAGCTCGCAAAAAATTTGAATGGGAGTGAATGGAGTGATTCAAGTTAAATTCTGATTCAGTTTTACAAATGCTCTGAAATTCACATATGATATTTAATAAGAAATATTTGATGTGTCACAGGCAGACCACCTGTTTTTGATGGGAAGCAAACGTGACATTAGGTTTTACGTAGAGTCTGTGGTGACATCACATGTCCAAATTATTAACTTCAAATGAATCAGCCGTTAGTTAAAAGAAGCAGTTGAAACACACATCAATAATTATCATTTATTATGAGATACAACAAGTGTGTGATTCAGGTCACATGACAAAACCAGAAACGATTTTAGCATTTTATTTCCCATTGAATACCATTCATTAAGTTTCCGATCTTTCCATGAGTCTCACAGAAGGGGCGGAGACTTAAGCTCCCAATACCAGCACCAGAGGCCACATATATTAGATGTTAGATTAGATTAGATGTGCTCATTCAGCTCCAGGAGGATAATTAGAAGCTACATAACAGTCGTTCCGTACGTTTACATGGTGTTTTTTAATTCTGAATTATTTATTCTGAATAAAGTAGTCTAGAATTAATGCTATTTCCTTCGTGTTTACATGGACATGTTAATTCAGAATAAGCATTTACATAGCAAACAGGTTTATTCCACTCTAGTTGAGATCTTTTTAGGTATCTGTAAACTAAGTATTTATTTTTACTTTTCCTCTCTAAATGTTTGCATAAATATCTGTACTTTATACTGATGACATTCACAGAATAGACTTGTACTTTTTTCCAAACTAAATGGATGTGACAGAATGAAAAATAAGTCATTTCAGGGGGAAAATCAGTGGAGGAGGAAAAGGAGTACTGGGTCAGAACCAGAGTCCACATTCTCCAAAATGTCCAATTTTATTTTTTTCAAATCCTTGCCAGATAATTACCCACATTTAATTAAATTTTACCTGTGAAAATTTGTCAATGTATTTATTTTTAACCCATCCCCACATGTGTTGTGGGTTACCTGTCAGGTACCAGATCCAGTGCAGAACACTGGTCAGTACCATTCACTGAGGAAATAAAAAAACAGAAACTTTTCTGATTTTTCCTGGCTAAATAAGTATCGATTGATTCAAGGCAAAAAAAAAAAAAAATGTAGTTTTACTTTTTACTTTATATTTTATTACAATCAAGAAATTTTTTTTTTTTTTTTTACTTTTTTTCACACAAGTAGCTGTACTTCTACTAAAGTACAGAATGGGAGTATTTTTTACCACCTCTAATGATTGCATATGTACTATGGTACCTGAGTGACACATGAACGTACAGGTGAGACAGTGGTAGAAAACTGCACTTGTCTGTTTCTATCACTGTCGTCAATGTTCATACTGGAAACAAACCACACTGTAAACCTGAATACGTTAGCAGAACTCAAAAAAATTCAAGGCAATTGATTGCCTCAATTATTTTAAGTTGATGAAACTTAAAAAAATACAAGTTTCCAGAACTTAAAATGTAGATGCTTATTAAAATATACTTAAATTAAAACATTATTAACTTAGTATTGTAAGGTTCTGTCAGTCCTACTGAGAGACTAAGTCAGGGTTCAGTGTCTTTGTCCAAGGACACTTGGACATGTGGACAGACAGAGCTGGGACGTGAACCTCTGACCCTTCAGTCATTGGACGACCTGCTCTACCAACTGAACCACAGACACTGAATAAAATGACTGTTTTGTTATTGTAATATTTTTGGTGTAATAGATATTGGTGGTTATTTGCAGTGACTCTGAAATTATATTTCATCATCTACTACATCAGTTAAGTTTATTTTTTTCAATCATCCTTATTTGAAACAATAGAAATAACAGAACAATATCATTCTCAGCATTTAATGATTTAATTCCACTCAGTTAAACCTCATCTATGTTTTTAAGTTATATTCACTTATATCCACAATAGTTCCCTTTAATAAAAAATATTAGTTGGAAGAACTTAAAAAGAAGAACATGTTACAGTAACTGAATACGTTTGAGTTAGTAGTACTATTACTGAAACTTTCCATTCACAACTGAATATATTGAATTATTCTGAACATGTAGGTTTACAGTGTAGTCTGTAGAATGATTCCAACTGAACTGAGACCAGCTCCATACAGTCTCCGCTCAGGTGTAACCGCTTTATTTCCAGTGGAAACATTGTCCACGGTCGACCAGTTTACATTTGTACATTTCTGGAATTTACCTTTTACAGAAATTGAGTGTGTCATGAGGTCCAAAAGAAATGTATCCAAAGTATAAATGATATAAATAGTTTTTCCCTTCAGCACTGTGCATTGGATTCCTCTCTTCACCTCACCCATCATGACAGAGGGCAGAGGTGGAAGTAACTAAGTAGAAGTACTAGATTACTGTACTTAAGTTTACTTGAGTATTTATTTTTTGCTCCCTATATTTTTGTATAAATATCTGTACTTTATACTCTTTACATTTATATAAATATTTGTACTTTATACTCTTTACATTTATATAAATATTTGTACTTTATACTCTTTACATTTATATAAATATTTGTACTTTATACTCTTTACATTTATATAAATATTTGTACTTTATACTCTTTACATTTATATAAATATTTGTACTTTATACTCTTTACATTTATATAAATATTTGTACTTTATACTCTTTACATTTATATAAATATTTGTACTTTATACTCTTTATATTTATATAAATATTTGTACTTTATACTCTTTACATTTATATAAATATTTGTACTTTATACTCTTTACATTTATATAAATATTTGTACTTTATACTCTTTACATTCTCAGAATAGACTTTTTCACATTAGACAAATATGACAGGATGAAAAATAAGTCATAAATCAGAAATTGATTAATTTTGACTTTATATCTCATAAATTATCCATTTCTTATCTCATAATTATGACTTTTTTTTCCCTCATAATTTTGAATATTTATCTCACAATTTAGATTTTTTTTTAATCTCATAATCATGCTTTTTTTTATTATTATTTTTTAAATCTCCTGTTTATGACCTTTGAATTCAAACTAATTATCTATCCATATCCACTAAACTGAATACAATGACCCAAAAAAACCCCACATAATCTACACAATAACTCACTTTTAAATACTTTATTTTTTGATTTTTGATTTTTTTTTTTGGGGGGGGGGGGGTCTGTTTGTGTGAATGTGCAAAAACTTTTTGTAACACTTAGGGTTCTGTTTGCTCTGTATCCATGAGCTTTGAAATATCTTTAATTCCAAATAATGTTATTCAGAATAAATAATTTGAAATTTAAAAACATCATGTACTTTAAATGTAGTCAATGATAGAAACAAACAACTACACTTTTCTACTTTGATAAGTGTCTTGTTCCTGACGGACAGATTAGTTTTCAGGACCCGTCATGAACATTCAACTCCAAAACAGAACCATTTCACTCTCACTTTCCAAAACCAGTTTGGTCTGAAGCAATGCTCCAAATAAAACAGATTAGCCACTCCACAGAGCTAGCGCTAGTGGCTAATGCAGAAGTGTTTATTAAGTGTTTTACTGAGCTCCAACAGCCACTAGAGTCAAATCCAAGACATCTGAATAAAGAGAAATAAACCTTCTGTACCTGTGTAACTCCATTAGTTCTGTTCAATACAAACATTTACAGGTGTTTTAAACCCTATTCTGATGGGATTTGTTAACGGTGCTTGTTGTTTTTCCAAAATAAAATTCTCAATTTTTTCCAAACTGATATTTTTTTTAATGTTTACCTTGGTTCCTGGAGGAGGGAAATCATTATTATTTTCATCATTTTTTTCCTGTTTCTGGTTCAGAAGAGTTAGAGATTAACTGTAGAATGTTGATTATGTTTTATCGTTAAATGAAGTTAGTATTTTCTTTTATCTCAGACATACATGGGCGTCACACTCGTGGGGGACTTCTCCAACCAGATGATTTCATATCCCCCACTTTTTCCTGAGGTTTTTTTTTTTTTTTTTTTTTTTTGATTGATTGAATTTATTAAAGTGTCCTGCACACTTGAAAATCTGTACTTAGTTTTCTACAGACCACACCCATACTAAACACAGAAAATTAGCAAAAGCAAATACATGTTTTGTAAACAAACAACTCAGAATTTTACATTCTGGAAACCAAAAAACATTGGCATCATTTACACAATCAAATAAATGTTTTCTTAAATTTGAATAACATGGACAATATGAAACAAAATTTAACATTCAGGTCACAAAAAGAACATAGTCGCTGTTCTTCGGGGACACCTTTAAACCTGCCCACTTCCACTGCCACAGGTAAAGTACCAGTTGTCACTTGTACACACAGGGACCTTTGTTTTTTTGTTAAATTTACAAGGATATATGTTTCTGTTTGATATTCATTCTTAAATTGGATGTAATTTCTTAGTTTTGCTTTTGTACAAATATCATATTTCCATTGTTTGTTTTTTTTTTAATCTATAACAACTTTTGATTTAACAACTTCAAATGACACTGCAGCTTATTTCTGTAAATATAATTCAAGTCACTATCACACAATATTGCTGCCACCTCTTTGGTCCATGAAAAGTCATTAGCATAGTCCCATCTGAAGACCTTTTTGGTCAGTCTGTGCTCTGGCATCTGATTATTGTAGTTTTTCACTGGATCCAGGAAACAGACAGAGTTGGTGTCACCTACTTTTTATTTCAGGATAAACAGTTACTGTCGTCACAATCACACCAAACAAACATCAATAACATTTCGGGGCTGTTACAATATCTATGGTTTAAACTGTTTACCCGCCCGGGCGGCACAACAGCATATGTAAATGAAGCGCACCTCAGTTCATGGTAATGTAAACAGCTCTTCTTCATGGTGTTAACAAACAGTTATTAACCAGTAAGTAATGACAAATGTTACTGTTGTTAAACTAAGTTAAATAAACTATGTCTTGTTCTGTGACATTTACCCTAAGACAGTGGTTCTACAACTTTTTTCACTGATGTTCCCCCTGAGGAACAGTGTCTGTAAAATCAGTGTCTGATTTTTTAAATCCTTTTCATCTCATATTTTTTTTACTTTTTATCTCATAATTTTTGACTTATGAATTGAATAAATGTTTAATTGAGGAAAAACACATTTTTGTTATTTTTGGCCATATATTACTTTTTTTATATAAAAAAATTTAATCATTAATGGATAATTGTTTATTAATTTTCCAATAATAGACTCAGAAAATTTTGCTCATGTGCCACAACCTAGAACACCCCCAAATTTTTCTTGCAGACATATGTGTAGGTACAGTAATTCTCACCTGACGTGTTACTTCCGCCTTCGTCAGAGCGTCACCTGAATGTTAGGATGTTAGCACGAAAGCACGTCCCTGCAACATTCAGATGACCTCTGACGATGGCGAAAGTAAAATGCCGAAACATGTCGGGTGAGAAATACCTACACATATGTCTGAGATAAAAGAAAATACTAACTTAGATTTAGAGATTGTTCTTTTATTTTTATCTAGATAAAATTTTCTGCTCAAGTCATTTTTGTTTGTTGTTTTGGTTTCACTCTCCCTGACACTTTTTGTCAAAATAAATAATTGAATTGGAATTTGATTGTGTAAATTGTTTTTGTGTGGGAGCTGGAAGAAGGACAGGATTGCGCCATAGTTCCCATAGCCTGCGGTGTAACATTAAAAAAAAAACAAAAAAAACATAATAACAACTAGCAAACCTGTATTTGTATAGCACATTTCATGTACAGGACAATTCAAGGTGTTTTACATAAAACATACAAGAAAATTTAAATGATTAAAATGCATTAAAAGACAATTAAACTAAGAGACATAAAAACTGTTGAGAATCTAAGTAAAGGCTCCAGTAAATAGTTTTCAGGCCTGATTTAAATGAACTTTCAGTTTGAGCGGACCTTAGGGATTCAGGTAGTTCTAAAAACTAAAACTAACTGATTTAGTGAAAAAAAAACTATTAGAACCCTGTTTCTGTCGTGGCCGATTCTCATAGGATTAACATCCGTGACCACCTCAGTAATTATTGCAAATTGCAAGAGGTCCCAAAGTAAAACTAATCCCATCTGTCATCTATCCACTCTACTCTTTATCTTTTTTTTCTTTCTGCCAGTCCAGCTCCAGTTCCAGTGTCCATCATCACAACTAAATAAATCCAACAAATCTCTTTTTTTAGAAACAAGGACAGATGTCACTCCTCACCCCTTCAGTTTACTGCTCACTGTTAAACTGTGGGTTGTTTTGCTGTTGTCACAGTGATGTAAATCTGTCGTAAATCAGTCCAGTCTTATCCAACCTGACCAGGGAAGCAGGAAAAAGCATCTGGAAACTAGAAAAGTACAGTGGCTGACGGGGACAAATACATCGACAAAAACACAAACACATTAAACAAATGCAACACAAGTGAAGCTGTAAGAGAAAAATGCTGCAATAATAGAAACGAAGCAGAAGCAAAAACATACAAACCCCCAAAACAAATGCGAAAGAAAAATACTGCAAATACCAAAAGACGCAAACTCCCAAAACAACTGCAAGAGAGAAACACTGAAAATTCACTCCACTCTACACCTTTACATGCTAATCTGTTACATTAATAAACTTCAACTTTGTCTTCATCCATCGTCTTCTTCTTCCATTTTATTTTGGTGAACTTCTGTTTTGTTGTGGAGTGATTTTGCAGCATTTCTGTCTTGCAGTTGTTTTGTTAGTTTACGTGTTTTGGTATTTGCAGCATTTTTCTTTCGCATTTGTTTTCAGGGTTTGTACATTTTTGCTTCTGCTTCGTTTCTGTTATTGCAGCATTTTCCTCTTGCAGGACACTTCTGTTGCATTTGTTTCATGTGTTTGTGTTTCTGGTTGTGCATGTTTCTTGCATTTGCAACGTTTTGTCGATGCAATGCGTTTGCCCCCGTCAGCCACCACAGAAAAGAGAGTGTAAACCTCCGCCAAGGCAGACCCCCCCCCCTTTTCTTTCTTTTTTAAATTCTTGCTTAAATGTGTTGTAGAGCCTTTTTTCTGATCTGGAAAAAGTCTAATTTTCAAATATATATATTGTATGTCTGATAAGACTGAGATTGTCAGCACAAAATAAGATATTACCTCCGCCAAGGAGGTTATGTTTTTGCCGGCATTTATCTGTTTATCTGTTTGTCTGTGTTCAAGATAACTCGACAACTTATGGACGGATTTTGATGAAATTTTCAGGATATGTTGGAAATGTGAACAGGAAGAAGTGATTTGATTTTGGGGGTGATCGGGGTGGGGGGGGTGGGGTACCTTGGTGGAGGTCTGCGCTCTCAGGGTACTTTTCTAGCTTCAGGATGTGTTGGGAGTGTCACAAGGAACAAATTATTACATTTTAGTGATGATCCTGAAGAGATCCTGGATTCTGGGTCACTTTGAAATTTTACATTGCCGTAAATGGAGAATAAATTTTACACTACAAATTTAAATTTACATTTATATAAATATCTGTACTTTATACTCCTTACATTTATATAAATATCTGTACTTTATACTCCTTACATTCTCAGAATAGACTTGTTACTTTTTCAAACTAAACATATGTCAGTGGCTTCAGAGGGAAACTCAGTGGAGGATAGAAAGTGTGACTTTTATCTTATGATTGTGACCAGGGTTGGACTGGGACAAAGAACTTGGCCTGGGCATTTTGAGCCTAGACTGTCCCACCAGGTACCGAGAAGGGAAGGGAATCTGTGTCTGACCAGTGCACTCCAAACCACAGTTGTCTGCCTGTCACTGATCAAACTAGTATAGCAACTAGAGTATTATTACAAAAGTAGAATGGCTAATATATAGTAATAATTATAATAATAATACATTTTATTTGTATAGCGCTTTTAATTGCACTCAAAGATGCTTTACATGACGTAAAAAATAGAACAATAAGAGTCCAACTAAAACAAACAATAGAAAACAGATCAATCACAAATTAAAGCAGTCAGAATAAAAAGTAATCAAACATTAAAAGCAATCTTGAATAAATGAGTTTTTAAAAGGGATTTAAAAGTGTTGAGGTCAGAACAGTGATGGATGGTTGGGGGGAGTGATTTCCAGAGGTTTGGGGCGGCTGCAGAAAAGGCTGTGTCCCCGTAGGTTCGGTGCTTAGTTTTGGGCGGCGGGACGAAGAAGTGGGCACAAGAGGATCGGAGGCTGCGGGAGGGGTCATGAGGCGGTAGGAGGTCAGTGAGGTCGGGGGGCTGGTGATGGAGGGCTTTATAGGTGAGGAGGAGGATCTTAAATGTAAGTCAGTGTTTGATGGGTGGAACCAGTGAAGGTGTTGGAGGACAGGAGTGGTGGGAGTGGGAGTGGGAGTGGGTGAGGAGACAAGCTGCAGAACTGGAGTTTGTTGAGGTGTTTGGAGGGTAGACCATACAGAAAGATACTGCAGTAGTCTAGTCTGGGGTGATGAAAGTGTGTATAAGTGTTACTGCGGTGGAGAGGGAAAGAGATGGACGGATACGGGCGATGTTTTTGAGGTGAAGAAAGAATGTTTTGGTGACCTGCTGTCTGAAACTGAGGGTGGTGTCGAATATGACGCTAAGGTTGCGCGTGTGGAGAGAGGGAGTTAGAGAAGTTTGTCAATGGAGACACATATGGGGGACATGGATTGGGTTAGGGATCGGGGGCCAATAATCAGGAGGTCAGATTTGTCACTGTTGAGTTTGAGGAAGTTGGTTTGTATCCAGGTTTTTGGTTGGAGAGGGTGGAGGAAATGTAGAGTTGAACGTCATCGGCATAACAGTGAAGTTGTAGACCGTGATATCGGATGATATTGCCAAGGGGGAGGATGTAGATGATGAAAAGTAGGGGACCAAGCACCAAACCTTGGGGGACACCTTGGGACAGGGGGGCAGTGGAGGAGGACTGATTGGACATTGGAGGACTGAATATGTATGTGTGAATACTATTAAAAGTGTTTGTAATGTAACAGTAATGACATGATAAAAGGTTAGTGACGAGGACTAATATCTTTAGCACAGAGAAACACAGATTTTTTGTGTTGTCGGACAGTGATGCGTGCAAGTTACTTGTGTTGTTTAATTACGTCTCCCAAATAAATTAAATATAAAATAAAATAAAAACCTTAAGGTTGGGACCTCACGTAAGGTCGTCAGAAATTTCAAGTAATTGATAAAAATAAACAGTTAAGACAGTTGAGTTAAGACAAGCACAATTCTCTGTATTTATTTATTTATTTATTTATATACAGTATAATTCTCTTGTTTTTCCATATTTAAACTACTGTGCAGCAATATGGGGCAATAACTATAAATCCAATATTAATTCTATATTTTTACAGTTTTATTTTGTTGTTACTTAAACACAATACTTGGCTCCAACAAATCTCTTATTTATTAAATTAAATGCTGTAAAACTACATGATATTATGGACCTTAATACTCTTATTATCATGTATGAAGCTCATGACCACATGCTTCCCTAGAGTTTACAACAGATGTTTCAGCGGAGAATTAGTGACTATAACTAAAGGGGAACTGACATTTATATGAACATGAAGTGTAGAACTAATTCAAAAAGTCAGTGTATCTCTGTTAGGGGAGTACGTACATCTGTGTTAGGGGAGTACGTACATCTGTGGAATAATCTGGATCAGAGTTTAAAAAAGTCATCTTAAATTTGTGTATTCAAAAGGATGTATAAAAGTAGTTTAATAAAAAAATATTATATGAATAAGTGAATATTTAGTTATAAGGTAGAAGAAACGGTAAAGAAACTATTATGGTTAGGATATAGTATCATATCTATTAATTATATTTTTAGTTAATTTATAGTGAAAGTGAATTTTTAAAATAAAAAATAAATAAATAAATAAATTAAACATAAACATAAAATAGTTTTGGTTCATTACAAAATTATAAAAATTATAATTAAAAATTTGATTTAAAAAAAGTATTGTTTTTTCATTGTTTTAAAATATATATATATATATATATAGTATATATATATATATATTATATATATATTATATTCATTTTTTTAGTGCGTCTTTTGTTATTGTTTGTTTTTAATCTTATTTTCCCTCTCTATTTGTTTGCAGCCCTTTGGCTTCCCCTGTGGATCTTTTTAAATGTGATATATAAATAAAGTTGGTTGATTGACTAATTGATTGATTGATTGAAATTCAAGTGATTCCAACACATGTAGATGAGTAGAAAGGATGGAAGCAGATCACTGTAAAATAACAAGCAAGGGATAATACCGAGGGGTGTTGTTCCGTCCCAAAGGGAAATATTTTACGATAGTCACGCGTGGGCAATCAATTATCTCGCTTATTCTACGGTTATTACAGCTTATTACTGCTACTACTCTCACAGATTGGATAAAATAGCTGTTACAACAAATATTTGCTTTCAAAGTGGCAGAACTACCTGTGGAGTGATATGGTACCGTGAATCTGAAGTGACAAAACCCGTTGCCATTGGCAGTGGGCATTAACGGCACAGCGGGTGGTTACTGAAAAAAATCTGCCGGCAGAACGCTTGGAACGTTCATTCAAAGTGAACGACAACTGTCGCCACATTCTAGTGGGCCTTAGATTAATAAGAATAATTTGGGGGGAGGGTTAGTAAATATAAGCTCTGAAAATCTGTTACATTTGAATCAACAATAATAATTCCCAGTGAAATCTGTTATTACTTGTTAAATTCTACCACTTTGTAAAGAGTAAAAACAATATAATAAGATTTACCTCATTGTATCATGTTGGATGATCAGTTGGAGGACATTTCCCAGCATGCATTGGGGCAGTTTAGATGTGTTTCAGTGTTATTCTTCATATATATATATATATATATATATTATATATATATATATATATATATATATATATATATATATATATATATATATATATATATATATATAATATATATATACATAATTATGGTCTGTTGCATTTATTTATTTATCTATTTATTATTTATTCATTTATTAGTTAATTGTGTTGCACATTCTTGCACCTTCAGCTCAGTTGCTCCTTTGTTTCATGACCGTCTGTAATGATGTTTTCTATTAAGGTGCATACATTTAATACCAGACTGGAATATTCAGCTGCTGGTCTTCATGTGTTTCTAATAAATCTGATATTAATACTCAGTTTGGTATTGATATTATCAACATTAAGAGTGATATGTCCAACCATATATATATATATATATATATATATATATAGAGAGAGAGAGAGATAGACAGACAGACAGACAGGTTTCTATGAACCCTCCAGTATCATGGTGTGTTTTTTTACCACCCTTTTTGTGCTGTGTGTTATTTGTGTGTATGTATGTATATATATATATATATATATTAATATATATATATATATATATATATATATATATATTTGTATTCAGATTTTTGCATATATTTTGAATATTTGATCACATTTTGCGTGTTACTTTCTGTATTTTAGAAGAGTGTTTGAAACTGTAAAATAAATAAATCTAATTAATACGTTTGCATTCTTTGCATATATTTTGGATTTTTTCATCACCTTTGTGTTTATTTTTTGTGTGAATTTCATTGGATTTTTTAGCACGTTTTTCACTATATTTTGGTGTTTGTTAGTGTATTGTGTAGGAAACTTAAGGATGAGAAAAAGATGAGTAATTAGTTGTGTAACCTAATGGAGGTCTGTTATGTGGATTTGACCTCATTTGTTTTAGTGTTAAAACTGTTAAACTTGGTATATTTTACACCAAATATGGGGTAATATCTATTGAATAGATTCTATAGGTTTGTTTTTACAGTGTAAACATATTAACTGTGATAACTGTGAGAAACAGTACAATAAAAATAAGTTCAAGGTTCCTTTAATTGTAATTTAATAATTATTTTATAATATTATATATAATTTAATAATTGTAACTTTAATTGTACCTGTGGGTCGGTTTAGTTTGCAGACAGAGTAATTGCATTTGGCATAATGACAAAACACACCTGTTAGGAGGGTAATGCTCAGTGTTACATCATTCATTAATACAGCAACATGAATAAGTAAAAGAATGAAATAAATACAATAATTAAAAAAATAATAAAATGATAAGAAGTAGACATCAAACAGTGAACATTATAGAGAATATAAAACTAATATAACTGATGTCTTACAAGGTGAAAATTAAACATATTTATAAAATGTATCTATATAAAAAATGGGGGAAAATAGCTTGATTATAATAAAACAATATTAAAATAAACAAAATGGAAAAAAATATGTTCCATGTCAGGCTGAAATGTTTTTATTATTATTATTATTATTATTATTATTATTATTATTATTATTATTATTATTATTATTATTATTATTATTATTATTATTAATAATAATAATAATAATAATAATAATAATAATAATAATAATAATAATAATAATAATAATAATAATAATAATAATAATGTGTGATGTAGAATATTTACATTAAAGAAATATATTGATTGAAGAGAATATAACAATGAGACAGTGCAGTCATTTTCTTGGTTCAGAAAAGTCAAAATTAAAAACAGTTATTTAAAAAAAAACCTAAACCGTTCAAATTAGAAGCCACAATAATAATAATAATAAATATATACATATATATTTACATACCTGTCGACCTGTCATTGGAACAGCAGAAAAAAGTGAAAGTGAAGGAGTGTCCATGTGAATCTGCTGACCTCAGTATCATTCATCCACTTTGGGGACGTGTTAAACATGCAGTTTATGAAGAAAAAACCCAAATGTGAAGAAACTGAAGGTGTTTGATCCAGAAGAATGGGCAGCTTTAGCATCTGAGAAAATAAAAGAGTCTGGGTCCACAACTACCACAAAAGACTAACATCTGTCGCTGATGTTAAAGGGGCGGGGCCAATGCAGAGGATGAAGAACGAGGGTATGTAAACTTATGATCAGGGTCATTTGGAGAGTTCCTGTTGTCAGTAGGATTTGAAAAGAACAAACATATGTGTGTGATGAGAAGTGGATTCAGCAAAACACGAACCATCAGTGGCAGAAAAGTTCATATATTACAACAGAACGGGGGACAATTCTAACACTTTATGTTTGGAACAAGTGTCGTTTGTGCTGAAGATGTCAGATTTTAAACATGTAGTACCTGTATTTATCTGCTAGAAAATACATTCACTTGTACTTTTAACACACCATCACAGTTTAAGTTAATTATTGTCAAATAGTGGGATGTTCTAACACAGGGGTCTCAAACATGCAGCCCGGGGGCCAAATGCGGCCTGCCAAAGGTTCCAATGCGGCCCATGGGATGAATCTGCAAAGTTCCACATACAGTCAAATTATAGCAAAGTAACCTACTCATTATTATCTTCTCGTTTTGATGTGAAAATAATTGACATTATGCCCGTAAATAATGACAACTTTAAATGTCTGTCTTTGTTATAGTGCAAAAAAATAACATTAAATTCGGCAAATATTTATACTTACAAACTATCCTGTAAAAATAAAATGTGAAAAACCTGAACAAACATGAACAACCTGAAATTTCAAAAGAAAATTAGGCACAATTGTAACAATTTAGTGTCTTTGTAGTAGATCTGATCCATAATGTATGTGTGTAAATGATTAACTGAGGCATAATATTGTTAGAAATGCACATATTATTTCAGTTTTTTCAGGTTATTCACACCTTTCTTGTTGGATAGTAATTATTTTCATTAGGTAATTGGGTTTGTTTGCACTAAAACAAAGACAAAAATTTGGAATTGTCACTTTTTTCTCAGTTATTATGCTAATATTTTACTCATCTGGCCCGCTTGAGATCAAATTGGGCTGAATCTGGGCCCTGAAAGTCATGAGTTCTAACAACATACCCTGGTACTGGGTTAAGTTGTAACACTGTAATTATTATAGTTATATACAAAAAACATTAATGAATTATATATTAATAAAAGGAACAAGATAAATCTAAGAAGACAAAAATGAGGATAAAAAGTGCAAGTTAAATACAATGAATGGATGAATTGTATTTCTTCACACCATGTTGAGCTGCATTTTGTAATAAATGTCCAAAATGTAATAACTTTTTTCATTTAATTTCATAACAAACTGCCCCAATGCGTTTTGTAATTAATTTTGCCGCATTTCTAATTCCAAAATATATTTCAAATATTTTAGTATTTTCTTAAATATTTCAAATTGTCCTCGTCTAATATGTCTAATTACCAGCCAAGACATAAACCACCCAAACAGCTCCTTTAGTTTTAATGCTACACCACCTGTAAAATGAAATAAATGATTACATAATACGGCGGTTTATTACAAAATAAAATGAAAAACTTATTACATTTTGGATGTTTATTACAAAATGTGGCTCAACACACCATCATTTTTAATCTTTCAATCACATGATAAATATAAATTAAACAATACGGAGGAAAAAAGGGTCCCTAAGTGAAGCTAAATATAAGTTTATATGACAGGGCCCATAGGACTGAAATAACGAAATAAAACAATAGTAAGACGTACAATTATAATGTATAATTATAATAATTAACCTGTATTCACTTATCAACAGACAGCATGTGTACATACACACACACAAACACACACACACACACACTCAGCCCAGCTAACCATGGAAATTAATATTATTA
This sequence comes from Siphamia tubifer, assembly GCA_020466265.1. Lineage (NCBI taxonomy): Eukaryota > Metazoa > Chordata > Actinopteri > Kurtiformes > Apogonidae > Siphamia > Siphamia tubifer. Next base: position 11,184,489 of record CM035787.1, on the reverse strand, counting down.
GGCATACGTTTATAAATAATGTTTTTTGATGTTGGAGATAGAGGACATAATCTTCAAGGTTTCATCTATTTTGTTCCAAATCTTAGGACCCTGTTGAGCCCCATTTTGTGATAACCGTCCAAAATGTCACAACTTTTTCATTTTATTTTATAATAAAGCCGCTTTATATAATACATTTTGTTGCATCATGTCATAATTTATTACATTTTGCAGGAGCAGGGCGCTTTTTTGATATGGTATTAAAACTCACAGAGCTGTTTGGGAAATTATGGATATATTTTGGAAATATAAATGTAGTTTTTTGTTTAGCCTTTTGAGGCATGTTGAGCCGCATTTTATAATAAATGTCCAAAATGTATTAACTTTTTAATTTCATTTTGTAATAAACTGCCCCAACATATTTTGTAATTATTAAATTTTTTAGAAGATTATTACAAAATGCACTTGCAAATTTTTTTATTCTCTAGAAAATGTAATTACATAATAACAATTCTAAAGCATAGTTTGTTGTTTAATTGTATTTTACTTTAATTTAGGCTTGTATTTTAGGCTGAATTTTCCAGAAAACCCCATTTACATTGCTGTAAATGGAGAATAAATGTATACATTGGTTCCTTGTTAGCAGACATGAATACTCGAGTCTGAGACTTGGACTCGAGTCGCACTTAAGTCGCACAAACAAAGACTTGTTACTTGACTTTAGACTTGCCCTCAAAAACTTGAGCCTTAACTTGGACTTGTGTGATACGACTCGCAAGTTCATTATCCTGGAATTATTTATTTTATTATTTAATTAGTTTCAGTTTTTCCAATGTTTTGCAAGACATTATGGAAAAATCACAGGCAGAAATAATAACAGTTTCCCTCTCTTGATATTTTCGTAAAGGTTTGTAACACATGCCTGCTGCCACAGGGTTCAAATTACAAATACAATGGATTTTTTTTTTTTTTTTTGTATGTAATCAAAATACATTGATCAAATTTAAACAAAGCTTTTGGGATGTTTCTTCAGAATGCACATGAATTGTTCTGATAAATTTTGATGGTGTAATAACAGTAACAGTAACAGTAAATAATAACAGTAAAGCCTACATACTTTCACCATACTTAATTACTACATACTTAATCCCAAACAATACAGTAATGAAGTATTATTTCAAATAACATCTTATGTGAAAACGTTCTTTTCAGCCATTTGAAACTTGACTTGGAAAAAGTGACTTGTGTTAGTGACTTATCTTGACCCCCCCACCCCCCACCCTTCCAATCAACAAATCATTTTTGAACCTATTAACCATGTAAATTGTCATTTTCTTTAATTAAACAGGCAGTTGACTCAAATGTTCCGGTCCTTTCCTTGGGTCTAAAGTCTACACTGCTGACCTTTGATCCACACTTTCTTTGGTCGTGACAAGCAGAATATATCAACATAAGGGGGTCGTTGATACACTTTCTACGTCCACCTGCGGAGATTATGGAATTATAGAGGTTTGTCAGTTTGTCTGTCTGTGTGTCTGTAGCAACATAAGTGATAAAGTTATTGACGGATTTCAATAACATTTTCACAGAATATCCAAACTTCAGCCAATTAACATTTATTATTAAGACTTGAGTTTTATTTAACTACTAACACACACGTGGGAACATTTTATTAGTTTGATTTCGGAAGCATTTTACTTGTAGTTATGATATAAAAGTAAAAATGATGATATAAAAAGTTAAAAATTGTGATATAAAAGTCAAAATTATGGGATTAAAATGTCAAAATGATGACATAAAAAGTAAAAAAAAAAAAAAAAACCTGTGTAATTGAACCACTGCATCATCCTTAATTAGAGTCAGAATTACTTTGTCATTCAGCAAAAAATGACATCAAGGGTGCACTGCAGAACAAACAAACAAAAAACAAAAAAACCCCTGCATGGGTCACATTTAAAAACACCTGAGATAAAATAAATAAGTTATTAAATATCAGTGAGTAAAAATCTAAATAAATAAATAAATAAATAATTAAATCTAAGAGTAAGACACATAACCATCTGCTTAATTCATGTTAATTAAAAAAGAATATTGCACATGGATAGGTAATTGACATGTAACCCCCCCCCCCCCCCTCCACTAATCACATCAGACTTTTCTAAATTATTGTCACTTGTGTAAGTATCAACATTTCCTGAAAATTCCAGCCAAATCCATCCATAACTTTTTGAGTTATCTTACTACAAGTCACACACATGTCAGGGTTCAAAGTTACCTCTACCAAACGGTTGAGCTGACCAACAAAGGGTTAAGCCCATTCTAATTCAACATATTAATATGCAGTACAATTCAATTGACTGTACTATATTTATTATTTATTAAATAATTCCATGAAAGTGGCTTTTGTGTAGTTTCAGAACATGTGTCCTCATACAGTCGGGTGAAAATTCAGTGAAAAATTCCAGATGTTTTCCAAATCTACACTGTAAAAAGATTCTACCCTATATTTGGAGTAAAATGTTAGTCATTTTACCTGCTGTAAAAATCCACTTAACATATCCCATTAGATTACACTACTAATTACTCATCAAAAATGATTAATATTAACTTTGAATTGTTACAGTAATAGGATGTGATGGAACTGATTTACACAGTTTATATTTAACAACTACCAAAATACTTTTTTAGAGTGTACCTATATAAGGCCAAAAAAAGAACTGCATTTTTGAATTTATTATTATTATTATTTTAACAATTAAAAAAAAAAAAAAAAAGATTTTCAACAAAAGAAAATACACTAAAATCCCCTATAAATCCCCCCAAAAAACCCACCCACTTACCCACCCTAGTAGTAATAAAAACTGCAACAACAACAACAATAATAATAATAATAATAATAATAATAATAATAATAATAATAATAATAATAATAATAATAATAATAATAATAATAATAATAATAATAATAATAATAATAATAAATTTGAATGATTTTTAGCTAAATCTCACCTAAATGTTTTAATAAAAGTAAATTGAATCCTGTTCTTGAACCATTTGCAGTACATCCACGGGGCTGGTCTGTTTTTAAAGCTACATTTTTTCCCAGTCCAGACAGAATCACTCTCACTGTTACTGAAACTGAGTATTTTAGGTTAGAACACAGTGAAATAAAATACATTTGTATTTCACTTGTATTTTTTCCTCAGTAAAACACCTGAATAAAAGTGTGTCTGCACAGTGAGAGCTGAAAACAGCAGTAGGTCTGACCTAGTTCACATGAACTATTTACTGCAATACTACAATGAATGAGTATTAGGCACATGTTTATGAGAAGATATGTTCAGGCATCACACTTTTGGACACACTGGAATAAAAAGTGTTCAGTGTACAATTATCGATGAGGACTCTATGGAAAGATTATACCCTTACACTATATATATATATAATCATTATTTTTATTTTTTTGCACATTTTGCAAAAAAATATGATGCAACAGCCATTTGTGGATATTTATGGGTGTTTATGACAATATTTGGAATATTTGGACTATATATATATATATATATATATATATATATATATAATATATAAATAAATAAATAAATAAATAAATAAATAATATATATATATATATATATATATATATATATATATATATATATATATATATATATTATTTATTTATTTATTTTTGGGGGGGTTTGGATGTTTTTGTTGGAATATTGTTCCTCTGTGGATAATTATGGGAGATAAAAGGTAAATCATGTCACTTCCTGTTTGATTTTCATTTAAACATGTTTGCAGAAGTGAGTCATTTTTAGCTGCTGTGGTTATTTAATCTGAAAGTGGTTTATATCAGTCGATCCGTGAGAATCTCTGTTTTCAAAATATACTGAGTTTATGAGATGTTGAAGCCACAGGTTCTGGTGGTTCTGTTTACAATTATGAACAACTATTCGGGCCCACATGTGCGCCCTTGGAAGTTTAAAGGGTTAAAGAGAAAATAAAGGGGAGGGGGTGCGTGCCATCTATTACACTTGTAGTGGGTCTCATAGTATGTGAAGAAATTGTTCCAACTACTCGTCAAACTTCTGTATGGAGCTTTTCAGAGTGTATCTAATTTTCTCCAGATTAAAAAACGACATGGTAGCCTATCGCTAATCCACACAATTAAAGGTTGGTGATGTTTGTTCCTTCCATAGCATTAGTATCTGACACCTAGAAAGACGTGAAGTAAAGGCAAGAACAACAGAAGTGATTCCTAAGGGGGCGGCTTTCATCAGTAAAACCAAAAATGGCACAGAATGAATTAGGAAGGATTTTAACACCAGTCATTGTTGAATAATCATGAAAAATGTCTGTCCACAATGTTCTTATAAGTGGACAAAACCACCATTTTAAAACATATATATATATATATATATATATATATCATTAAATTCTGGTTAAGATGCATATGCCACATAAGATGTAAACCAACATTTTTATCTGACATACTGCTGTGGGTTTTCCTCTGTTACAGTATACACATGATGGATCAAAGTCCAACCAAATAACTGGCAACGCTTTTAACAACTGTATTACTAGTTACTGCACTAAGTGTGAGTCTGCATTTATCAGCATTTCTATTCTTTTTGTTTGTGTTTTTCATGCGTAAATTCAAAGTGTGAATACAACCAGCTGGATGGAAACACATCTTCTTGGTCTCTAATACATAAAGGTTGGTGTCAGACTTGAGTAGATTCATGTGGACGAGGTGAATGTCTTTCTTCTGTGCGTCTTGAAGCCGTAGTTCATACATCAGACTCACGTGGATGGATTATAAATCTTTCACATGCCTCATTCATGCAAAAGCTGAACTTCTGACCCTGTTTGTGAAGGGAAAAAAAAAAAAAAAACCAACAGCAGCTTAAACCCTGGGCCTATTTCTAGGCTGTTTGGTGGTAAAGGACAGGCCCAAACTAAATCGAATATACTGTATCTCTGCAATTACAAGCGCTATGTGAATTATCTTGGTATCGAAATAAAGATCAGACTTGTGAGATACCATCAGAAGTGAAGATGACACTGTGTCACAAAATAAATGAAGAAATTTTACCAGAAAAAAAAGCATTTTATAGTAAATATCACCTCTAAATATATGTAATGGGAGTTTTAAGACTCTAGAAAATCATATAACACCATTTGGACAATACCTGTGATGATGCTGCTGAAGGGAAGAAGAGCAAAATGACAGAGGTTTTTGTCAAGAGACATTCTCCAGTTTGGCATCATCTGTGCCATTTGAGTTTCCTTAGGTATCAAGTTATAAAACTCATTTAATTTGATTCAAATGTCATTACACAAAACACAAAAATAAAACCTTTTTTTTTTTTTTAAATAGATTTTTAATAAATATTAATCATACTTCTGTACAGTTTGCGTAATGTAGTTTCAGCAATGTATTTCATTTATGCAGGGCGGTAGCTCTGGCAGGCGTTGGTCGATTTTGGTTTTTGACATTTTATTTTAATCCTCTGACCCAATAGTATCAAGCTTTGTTCACCTAATACATGTCAATCACTCTGTTAACGAGTCAGGAGTGACCGAATATGTGTGGCTCACACTGACGAACGTTTGCTTCACCCAATCACAAACCACCTCAGACCTAGGGCATTAACAGACACCTCGACTAGTCGACACATCGACTCCCGTAGCACAAGTCGACTTAAATTTGGAGGAGTCAACAAGTTGGATTCTTTCTGTCCCTCTCTCTCTCTCTCTCTCTCTCTCTCTCTTGGCACATAAACACAGTCAGACCTAAACCAGATGTGGCTGCTGCAGGTAAGACAGTTGTTTTGGACTAACAAAACAAAAGACAGTGACAGACACACATCACATGTGTGTCTGTCACTGTCTTTTACTTCACATTAGATGAAAAAAAAAAACGGCACAGCCATCTGAGGAGGCATTTGCTAGCTACTCTGCATGATATAAGCAGCATCCACTAGCTAACCTGATATGAGCAACAGCGCAGACAACGTGGTCCTTTTTTCCAAACATGATGTGGACAGTGTGGTGTTCGGGTGCTGACTTAAACTTTTTGCACTTAATATAAAAAGTGAGGACCCATGACAGACGTGTGGACAGTCTAGATTTAGAGGTGTGGGTTCAGACAAAATGTGGACATATGTTCACCCTACTGATGTTGTTCAAAAACTCTTTGCTAACATTAGCCTTTGTTTTGTTGGGGTTAAAATGTTGATGCTTGTGTTTTGTCAGTGGACATTGTTACGTTGCAGTGAACTTTAATACACGTTGCTCATTGCTGTGTTTTTTTTTTCTTTTAGCCACGTGTCTGTGTTTTTCCTCAGCTGACAATGTGATAACGTCATCATGACAGGTCGACTCGACTCCAAGTTTATTGACGGATAAGTTGACTTGAGAAAAAACTGAAGTTGTTATTGCCCTACTCAGAGCCCTCCTACACTGAGCTATTGAACCCCAAAGCTCAACCAGGAAATGTACATACTTCATTCACAAAAGTTTTATCTGGACAAATGTAACTTTTTCTAAAGGTAAAGACAATATTTATGCATGGTTTTTTGAAAACAAGTTCTTGTTTTGCTCTAATTTTGTTGTTGGTTCAGCGAGTGTTGGTTGAAAAGTGATGAAAATGGTTCTGTCAGATGCTGTGGTGTGTCTGATGTGCATGTAATGTGCATTAGCTTCATTCAGAATGATCAGCTGATGGTATACACATATTCAAACAAGTTTATTGCTTTTCTGCTTTTGTGGGAAAAACTGATATAGGCGATTGTTGTTTTAACTGTGGTTGGTGATTATAAGAATGGTTTATAGGAGCTTTTAGCTTAGTTTATGACCTTTCTGTGAATATGCATCATTAGCATGTATAAAAAATTAGAAATAGATTCAATCTGCTGCTCTACAGCCCTATTAGAGACCTATTATACTGTACTCAGTTATAACTATCATTATGTGAGTGCACTTACAGAGAAGATTTGCATGATTTCTAGGTCAAAAAACTCCATAGTTACCTCATATCGGCCATATCCAAGCTGACTTCTGCATATGCCTGAAATGCTTGGTTTTGGCTTCTGGCCAATCTCTGTTCTCTGATTGGAATCTCACCTCAGCTAGTGCACACCGGGTACCACTTCAATTGTGCCGTGGGGTTTCTGGAAGACCCTCTGACTCATGTGTGCATTAGACTTCTGTGTTTGAAGATGGGTTGGGTGGGTTGCCGACATCACAACTGATCCCTGGCGTAGGTGGACCAGTCCCCGGTCTGGTGATGCAACAAGGTTGGAGTCGAGTAAAAGGGGTCCCGTCCCTCCCTTCGTGTCTGGAAGAGAGAAGACATAGCGAATCCAAGGCCCTTGGAAGTGGAAAAGTCCAGGTGGAAGGTGCTGTAAAGCTCCCTGCCGGAGCCACAAGACCCTTCCTGGCTGACCCAGAGCCATTCATGGCACAGCGCTGCGGAGGAAATGCACCTGGCGTGAAAAAACATCCCCTGGCCAGTTTTTTTTAATAAATCGTACCCTGGATTTAAGTAACCAGGCAGAGTGAAATGCCCCCCCAAATAAATAAATACATACATAAAAACAGGTGGTGGCCTGATCTAAGTAAAAAATGCCCGGCCTGAAAAATTGTCCCAGTCCAGCTCTGGATGCTTTGGAACATTTCATTTGACTCCAGTGGCTGCTGTAGCTCAGACATACAATAAACACTTCTATGTTAGCTGTTCTAGTTCTGTGGAGTGGGAAATGTGTTTTAAGTCTTTGGAAGGTGAGACTGAAATGGTTCAGTATTTAGTTTAACGTTCATGCCAGGGCCTGGAAACTGAACTGTCCTTCAGGAGCAAGACGGTTATAAAAGTAGAAAAGTGTGAATGCAGAAGGTTGAAAGTGTTCATTGACTGACAGAACACGCTTTCATACATTGTGGAAAAGCTGGTGTAAGGCCCAGTTCAGCCCTGACTTCCTACCCCTTGAAAATGAGTTGCAAGGGGCAAGGGTTGAAATATCCCCCTAAAGAAATGGGACAGCATTTAATGACCTGTTCTGTCATCACCAGGTCTCTGTGACCCACTGTTTTACAAAAAACACATGTGCAAATTGACAGTAAATATGGGTAAATCCACATGATGACGGCCCATAGTACTACACCACGGTCGGTCCAGGAGATTCAGTCCTTGGTGGCGGATGTAAAAATTAAGACGAGACAACAGGAAATGAGCGGGTTTATCAGCAACTCTGAGCAGACAACACAGTAGTCACATGATGCATCACTATAATGACCAGGTACTGTAAAGTCAGTACCATCACTATGACAGGTACTGCAAAGTCAGTACCATCACTATAATGACAGGTACTGTAATGTCAGTACCATCGCTATAATGACAGGTACTGTAATGTCAGTACCATCGCTATAATGACAGGTACTGTAAAGTCAGTACCATCGCTATAATGACAGGTACTGTAATGTCAGTACCATCGCTATAATGACAGGTACTGTAATGTCAGTACCATCGCTATAATGACAGGTACTGTAAAGTCAGTACCATCGCTATAATGACAGGTACTGTAAAGTCAGTACCATCGCTATAATGACAGGTACTGTAAAGTCAGTACCATCGCTATAATGACAGGTACTGTAAAGTCAGTACCATTGCTATAATGACAGGTCATGTGCATTTTATGTAGAAAAGGACCATTACACATTATGACAATGTCAAACTTAATACAACAGTTATCACAACTTAAAAACTGTTAAAAATACATTTGTGAACTTCTTTTGTAGATGCCGCCACTTTTTAAAAAATTATTTGCATTGTATTCTGGGAAATTTCTCATACCCCTACATTTGGAGTCTCCCTCTGGAAAATCTCTGCCTCAACATGAATTGTGACACCCCTACCCCTACACGTGGACGCACAAAACAGAGGGGAAGGGGTGAAATAAGATTCAGACATAGAGACAAGCAATCACTCTCACACTCACACCTATGAGCAATTTAAATTAACCAATTAACATATCAGTGCATCATGTGTTTGGATGGTGGGAGGAAACAGGAGTACAGAGAAGCAACAATAAGTAATTATATTTCTATATTTTTTTTATAAAATGGGACATTCAGGGTTAGGATTTATAATCCTAGTTTTTTAATCTCCCTTCAAAAAGGTAATAAAAATACAATTGTTTGTAATTTGATTTTAAATATATTCAGTGACCTGGCTTCTCTAATGTCCTTGGGAATTGAAATCACAAGCACAGACATTCGCATTCACACGAGACTTGAATTACCTCTGGACGTCTGTTTTTTTGCTGAAACACAGTTGTTAATTTACGGCAGAATTATCACTGAGCAAATCACCGACATGGCGCATTTGCACGGGACTAAGAACGTACCCCGTGCGAATAGGTCATTTGTCCTTTAAAAACACCAGTGATTCTGACTGAAGGTGTTGCTTTAAACCAATCCTCTAAACAGGACTGTGTGTGTGCTTGTTAATTCACCGTGACCTGTCATTTTAATGGTCACGTATAAATGAGAAGCAGTAAAAAAAAAAAAAAAAGATAAAGAAATAACATGAATAACCATGGAAAAATAGGACATTTATTAACAAAAGTAAGTGCAATTTTAAGTGTAGTTTAAACAATTTATTTATGTAACTTTACAGACAAACCTTTGGAATTGACATGATCTCTGTTATAATGTGGCCCCTAAGCTAAAATGGGTGGGACATGGTGGGTCAAATGAAGTAGATCCACTGAACCCACTGATGCTAGGAGGAGCAGAGGGTGAACACAGATGTCCTCTGATACCGGATACAAGTTCAAAGACTTTATTTGGATTATTTACATATGTTGGAACAGCCTGTGGCAAAGTGAGGAGTCATCATCATCATCATCATCATCATCATCACCTTCATCATATACACAAGTCTATAACAGGAACAGCAGAGCCCATTAAACGTCAGTAGGAAGAAAGAGAAAGCGAGGGTGGGGGGTGGAGAGGAAGGAAGTGATGGGAGGGAGGGGGAGGAAATTGAAGGGAAAGAAGGGGAAGGGGGTGAGGGAAGGAAGGAAATGGAGGGAAGGAGGGAAGGAGGGAGAGAAGAGAAGAGAAGGGGAAGCAGTGAGGTGAGATAGGATGGAATACAGGGAAGGAAGTGGAGAGGAGGGAAGGGAGGAGTATGGGGAAAAAAGTAGAGTGAAGGGAAGGGAGGAACGGAAGAAGAAAAAAAGTTGAAGGGAACAGAAGAACCCGGTTTTGACTTTAAAGTAGGTTTTAAATAAAAGACTGGAATAGAGCTTAAAGTCAACTGAACTGGAACTGAAAGTGATCGCAGCACAACCGACCCCCTGGCACCCAAAAAAAAAAAAAAAAAGGAAAACCCATTTTTGGTGGCTGTGACCTTTGACCTACATTCACTAAATTTTAATGGGACCTATTCTGGACCACCTCACACCTTTTCTGAAAATGTCATGAAAATTGGTCCAGTAGTTTTGCGTAAAACTGCGTAATCCTGTAAACACACCATGCAGGCTTTAATTGCAATAGCACCGCCTGTTGGTTTCTGTCCCCTGTCCAGTCTTTGTTTCCACCGCACATCACTGAGGTGTAGCACTGCCCTCCCTGGTTTATAATAGAGAGTTCTAATGGGGGATGTCTGCTCAGCTTTCAGGGAGGACCAGTGATGGGCACACACATGCACTAAATATTGGAGTATTTGGCTGCAAGACTGGAATATGCATTGATCTCAAGCAATGTTGACTCCCCCTCTGTGGGGTTAAAAAAAAAAAAAAAAGAACAAAATGCAGACAAATTAGAAAAAAATTATATTTGTTACCTACTTTCCTATCTGCTCATTGTTGTTGTTTTTTTTGTTCTGTTTAGTTTTTTTGTATATATGTATATGTGTAGTACTTCAATTATTATTATTATTAATATTATTATTATTGTTATTATTTTTTATTATCATCATTTTTGTACTATGCACTCTATTGCTATAAGATGAATTCAGGTTATTGGGGAAGTGAAGAAGGGGTAGGATTAAATAAGCTTATGCTTCATCCTACTGCTTTTCGGACATGTAATTGTGTATTATTATTATTATTATTATTATTATTATTATTATTATTATTATTGTTGTATTGATTATTGTTGCATTCTGCACATGTTTGAAATAAATCATTCAAATCAAATCAAACAGACAGACACACCGACTCAAACAGAATACCCCTCTCTCCTTTGAGGAGCAGGGTAACTAAAGCCAAAACTGAAAACCAAAATCAAAATTAAAACCAACAGCACAGCTAAAACTAACGTTAACCCCCACCACCACCACCACCACCCCCCACCCCCCCACACACACATACACTAGGGTCAGGGGGGCTGAGCCTATCCCATCTCATGTCTCCAGTTCTTCACAGAACTGACATATAGGGGATTCCCACTTGTCATCATGTCATAGAACGCCTCCATTTTCACGGTGCTAATGCTAACTACTGAACATTAGTCTCCTCCTGAAATGCAAGAAGCTAACAATGTCTGAGCATTGTTGTACAGTCAGATGCAATCAAAAACGTGATCCTGCTAAAGGAACAACCTTATATCATATCTCAAAAGAAACAACACAGAGAAACAATTAACAGGAAAAACACTGATAACAGTGTTTGGTGACAGCTGATGACAGTGTTCCAACACCAGTCTTTGCAGTCTTAATTTTGGATAAGGTAAATTGCACTCCTGAAAGTAATTAAATTAGTTCACTGCAAATATGGTTTGGCGTTAGAGTAAAATGTATGAATTTTCTGTTATCAAATAAATACAGCAGGTTTGTGTGCACTTAGCAAACATTAGCATTAGCCTGATCCAATCTCGTCAGTAGTGAAAGGAACCCTGGAACTGCTGTGAAAGCTGCAGCACACTGAGTGGATAAACTACTACTGACATGTATAAAAATACCTCATTAGGATTGTACCTAAAAAGTACTAAAATATATATTTTGAAAAGTACTTCATTGTTGAAATGGAAAACCTATTTATCATATATGTCTTTAAAGTGTATTGCTGTGAACATTTAGGCTAAACTAGGGATACATTTCTAAAAAACAAACTAAACAAAAGCTAAACTAGTATTTGACTAAACACAATTACATCACAACTGATCTACGAATAATCTACAACTAAATTAGGAATTTTCGCAGCTAGCTACATGTGGGGAGGGGGAGGGTAGACCGTCACTATGGCGGACAGGCCAGGAGGGTCACGTGGGTGGGAATCCTCTATAGAGACGAGTAAACTCTGACTGGTAAGTGAGCCGTCAATCAAAGCTAAACTCAGCAGGTGACTTCTGCTAAACTGGTCCTAAAAACACGACCTGGAGCTAAAAATCCAGACCAGATGTAGATGAATGTTATGAAGCACATTTGGAACCACTTTCAGTAAATACTGAGATAAAAGAGAAACTATTTTTTAAATGAAACCCATTTTATGTTATTTTACATTATATTTAATATATAAACCTGCATGTAACTTGGTCAAAAAGACACCAAAATTACACAGCACAATTTTTAAAAATACTTCTTTCTTCTCTCACTGGGTCATTTTGATAATTGAAGTAATTACACTGGGGAACAATTTGAAAAAAAATCCAAAATGTCACGTCAAGTTTTTTTTCTCCACACTTTACCCTCCAGATAAGAACAATTCCACTGATCATAATTTCAACTCTTTCTCATAATTATGCATTTCTTATCTCATATATATGACTGTATCTCATAATTGTGACTTTTTATCTCACAATTTTGACAATTTAGCAAATCATTGTGCTTTTTTAAAAATGAAAAAAATCTCATATATGAACTTTTTATGTTATAATGGTGACATTTCATTTAAATTGTGATTTTTAAAAATTTTTTTTACTAAATGTCTGAGTATGGGCTGTGTACTGTGACCCAATCAAATAAATTATCTGCACAGTAACTGACTTTCAAAGGCTTTATTTTTGGATACTTTAAAACTGTATTTTTTTTTTTGCCATGGATGAAATAATTATTATTTAACCATCTGAAAAGTGTATACCTTTGTACCTTATTACGAGTGAGAAGTTATAGTTTTTTATTTTTAGTTCAGTAAAGGACTTGAATCGGTACTTCTACTTTTCCCAGAGTACTTTTTCACACAACTATTGTGCTGTGGGAATACTTTTACCACCTCTGTTCTAGTTAAGATCACTTAGTTGTGTATGTGGAAGTTAAACTAACAGCAGTTTGATATATGTTCAGTGGAGTTTAGGTACTTTGTAAACTCATTCCAGGGCCAGAGAAGAAGCTTCAATGGTGGTTTTGGCCCCTGAGCCTCATGTTTGACAGCTCTGTTTGTCAGTCCTTAAGTTACAAATGACCCCACAGACTCTGACAGCAGTTAGGGTTGATAGAGTCACAGAAGGAGAGTTAGTCCATAGAAACATGAGGCCAAGTTCATACAGGAATGTAACGGCAGACCTGGAGCTAAAGAGGAAGTCTACGTCATGTCAGTCTGTCCCTGTAGGAGAGGGAGGGGGGAGAGAGGAGAGAGAGGGAGGAGAGACAGGAGAGAGGAGAGGAGAGGGAGGAGAGAGAGGGAGAGAGGAGGAGAGGTAGAAGAGGAGAGGAGATGAGATGGAGGAGAGGAGGAAAAGAGAGGAGATTAGAGGGTGGAGAGGAGAAAGAGGAGAGGGAGGAGAGGAGGAGAGAGAAAAGGAGGAGAGGGAGGGACAGAGGAGCTGGAGGGAAGAGAGAGAGAAGAGGAGGGAGGAGAGGAGGAGAAAGAGGGAGTAGGGGGGAAAGAGAGGGAGGGGAGAGAGGGCTGAGAGGAGGAGAGAGAGAGGATAGGAAGAGGAGGTGAGGGAAGGAGGAGATTGAGAGAGGAGAGAAGAGGAGAAAGAAGAAGGGAAAGGAGAATGATGAGAAAAGAGAGAAGACAGAGAACAGGAGAGGAGAAACAGGAGCAGAGAACAAACAGGTATAAACCATCATTTCTGTGCACATGATTTTTCCTCTGTCCAACATTTACAGCAGAGAAAAAATGGTGAAAAAGACAAAGAGGATGAGAGGAAATTCAACAGAAGTGATTTCCCTCAGACTACAGGACTGGCATCATGACCTTTGACCTTCAGTGACCTTGAACGGTCAAACCTAAATCTCATGTTTCGAGGGGGACGTGTCCATTAAGAGCTACAGTTTTTGTGAGGGGTTGGATTTGTGGAGCCTGGCACCACTTGTGTTATGTGACATGAGGACTACTGCCCTTCAGGGACATTAAATCTTTTTCAGTTCAGCTGAGGAGTCCAGGTGCTGCTGTTGGGATGTCGGTCTAGGTCAGGTGTGCCCAATCCTGGTCCTTGAGAGGTTCTATCCTGCATGTTTTAGATGTTTCCCTCTTCCAACACACCTGACGGTCATTATCAGGCCTCTACAGAGCTTGATGGAAGGTTTATCATTTGAATCAGGTGTGTTGAGAGGGGGATACATCTAAAACATGAAGGATAGTAGCTCTAGATGACCAGGATTGGGCACCCCAGATCTAGGTTGACCCATCTGTGGACTGTGTGTTAGTGTTACGCCATGTTTCCACTGGTATCAGCTCTACCCAATTCTACTCACTTTGGTGCGTTTCCACTACGAAAAAGGACCCGGTCCCATGGTATCTGGTCCTAGATTTTTTGGTGTCTACTCTGCTGAGGTTCCAAGCGATACTATAACGAAATGATACAAGCGATATGATGTGTAAACAGCGTAGAAACTGATTGGTGGAGCTGTCCCTGTGTTATTGCGGTATCAATGTGCAACATGCCATTAAATTATTGAATAATTATTGAAAACCAGTTTTACACACTCCTTTTGGAATCTGATGGGTCACCCCGAGTTACCAACACATGTTGCCTTTGAAAGTGGTGTGTGGCTCAGGGCATTCTCACTCCCAACGCATCCTATGCACTTCAATACGTGATGCTCAGAGCCTTAAGCCTAACCCTCACCCTGAACACGAGCAAAAAGTGGACAGTAGTTTTAAACTTGGAAAGTTTAAAAACTTGTGCGTGTCATATTGCGGGTTAGAAACCCACTGCATCTCAATTACACGCTGAAGGACGGGCATCAGGATGTGCATCAGAAACAGACGCTCGGTCAGTGCGTCAAATTTTGATGCACTGGTAGTGTGAGAGTGTTGACTGGCAGAGAAACGAGCAACTCAGAAAAATCCTGTCCACAATACATCATACAGCCGAACGGTGTGAGAAGAGTATATGACCGGCAGACTATCATCAACTTAATGAAAATTGTTAAACACTTGGACTCTGCAAGCCCGGAGACGTGGACCGTTCTACAGCGGAGCCCCCCCCCCCCACAGAGGCCTCTGTGGGAGGAAGTAGAAGGCAGCTGTTGCTGTGGATTTAGAACTAAGCTAAGAGCTAACCCATTTCTACAGCCGCTTCCCTCACCAACGTACACTCACTGGAAAACAAACTGGAATACCAGAAGGTGGATTTAAATGCCAACATGACCACCAGACTTATGCATCCTCATTCTCACCCAGATGTGGCTCAAGTCTTTTGTCCCGGGCACCGACATTAACCTGGACGCGCTAACAATATTCAGGCCAGACAGAACCCATGCTCTCACAGGTAAAACCCAGTGTGGTGGTGTTTGTATCTACACTAACAACAGCTGGTGTTAGCCTGGATGGGCTAAAATCTAAATCTACATTTTCTTTTAACACATATTTCATACAAAATCAGTAATTTTCTATAAATTTGAGGGGTAGTATTGGGGGCCTTGGAATGAATTAGGCATTTTACATGTAAAATGAAAATTTGACAGTACGCAAACACTTCTGGAATGAATTAATTTCGTAAGTAGAGCTACCACTGTACTTTTACTTAGTTACCTCTCACCTCTGCTAGATGAACATTCTTCTTTGAATTATCCATCCCATTTGTGCCACCGTATGTCCTGGGGTTCTTCAATGATATGACTCGTCAAAAACAAAGGATGAAATATTTTCTTTAACGATCTTTATTGCATTCCTCCCAAATCCAGTAACAGGATATTTACAAGGTGTCAATGGGAACCCCCCCCCCAAACCAAAACCCTATTTACAGACTCACAAAAGGCACCCACACTACACCATCAGTTCTACTTCACAGAAACAAAAAGAAATGACAACATATAAACAGAAAGCCCCGCCCACTGGGCCTGACACAAAAGGACAAACCATTCAAACATGACTGTCATAAAAATACAAGAATAAAAATTGGAAAACAATAAAATAAAGAAATACTCTCTTCAACTGCAGGTACGTCAAAACCCAAACAGAAGTAATAATTATTTATCAGCCTCATCCATGAAAAACCACCAGACTATTGGAATGTTCTTTTGTTCAGTTTATTGTAGTCACGTGGAACGTTGCCTTTAGTTCAGGGCAATTCACAGACCAGTTTATACAAACATATTGGTTTTAAACACCTTTTCCAGTTTTCTTTGAATGTTCTTGTCACTGTAGGTACATACAGCTGTAGTTTCTTTAATATGTTATACTGAGTATAAAAGTAGACAGTGTTGACGATGTTTGGTCACACCTGGATTATCTGGAATAGTAGCAGTGGAACAGGTTTATCTGGGATTCATTGGAAAAAGTTTTTCATTAGTGATGCTTTACTGATTGTGTCGTGGTTCTGAATCTCAAAAGCAGCTTCTTGTTGGAAAATGAAACAAAACAGTTTAACAGTCTGTTAGAAACTGAAACTAAACAGTCTGAAACTAAACAGTCGTGTAAAAAATTCTTATGTTTCTTCACTTTCTTATTTATTTTAATCCCTGGTCTGACTAAAGGTCTGTCTGTTTGGACAAATATAGTAGCATCATTTCAGATCTGTTCTGTAGGACTAGATGTTAGCATCCTTATCTTTTGCATCCATGAGATTTTGGCAGGTACTGTGAGTGCTGGCACCCTTCAGGTTATTGAATGGGCTCCCTCCTTCGCCGGTGTTTCGCTGACTGGGCCCATGACACCCCCAGAGGGTTCAGCAGTGAGACCCAGCGTCCTGGGCTCACCCTGTAGGTGCCACCAATCATCTGACTGCCCATGTTGAATCCTTCATCTTCCACTACAGACACTGACTCCCCATTTCTGCAGACATCGAGAGGTCTTGGCAGCCTGCAGGTGAGCCCTCCCTCACACTCACCACTCCCAAAGCAGTCTGGATGTTGAGGCAGCCACGAAATCTCTGGGGAGACTTTCACAATCCACTTTTGCTGTTGTACACTAGCTACAAGCTTGGTGTACCTCAGGTTCTTGCGCTCATGTGTCTCCTCCATGAGACTTTCCAGGGGCACCGTGAGCTCAAAGATGTAAATGAGGTTGAGGGACACCAACCACAGCACAAGGTGTGGCCTCAGGTGGGTTCATGTGGTTGTAATGTCTGAAGATCTTAAGTAATATGTATGCCTGAAAGACGTGTGTCAGATATGTGTGTTTAAAGGAAAGACCTTTGATATGTCTGCTTTAATGAGCTCTGAGGAGTTTGGTTCAACAATGCTGGGGGTTCTGTGAAGACATGAAAGAACAATGGCCTTTGTGTGGCCTTTGTATCTCAGTGATGCGTGGGTCAATGTATAAACGACCTGCAAGCGACCCAAAGACACATTTGAACCCGGTTTCCATGGAAAAGAAAACACTGGGAGCTGCTCATCATCTTTACAAATCTTAGTGAATGTGTCCCAAACCTTACTTTATTTGGTTTGTATGTTTTTGGAGATTTCACCCTTCTAACTTGACTTTCTCTCTTGCTCCCTCCATACCGTAGGATACTGATGACGTTGTATGTCACCTTCATGGACATTCAGTTAATGAAGCGTATTTACCAGGTTATTTTAATGTTTATCTCAAATGACAAACGACATCAATAAAATCAATAAAAATATTTTGGGTCACTTTGGGTCAGCCCACGCATCACTGATATATATATATATATATATATATATATATATATATATATATATATATATATATATATATATATATATATATATATATATATGATGCAGGAGCTTGATATTGACAGAGAATGTCTTAATAAAATTAAGACATTGTCAGAAAAGTCTTCTTCACCATCCTCTCATCTGAAGACACTACATGACCTCCACTGGGAAGAGAACTTCTGTCTTATGTCTGGCATTAGTTTCCAATCGCGTGTCCCACCAAGCCCCCCATACCCTTGTCTTACATCAACGACACTGACTTAGCTCACACCCTCCTGGACAAAGGTTGTTGTTGGGCAGTGAGCTGCTGGGGGCGCCAGGGCACTGATTCTCATCCGTTGGTTTTCTTACTTCAGTTCTTCCTTCAATATCTATGTCATTATACTAACAAAAACAGTGTTTTTATTCATTCACTGTTTTCTTTTATGTCTGTTTTAGTGACGTGATACACACAGGACTTAGGACTGGATAAACATTTGTTTTGTTTTGGATCACTTTGAATGGAATATGATTTTTTTCTCTGTGTGTGTGTTTTTGCAACTGATCCATAAATATGCTGATATATTTGTTCAGCCCATACCAACACAGATCATACATATGAACACATACTGTATGAATAAAGTCAATCCAATGAGGTAAGCGAAAGAAACTAATAAATGACTACATTTACAGGCTCCATCAGTTCAGAGCTCATTCATCTCCTTGTAGTTCATAAAACTTTAAATGAAAGACACTTGCATGCTTTTTTACCTTCTACGACAACTTCAAACCTGCAGTAACTTCCATTTAATCTGAAAAGAATTAATCGCAGAATAAATTAAAAAAAACAGTGACTTGACACAGGCCCAATCCCAATTCACCCCTCGGTTCTTCCCCCTTGGACTTTGCACTTGGCACTAGCTTTTGAAACAGAGGGCATTTTCACATTTCCCTCCAGTCTGTACTGTACTAGGATACGTTCACACCTTTCCTGCAGATGTTGTGTTTATAAACACACACCATGTTCTGTTCCCCAGTATGAAGAATAATAATTATGGATTAGCGCTTTTCAAGGGACCCAAACCTCTTTACATTAGCGATCCATTATTCATTCACTCTCACATGCTCCCTCTGGTGGTGGTAAACTGCATATGTAGGGGGCAGACTGACAGAAGCGTGGCAGCCATCTCGTGTGAGTGACACTGGATGCAAGGATGGTGAATTGTCTTGTCCAAGGACACAAAGGACTGACTAGGACCGGGTGGGAATCGAACCACCAACCCTTCGATTAATGGACGACCCACTCTAACAACTGAGGCATGGCTGAATGGATACAGTAGTAAAAATAAAATGTCACTTTTTGAGTAATGTTGCTGACAGACAAACTCCAGCGAAAATATAACCACCTTGGCGGAGGTAATTAAGTGGACTTTGGGGTACAGAGTCCTTGGAAATGGACTTGAAAACTCTGTGTGAAAACCCCCAGAGTTGTAAGTTTTAGTGGTTGAAATGGTTCAGTCCTTCCAAACCTGTTCCTTCTTCTTCAACCAACGATGTCGCTATGAACAGATCTTTGTTTGCAACAGAATTCGCCATCTCGTCAGCAGCTGTAACCACTGTTCCATAGGTTTTGTCTATCAACTATAAACTGCAGAAATGCAATTGATAAAACATTGAAACCGTATTAAACAGCCAATCAAATGATGAAGTTGTGTGTTTCTTTCACCAGTGCTGCATTTTTATTTATTTATTTTTTTGCTGTCTTTACCTCCATCTGACCAATGATTCAAACATAATTATGGGATATTTCTCCAACCCCTCTCTTTGTTGTGTGGTCCTGAAAATTCTTTGTTTGGAGGTTCAAACAGCCCACCCCCTTAGCCCCTCTCCAACAGCTCAGAGAATCAGGACATCGGTACCCCTTCACGTCAATGGTCAAAATGGAGGGGGAGGGGCCAAAGGGTGAGATGGGATTGGACCATAGTGTTGACTTGACATGAATATGGGGCATTGGCTAGTTTAGCTCATTCCACAAAATCCCCACTCCAGTTTTCAATCACACTGTTGTTTGACTGAATTAGAATGAACAACTCTGTTTAAGAGTCTGGAGAATGAAGGAGCAACAAAATAAAATCTTAGTGCAGTAGACCAGTGGGTTCATATGGTGATACACAGTTGTGCTCATAAGTAGCGCTGTTAAAATTACCGCATTAATGCAGAGTTATCCTTCGTTGTGATGAATCTGATTACGAATTTTAATACAGTGAATGGAAGATGTTCAGTAACTGATACATTGTGATATCATTCCAAACTTTTCATTCATTTGCAGCTTCTCAATCGATGCACCCAGATTGTGCACATGCATATCGGTGTATTAATGCGTATCATATCATCTTCCCATCTGTAGTTCTGTCCAATCAGAGCCCTCCATAGTCCCAGGTCTTAAAGCCCTATTAACAAAAGTATAATGCACCTGTTTTCTATGGAAACCTTTATTTAAAATGAACATTTTCATGTAAACACAAAAGAAATAGCTTGAATTCTGAATGATTTTATTCAGAATAAACAATTCCCAATTAAAAATATTATGTAAAAGTAACCTATGTGTGTGTTACAGGTGAACTGAAGCCACATTTTCATGCAACAGTGGAATAGCAGATTAATTCCTTATTACTTATCGTGTTTTTCAACATACAAAAAGAAATGTTTAGGCCGTGTGATGGCCAAGCTATAAGCCGATAAACTTTAGCCTCTGGCTGACAGTGCCAAACAAACAGGAAGTAGTGCAGACGATGCTGTGTGATGTCACAAGAGGAACGCTTTGCACAAAACAACGATGGCAGACTATAGCAATTGCAGTTCCAGTGATTAAGAAAACCAGAGTTCTGAGAGTGCATAGACAGATAAGGATGCAGGAGACTGTTGAGAATTTTAGCATATTTTGTATATTATTTTCTCCATATATTTTATGTTTCTTAGAGTATTTTTGCATATTTTGTGGGAAATTTGAGTCAACAAACAAACAAACAAACAAACCCTAGCAGACAGAACAGTCGACCGACATGAAGTGTTTTGTTCATGATTAATCAAAATTAATCCAAAGCAACCCTGTGATTAACTTCTGTCAGTCTGTCCCAGGGCAGCTGTGGCTACACTTGTAGTTTACCACCACCAGAGCGTGCATGTGAGAGTGAATGAATAATTGGTCACTAATGTGAAACACTTTGAGTGGCCAAAAAAAGCGTTATATAAATCCATTATTATTATTATTATTATTATTATTATTATTATTATTATTATTATTATTATTATTATTATTATTATTATTATTATTATTCATTTAATTTAAAATTTGAATCATTTGACAGCCCTAAATAAAACTTCTCAGTGTTAAAATTCTGTTAAGTCTGCATGCATAACACTTTTCACGAATAAGAAGCTGAGAAACACTGCTTTACAATGTTAAATGGGTAGGGCCAATACACAGGATGAAGAACTAGGGTCATTTGGATACTTTCTGTTGTCAGTAGGATTTGAAAAAAACAACAACGATCAAAACACATTTCTTTGATAATAATTGGATTCATCAACGCACTAACCATCAGTGACAGAAACGTTTTTTTTATAATATCATTCATATTCTGTGAAAAATGGACAAAGAATCGCTAATTCTGTCGGAGTATATAAACGTATGAGCACAACATCCATATAAACCCACCATCACTGTATTTTAGGGGAAAACTCTGCATATATCTGACGCTTCTATCTTATTTTGCTGGTGAATTCATTTAATTTTTTTGGTTTTGTTTTTTTGGGTTGGGGGTGGTTTCACCTTGGGCTGAGACAAGTTTTCACCATCCAATATTTTTTGCACCATTACTTAAATTGTTCAACTTAAACACATGTCAAATAAGTTTCCTTCACAATCACTTTAATCATTCCTGGTGTGAAATTGTTTAAATTTGCAATAATGGTTTATAAATATAAAAAGACTGGACACACTCTCCTTCTTGTCCTGTGAAGTAGCTGGAGCTCCGCCTTCCCCCGTCATGCTGCACACACACCGTCTTCTGTGTATGTGTGTGTGTGTATTTGAGTGTGTGTCCGTTTAAGGTGTGTTTTGACAGTCGCGTGCTGTTTTATTGTCTCCCTGTGGCTCTGACACAGCAGCAGCTCTGTCACACACTGTGCATGTGTGTGTGTGTGTGTGTGTAACTCTTCAGTTTTATGATGTCTTCTGGCAGTATCCTGCTGTTTTAGTATCTTCCTGTGGCTCCAACAAAGTATCAAGTCTCCAAGTCTCTCTACTGTATGTTTTTACTTTGTGTGTGTGTGTGTGCGTGTCTGTGTGTCTGTCCAGTTTCCTGCTAGATGATGGCTATCCTGTGCTGTTTGTTGTCCAGTCCTCTATCCGTTCATGGTTCGTTCTTTCTCCATCTCTTCGTCCACAGTGGTCCACGCTCCTTGGAACACATACGTACAGATGGTTAGTAACGATAAAATGTCAAACATCGCATTCATTAGAGATTAGAAGCAAACGCTACAGCTGAAGGAAATAATCATATCAAAAACATATTCAATCGTTATTTTCCTGGATCAAAGTTTCATTTCCTTAAAGGTGTCATTCCGCTGAAAACCACTTTTGGAATCTGATGGCTCACCCAGACTTACCAACACATGCTCCTTTGACAGTGGTTCATCACCTCCACTGGCTGCATACTGCATTCACACAAAACAACAAGAGGAACCAGGGACCCAGAAAAAGTCAGTCCATCTGACGTCAGATAGACTTTAGCGTCACCCATGTGGGGTTAAACCTCTCCCCCATTGCAGTGAATATGAAGTAGCATTAGCATTAGCATCTACAAGAGAAGATGGCGCCACAGTAGCTGCTGCACAAACTGAAAAAAATGACAGATCAAACTGGTTCGTGTGCTCTCTGTGGAAATAAAGCCTAGTTTTTTTCCCTACACGTTTTCACAACAAGCGACAGCACGAAACCTAGCTGGATGTTACTCTGGTAAACGTAAACACACACATAGAGCCAGAAGGGAGGGGGGAGTGTTACTTCACACATTCTGAGCCAATCAGAGACGCCTCATCATCGCGTCACGGACATGTATGAGGAAGTACTGGTAAATTCTGTTGTTCGACCTCAAGTCATTTTTCTAATGTGAAAAAACAGCTGGAAACAAAACAATCTGGAGTTTTTTTAAAATAGAACCAACACACAATGTATTCAATAACAATGGAGAAACAGTAATATTAATGAAATAACCATGGAATGACACCTTTAATGTTGGTTTCAATTCTACTGTACACTGTCATTTGTGTTTAAGTATTTTCTTATTGTTATTCATTTGCTGTTTGTTTTGGTCCATATTCTAGATTATTTTGCTAATGTTCTTGATTGTTTTGTTAATTTCTGATCATCTTTAACACTAGTCTACAAGTAAAATGCTAAAACTAATGACATTTTCCCTCATGTGTGTTCGTGATAAAGAAAACTCAAGTCTTAAATGTTGGTTGGATCAAGTTTCCAAGATAAGTCTGGGGTCAAAATGTAAAATTCTTCGAATGAACAAGAGAATAGGTTTTAGTCCAAAGGAATATTGGTCTCCGATCTACCAGATCTACTTCAAAACACTATCTGCACATTATGATCCATTCACTTTACAGGTTCTTTCTAGTGGAATATTTACTAATCCATTGTATACATATACATCAGTCATGTGTGGGTCAATAATGATGAAATATATTCTCCATTTACCGCAATGTAAAATTCCAAAGTCATCCAGAATCCAGGATCTCTTCCAGGTCATCACCAAAATCTAATCATTTGTTCCTTGTGACACCCCAACACGTCATGAAATTTTCATCAACATCCATCCATAACTTGTTGAGTTATCTGGCTAACTAACAGACAAACTCTGGCAAAAACATAACTTCTTTATGGATGTATTTTGATGAAATTATCAGGATAGGTTGATAATGGGGAGATCTAGAAATGGTTTGACATTGGTGTGTGTGTGTGGGGGGGGGTCTACCTTGGCGGAGGTCTACGCTCTCAGAATGGTTTTCTAGTTGAGCATGTTTCATATATGTATATATATATATATATATATATATATGACATTTGTTTTATGGCCCAGACCTAAATGGAACCATCAATTACTCCTTTGATGTGCTTTGATGGGGGGTGGGAGCTAAACTGATGAAACCAACTGTGTGAATGTGGGAAAAGTACAGGATCCACATAAAGAAATGAGTAGAACTCATAAGTTCAAACCACAGATGAGGTTCTGGGGTCCTGCTGGGTTCCACATGTCTGTTCCTGATGCCGCCCCCCCCCTCCAAAACCTGTCCTCCGGTGCTTTGTGTTTACACATTTTGTTGTCTAACTATTCAACCTGTTCCACTGTTTGTGCACAGCTGAAGAACACCCCCCCCCCTTTAACATCACCACCAAAATAACATCAATTACATTTAATTCATAAAGCAATGGTCTCACAGAGCTGTACAAAAACACAATCAACTACAGGAATAGAAAAAAGGTGTCGAGCATCCCCTGTCCTTAGACCCTCCGATATCAAAATTCATCAAAATCCTATCATAATTCCAAACAAACCCAAATGAAAACCTAAGATCCTTGGCAGATGGTCTCATCATAAATGAAATAATACTTCTTTAAGCAGGAAAAATCTGAAAAGTTTCAAAAGTATCTGAAATAAAGCCTTTAAAGTCAGTTAGTGTGTAGACAATGTGTTTGATCAGGTCACAGTTACTCAGTTTAGTGGGTATGGACAGGACATTTAGGGGGAAACGTAAAGGTAAAGTACTTTATTTGTCATAATACACTGTACAATGAAATGTGTCTATATTTAACCCATCCTTCATGCCATGGGGCACCTGTAAGGAACAGTGGAAAGCCACGTGTGGCACCCTGGGACCCACCTCCAGCTGTAGAACCAGGCTCATAGTCAGCATCACCTGGATTTTTGCCCTAACAAACATATTTTTGGGTGATGGGGGAAACCCGAGCACCTGGAGGAAACCCATCCAGACATGGGGAGTGAAACATGCAAACTCCACACAGAAAGGCCTGTATATATATATATATATATATATATATATATATATATATATATATATATATATATATATATATATATATATATATATATATATATATATATATATATATATATGAGATTTAAATTTTTTTAAAAAGTTTAAGAGAAACGGTTAAAATTTCGAAATGAAAAGTCCAAATTGTGAGATAATACTAATCATAATACCCGCTTTATCCTCACTAGGGTCATGGGGGTCACTGGGGGTCTAATCCAGCTCCAATGGGTGAAGGTGGGGTACACCCTGTATGAGTCTCCAGTTCATCTCAGGGCTGAACATATATAGACAAACAATCACTCTCACATTCACACCTATGGACAATTTAGATTAACTAATTAACCTATCAGTGCATGTGTTTGGATGGTGGGAGGAAACTGGAGAAAACCCACATGGACACGAGGAGAACATGCAAATTCCACAGAGAAAGGTCTGGTGTGGGAATTGAACCAGGGACCTTCCTGCTGTGAGGCACAAGTGCTAACCACTGCACCACCGTCTTTGGCAGATGTAATGATATAAAATATACATGTTAGCAAAGCTTCAACAACATGATAATAGTAGGGAAGTGAAATGATTACAATATCTAATCAGATTAATCACATGTTTACTTTGGATTAAGTAAGGGTTCATGTTTTGCCCACGCGTTACTATCAGAAAAATATTTCCAGATGGAGTCGAACAGCACCCCGACGCTGAAGGGGTGCTGTTCCGCCCTTAGTTACTCCAGAGGTGGTCAAAGTACTCACATTTTATACTTAAGCAGTACAGCTACTTGTGTGAAAACATACTCAGGTAAAAGTAGAAGTACTGATTCAACTCCTCTACTTAAGTAAAAGTAAAAAAGTATAACTTCTCAATTGTAATAAAGTAAAAAGTAAAAGTGCTTGTTTTGTTATGAACGCAATAATACTTCCGAAAATAAAATCATTAAAGTTTCAAACGCATCTAAAATAAAGCCTTTAAAAGTGAGTTACTGTGTAGATAATGTGTTTGATCAAGTCACAGTTACTCAATTTTGTGGATATGGGCAGAAAATTTTGGAAAAATAGGGGAAGAAGAGTCACAATTGAGGTAAAAAGTCATCATGAGATTTAAAAAAAGAAGAATAAAAGTTATAAATATGAGATAAAAATGCATAATTTTAAGAGAAAAAGTCAAAAGTATGAGATAAGAGTCATATAACTATAATATATAAAGTAAACAATATTAGGCTTTATTTCATCATTTACACTTATACATTCTAACTTACAGATCACACTGGATCTACAGATACACTAAATATTTAGTAATAAGTGAAATATGAGTGAAATTCTACGTACTTTTTTAATTTTTCATTTTTGTTCTGATTATTGAGATTTTTTTTGTGAAATTATCTTTATTTTACTGTCACTAAATGAAAAAAAGGAATTTACAAATGTTGTTTTTATTATTTATATGTGAATATTTATAGGTTAGTATGAGACTGAATTGGTCCATGAACTAAAATGATTTATAACTTAGTGTAATTTTTGCATTTCATAAATTCATCCAAAGGGCCAGACTGGACCCTTCGGGCCACATTTAGTTGGCCCCCGGGCCTTATGTTTGACATCTATGATTTATATCCTATGTGTTCAGCGCTGGTGTGAAACAGAATCGTTGGAACAGCCTCCGTTACCATGTTCTGTACGTACAGTGCTAACATGTGTGTTCCATTACACCCAGTGTCCTGTTTCTGACCCGTTTCCTTCCTGTTCACTCACTTCATCAGCAAAACTGACACCAACTAAAGCTCCTGTTAAGGCCCGAACACTCCCATAAAAACCTGCACATATCATGTACAGTCCTGCAGACCGTGATCATCATGTTTTACTAGCATTGTGTTCCAGAGGTTTAAGTAACTCAGTAAAAGTACTTCATTACTGTACTTAAGTAGATTTTTTTAGGTATCTGTATTTTAGTGTATTTTACTTTTTACTTTTACTCCCTACATTTTTGTATAAATATCTGTACTTTATACTCTTTACATTTATATAAATATCTGTACTTTATACTCTTTACATTTATATAAATATCTGTACTTTATACTCTTTACATTTATATAAATATCTGTACTTTATACTCTTTACATTTATATAAATATCTGTACTTTATACTCTTTACATTTATATAAATATATGTACTTTATACTCTTTACATTTATATAAATATCTGTACTTTATACTTTTCACATTCTTAGAATAGACTCATTACTTTTTCAAACTAAACTGATGTGACAGTATGAAAATTAAGTCACCAGAGGAAAAATCAATGGAGGAGA
This sequence comes from Siphamia tubifer, assembly GCA_020466265.1. Classification (NCBI taxonomy): domain Eukaryota; kingdom Metazoa; phylum Chordata; class Actinopteri; order Kurtiformes; family Apogonidae; genus Siphamia; species Siphamia tubifer. The sequence continues at coordinate 11,157,073 of CM035787.1, read as the reverse complement.
GAAACTGTGACTTTATATATTATAATTATATGACTATTATCTCATAAATTTGACTTTTTGTCTTAAAATTATGCATTTTTTAAAATCTCATTTGTAATGTTTTTTTTAAATCTTATGATGATTTTTTTTTTTTTTTATCTCAATTGTGCCTTTTTCCTGTTTTTCCTAAGTTTTCTTGCCCATATCCATAACCCTGAGCCCAGTGACCCTATCAAACACATTATCTACACAGTAACTCACTTTTAAATGCTGTATTTTAGATACTTTTGAAACTTTTCCGATTTTTCCTGGTTAATTACATATTTTTGTGTTCATTGCAAAAAAAAAAAAAAAACAATTTTTACTTTTGTACTTTATTACCTCCACCAAGGAGGTTATGATTTTGCCGGCGTTTATCTGTTTGTCTGTGTTCAAGATAACTCTAAAACTTACAGACAGATTTTGACGAAATTTTCAGGATATTTTGGAAATGTGAACAGGAAGAACTGATTTCATTTTGGGGGTGATTGGGTGCTGGGGGGGGGTCTACTTTGGTGGAGGTCTGCGCTCTCAGAGTGCTTTTCTTGTTACAATTGTGAAATTGTACTTTTTTACTTTTACTCAAAGGGATACGCCACCCCCAGGCCACATTCAGTGTTTCCCCACTGTTCTCAGACCTAAATAATTCTGTGGAAGCATTTTCCTAGTGACCCAGCCAATGTTCGAATCTATGAGAACTGACCACAGGTTGGATTCCTACACTAACTGCATTCTTGCGCCAACTAAGTATTTCGTTTAAAGTGAATTAATGTACTTGATTTTGTCTTCTCATGACTTCCTGCGTACTGGGCATTTGTTCGAGGGTGAATGATGATGCAATTAACGAGGCAAAGGGCTCGTCTTACTCATTTGTGTATGGGAACTATTTTATGGTGTGGAAAAACACAGCCAATGTGGAAAGTAACGAGGAGACAAAATCAATTACTGTATTTTCACGACCATATGGCGCACCGTATGAAAAGGCGCAGTCTCAGTTATTTGTGCCATTACTATATTTAACACATACATACATACCTGATCATAGGGCGCTGAAACAAGCATACTAGTTTGCGTTTTTGACTCACCGGGATGTCAAAAGTGAGCGGCACCTCGTCCATGTTTGTGATGTGGCTGGGCTGGATGTGTTTGTCAGAAATCTGTTTACTGCAGTAGGACCGGAAGATGGCCATCTTTTTTTTATAATCCGCTGGAAGTTGCTGCGCGACCGTAGTCTTTGTCCGGATTAAAAAATGGCACCGTTTCATGAAACGAAAGCACCAAGACGGACCTCCTTGGAAATGTTCAATGTTCATTTCTTCTGCTAGCGTTATTGCTTTTAGTCGAATGGTGCACCGCACATTTTGAAGAAAATCTAAGACTTTTATGTGCGCCTTATGGTCGTGAAAATACGGTACATTAATTCACTTTAGACGAGATACCTCATTACTTTCCTTTGGACTAAAACATATTCTCTTGTTCATTCTAATAATTTCACATTTTGACCCCAGACTTATTTTGGAAACTTGAACCAACTAGCATTTAAGACTTGAGTGTTCTTTATCACTGACACAAGTAACACACATGTGGGAACATTTCATTAGTTTTATTCCAGAAGCTTTTTACTTGTAGACCAGTGTTTGTTTTTTTTTTTGCTGCAGATCATAGTGGGAAGACGTGACCCCTGAACTAAAGTGACTCTGAACCCCTGTTGTCTTGCAGGGTTTCTTCTATATCCGTTCTGCCACTACTGGAAAAAACAAACCGTAAAAACACTGACTTTGAAGTAATATGATGTGTCAAATGTTATTCCAAGTTGTTAGTTGCTAGTTAGCCAACTTGGCTGTTGCTGTAGGTGTCATAACAAACACTTCCCCTGTCCCCCATTACCAAACCATCTGGAATTGATATAGAACGGAACAGAACTAGGTGAACACTATAGTGGTGTTTTCAGAACCCACAGAACTGTGACGGTTCTGGTTCCTGCCTCTAATCTGGAACGGACCGATAAGTTCATGCTAAAAGTCAAAATGTTTGGGAACCGAAAACATTTGGCAGAGAAAATGAGGTGTAATGTTATGTGTTTCATTTCCGTAAAACCATGTTTGGATAATACTGGGCCAACGTTACTGATGCTTGTACATTCACTGACATTCATCTCATTTTCTGAACCCGCTTTATCCTCACTAGGGTCACGGGGGTCGCTGGGGGCCTATCCCAGCTATATATGGGCAAAGGCACAGTATACCTTCGACCAGTTGCCAGTTAATCGCAGGGATGAACATATAGAGGCAAACAATCACTCTCACATAATAATAATTAGAAAAGCACTCAAGGTAGATGCCAAGGCAGCCCCCCCGCCCCCTGATCAGTACCAAAATCTAATCCTTTCTAGATCTCGTCATTACCAACCTACCCTGTAAATTTCATCAAAATCCATCCCTAACTTTTTGAGTTATCTTGCTAACTAACAGACAGACAGACAGACAAAAACATAAATATCATCAGGTAAATATCTGTATAATAAAGTGACACTCACAAGGAACAAATGATTCAATTTTGGTGGAGATCCAGAAGTGATCCTGGTTTACATTGCAGTAAATGGAGAATACATTTCAAAGTGATCCAGAATCCAGGATCTCTTCCGGTTCACTACCAAATTTGAATCATGTGTTCCTTGTGACACTCCCAACACATCCTGAAAATCTCATACAAATCCGTCTATAAGTCTTTGAGTAAAATAATCATAAACTCCTTGGCGGACCTCTCTTCATTCGAAGGGGGGTGGTCTGCGCTTTTTTAGTTATTATTATTTTGTATCTGTCTAATTAAAAAAACTAAAATATAGCCTGCATCCGTCCACCTCTCTCCCTCTGTGCAGCTGAAGCATTCCTACTTTTATCACCTCGTCTATAGTTTACCTCAAAAAACTCCAGCTCATTCAGAACTCTGCAGCTTGTCTCCTCACTCACACCTGTTCACACCATCACATCACCCCTGTCCTCCAACACCTCCACTGGCTCTCTGCCAAACACTGGAGAACGTTTAAAAAAATCCCCCTCCTCACCCATAAAGCACTCATCACCACACACCCCCCACCTCACCGACTTCCTCCAGCCTCACACACACACACACACACACACACACATTTTATTTCATTTATTAATCACATTTTGCCTCAAGACAGTGTTAACGATGACCAGAAATGAACAAAATAATTAAGAAAATGGACAAAAATGAACAATATAATCCACAAAATTGGCCAAAATGCACAGGAAACGTGTAGAATAAGAACATATTTAAACAAAAACAATCAATAAAATGAACAAAATATTTAGTAAAATGAAAAATGACTAAAGTATTCTCTAAAATAAAAATAAAAAATAAAATCACATTTTGACTAAAGACTTATTTTGGACACTTGAGTCAACGAGCATTTGAGACTGGACATTTCTTTATCACTAACACACATGGTCAAATATCAATAGTTTCATTGTGGAAGCATTTAACTTTTTATTGGACAGTGTTAACGATGACCAGAAATAATTAAGAAAATGAGCAAAAATAAGCAATATAATCCACAAAATAGGCCAAAACACACAGGAAACGTGTAGAATAAGAAAATATTTAAACAAAAACAATCAATAAAATGAACAAAATATTTAGTAAAATGAAAAATGACTAAAGTATTCTCTAAAATAAAAATAAAAAATAAAATCACATTTTGACTAAAGACTTATTTTGGACACTTGAGTCAACCAGCATTTAAGACTGGGCATTTCTTAATCACTAACACACATGGTCAAATGTCATCAGTTTTAATGTGGAAGCATTTTACTTTTTATTCTACAGCCCTGGAGAATGTTGCGACAGCTCCCATTCACTTTGAATGGACGTTCCCAGCGTTCTACGGGTGGATTTTTTTTTTTCGATAACGCGCCATTAACCCCCGCTGCCAAAGGCAACGAGTTCTGTCACTTCAGATTCATGACACCATATCACTCCACAGGTAGTTCGGCCACTTTGAAAGTAAATATTCGTTACGTTGTAATGGTTATTTTATCCGGTCGTTTAGAATAGTAGCAGTAATAAACTGTAATAACCTGTAGAATAAGCGGGATAATGTATTAGTAATACTATAGTAATAGTAACGTGTGGGCAATACATTATCCCTTACTTATTGGATATGGTTAACAATGACCAGAAATGAATAAAATAATTCAGAAAATGGACAAAAATGAGCAATTTAATCCACAAAATTGGCCAAAACACATGGGAAATGTGTAGAATAAGAAAATATTTAAACAAAAAAAATCAATAAAATGAACAAAAATGAACAAAATATTTAGCAAAATGAAAAATGACTAAAGTATTCATTAAAATGAAAAGTCAACTTTCACATTTTGACTAAAGAATTATTTTGGAAACTTGAGTCGACCAGCATTTAAGACTTTATAACACACATGTGGTAAAGATAGTTTTATTACAGAAGTCTTCAGAACCACTGTATAGGATTTTGTTCAACATAACTTTACGGAGTTTTACGCAGATCAGAGGCAGCAACACAACAAAGTATACAGTGCCAGTGGAGTGTTGCTTAGGAACAACAACGTTCCAACTGGACGACTTTTTCTGGACAGAAGCCGTCGTCTATATGAATAAATTCTTAATAATTTTGGTAAACAATTGTTCAACATAACTGGGCTTTGGTGATACGTTAGTTGAAACTCATTTCCAAAAATTCACCAGAAGTCACAATTCAAAGAGTTATTTTGCAAAATGTTCCTTTGGGGGAGCACCCCCCCACCCCATCCTCCCCGTGTTGCTACACAGCATACTGACACAGGCTAAAGTACATCTCGTTAATCAATATAAATGTGCTTAAACATGCATTTATTTGTTTAAAAAAACAAGGGTATTTTCCACTGTTGTAGTTAAATAGTGTCAGATGTAACATTTTGGAAAAGAGTTGAACACATTGAAAATAAAGGCAATAGGATGATCTTTCATGTCTGGGAATAACTTGTAATCATGTGTTTTGTGTGAAGAACTGGAGGACCATCTTGTGGTTCTGATGTGATCAAGTGCTAAAGGATAATGAAAACAGACAGAAAAGCCTCGACCACAGAGAAGAAAACAGTTCCATGATGAAGAGCAACAAAGAGGTTTGTTTTTAATTCTACTGTCATGAAGTTCATCAAATATACACACATTTATGGACGTGTTTGGAAGACTGGCAGCAGAGGTGGGAAGTCCCGAAGTACAAGTACTGCATGACTGTATGTAAGTAGATTTATTTCCCTGCAACTTTTTCCTTTTACTCCCTACATTTTTGTATTAATATCTGTACTTTATACTCTTTATATTCTCAGAATAGACTTGTTATTTTTCAAACTAAACATATGTGACAGTATGAAAAATAAATCAGTGGAGGAGAGAAACTGTGACTTTATATATTATAGTTATTAAATGACTATTATCTCACAATTTGGAATTTTTATTTCACGAGTTTGACTTTTTATCTTAAACGTGTGCATTTTTCACAAACACACATACACACACATATATTACAAATATTATATAATATTATATTATATACTATATTATGTACTATATTATTTTATAATATTCTACAATTTTATACCATAATAAAATACGCTTTAGTCCCGTCGAAGAGAGTTGTGCGCACCTCCCAAAAAATGTAACCCACTGCAGACAGTGTTGCAGATAAGACCAGAAAAAAAGCGTATTGTTGCTAAGCTACACAAACGTCATGGACTTCTGTGTTATGAATAGCACATGCCACTGGCATAAATTACAAATATCTGTGATGAATTAACTGAGACACTTTGCTGCCAGAGCATGCAGAGACCTGCATGACTGTAAGACTACGTCAGTATGGCACCCATTAAAAATAAAGTGTAGACAGTTCATTTGGATTTGAATTGATGCCAAAACACACCAATGGCAGTGAATGGGTTAAGTACAGAGTGTGAGTACTTTGATTGGTTTGGTTTGAGTGATGGAGAAGACTGAAAAAAGAAACTAGTTTCTGTCAGATTTACTCTGGTGACGTTCTGCTCATGAATGTTCAGTGTTTCTTTTTGCTGAGAAAAGTCCATATTATTAAGCACCAGCTGAGAAGAGAAGGTCTGAAAGCTTACATTAGTTCTTCTGTTTCTGGCTTTAGGCTGAAGCCTCAGCTGGAGTTTCCTGCTCGCTTCATTGAATCTCATGTTTTGTCAGCATTTGCATCCAGATGTAGGAATTTATCCAATCACCATGGTCTGACCTGGTCCAGACTGGGGTTAGGTATAAGACGGGGGTGCATGGAGGGTTCTGTTCCTGTTATGTGTGTAATATAATCAGTCAGGGCAGATTAGGGCAGATCTGGGCACGTCCTGGATGACAACGTGGAAGCGTCCGATGAGAAACTCCAGATTGGTCCTGATTGGACGTCCCAGGAGGACACTGATCCGCCCCTAAGGTAGAATAGCAGTGGTTTGATGACATGATCCAGTGCAACTTTAGACCTGAACCATATAGAGGCCAGGTGGCAAACATGCGGCCTGGGGGCCAAATCTGGCTCCTGGGATGAATTTGCGAAATGTAAGAATTACACTGAAGATCTGAACAATCACTGGTGTCAAAAGCATTTTAACTGAGGTTCCACAATCACACCAGTGTGATCTAAAGTGAGTTAGACCAGTAGAATACTATTACATTAATCCAGTGGTTCTCAAATCCAGTCCTCGTGGCCAGTGCTGGGAATAACGGCGTTACTAACACAGCCACATTTACAGTAATGGAGTGATTACTTTATTACTTTATCCATAACTACTGTATATCGCCGTTACCGTTACTCAGGAAATACTGTGACGTGTTACAGGCGTGTTTCCACTATCGGAACTTCCGGGACTTTTTGGGGGGAAACTACTCTTGACAGGCGCCATGAGTTAGTCCGGTCCTCTCAGATGTGTGTCTCCATGCAGAAATAGAACCTTTCAATTACGTTATTATATGGCATCAGTTGCTATGGTAACGAAACTAACAAAAAGTGCCAAAACAAAGCCTCAGTAGAGGAGGAAATGACAAGACAGGACGTGGACTAGGGATGAAGAAATGGATTAATAAATCTTGACTGAGCCTCATTTACTGGTTGAAGTCACTGAGAAAAGAAAACACTTGGTTTGTCGACTCACACACACACACACACACACACACACACAGCCATACACACTGTGGTGCTGCAGTCACTTTTTAAACACCAGTCACACACGTACAGCGATTTTATGTTAAAAGCTAATTTTAAATCAGAATTAAAACTGAATTTTTTTGTTTTTAAATAAACACAAATAATTAAATATACATTTCCATTGACTTTTAGAAATGAACTATATTAAGGATATTGATCAACATTTCAGTTTGATGAGGCAATGTAAATCGGTCTAGAATTCAGCCATCTGAGGAGCACTGGGATCAAATCTGTTTCCAAACGAAGGAGCCAATCAGTATCATCAAGAACAGGAATCATTCAGTTGTTCTGTTCCTCACCTGTGCAACAAACTACCTGAATACCTGACAGAAAAACTGTCAGTTCATTTAAATGAGGCCTGAAAACATTACTGTTCACTGGAGCTTTTACTTAGATTCTCATCCGCCAAGCAGGTCTGACTGTGTTTAAGATAACTCGAAAACTTATGGACGGATTTTGATGAGATTTTCAGGATATGTTGGAAATATGAATAGGAAGAACTATTTTAATTTGGGTGTTTAATGTATCTTTATAATCTTTCTTATATTTTATTTAAAGCACCTTGAATTGTCCTGTACATGAAATGTGCTATACAAATAATTTTGCCTTATAAGTGTCATTCCGCTGAAAACCACTTTTCCACGCTCCTTTTGGAATCTGATGGGTCACCCCCACTTATGGCTGTATTTCCCATTCAGAGAGAAAGGTCCAACTCAGAAAGAAAGAAAGAAAGAAAGAAAGAAAGAAAGAAAGATAGATAGATAGATAGATAGATAGATAGATAGATAGATAGATAGATAGATAGATAGATAGATAGATAGATAGATAGATAGATAGATAGATAGATAGATAGATAGATAGATAGATAGATAGATAGATAGATAGATAGATAGATAGATAGATAGATAGATAGATAGATAGATAGATAGATAGATAGATAGATAGATAGATAGATAGATAGATAGATAGATAGATAGATAGATAGATAGATAGATAGATAGATAGATAGATAGATACTTTATTGATCTCCAGGGAGGGCATAAGGGCATGCAAGTCGACAAGTAGTAAAAATAAAAATAAAATCAAGTACTACAAGCTGAAAATAAAAGCAAAACAGGAGGTAGTGATGGTAGGGGGAACAAAGTGAGTAAAGACATGACCATGGTGTTCTAAAACGAACACCTGGCAGTTCACTGTGCGGCATGAAAGTTAAAGTGTAAACAGTGCGGGGGAAAGTGCAATGTGCAATCTTGCTGTGCAGTGTCCATAAGTCTGTTAAGTGTTTATATGGGAGTTGAAGAGTCTGATGGCGTGGGGGAGGAACGATTTCCTCAGTCTGTCGGTGGAGCAGGACAGTGACAGACTGCTGTCACTGAAGCTGCTCCTCTGTGTGGAGATGGTGCTGTGCAGTGGATGGTCTGGATTGTCCATGATGGACCGGATGCTGTTCAGAAAAAGCCTATCCACAATACGTTATGTGGATATTTGCATCACCCATATGGGGTTAAGCCCGTCCCCCATTGCAGCGAATCTGAAGTAGCATTAGCATTACATCTGCAAGAGAAGACGGCACCACAGTAGCTGCTGCATAAACTGCAAAAAAATGGCGGATCAAACTGGTTCATGTGCTCTCTGTGGAAATAAAGCCAATTTTTTTTTTCCCGCTTTTCAAAACAATCAACGACACTAAACCTAGCTGGATGCTACTCTGGGATGGTAAACACACGCAGAGTGAGAGGGGAGGGGGGAGTGTTCCTTCACACATTCATTCTCTAAGCCAATCAGAGACGCCTCATCACCGCGTCATTGACATGTATGAGGAAGTATCGGTAAACTCTGTTGTTCGACCTCAAGTCATTTTTCTACCCTCCAAAAACAAAGCAACTTGGACTTTTTAGAAAAATAGAACCAACACACTATACATTCAATAACAATTTAATGAAATAAAGATGGAATGAGTGGCAGTTACTGCTGTGATTGGAGACAGTCTATACTGTGATGCTACGTGTCTTCAGTTGTCTCAGAAGTCTCCTGCCAGTCATCTGTTTTGCTGTTGACCATCTCTTATTGCTTTTGTTGGAATCCCTTTTTTTCAGATTCATTGCATTGTCTGGGATTCCAACACCCTCAGTGTATAAGGATGTCATAATTTTTCTCAGAAGGTAATACATCAATTCCCATTTTCACGCTTTGTCAACACACTTGGACCTGTCAGTTTGTTGGTAACATTGAATGAGTTACTGAAGGAAAGTCTGGCCTTTGTCTAATACACTTGAAGATCAGTGGCTTTGATGTGGATTAAGGATGACAACACCAAACAAAATAATAAATAACGAAAAGTATGAAAATTCCTATCAACCTCATCCATGTTTGCTGATCAGAAACAGTCCAGGTCTGCACTGGGTGTTTTAAAATGTTGCATAAAGAGGCCAACAGGATCAGATTGATCCAAAGGCCTTTTCTTTATCTGACACACTTTTACACAGAAGAGTTTATATCAGGGGTCCCCAAACTTTTTCCTGTCAGGGCCACATAACTGGTCAGTTTGTAACAGAAAAAGTGTGACAATTGTAGGAATGCCTAAATGTAAAAATGTATTGTTTTCTAGAAAGTCACAATCAAATAACCCTCTTTGGGTTCTTAACAGAAAAAAAGTCCATTGAACATAAAGTTCTTTGACAACTAAGGTGAACTTGGACCTGTTAAGTCAGAGCAGAATCTCTGACTTAAATGACTCATATGAGCATCTGTCAAAGTTCTTGTGTTAAACTAGTCACCAACTAACTAATATAGTTCAAAACTAAGGAACATTTTATTATCCAACTTATTATCAAATACAAATACACATATATAAAAAACAAATCTAAATGCTCTCTTGTATTGTTCAGGGGGCCGGACTAAATGTGTTTGGGGACCACTGGTTTATATGAACACAACTGAAACTAAGGGGGGTATTACACCTGTCAATTATTACATGATGTATTAGAGTAACTATTTCAGATATTTTCACTCATTTTAATCATTACCACCTACATTTTGGTAAGGAAGGATTTTGATGGTAACTTAAAAACATCAGAAATGTACGATTTCCACCATTGCATTGGATTTTTGGGGGTTTGACCAGTCATCTTTTGACAGCATTTATTTGCTTGTTAACTCCACCAAGGAGGTTACGTTTGCCTGTCTGTCTTTTAGTTAGCGAGATAACTCAAAATGTTATGGACGGATCTTGATGAAATTTAGAGGGTGGGTTGGTAATGGGGAGATCTGGAAATGAATAGATTTTGGTGGTGATCCGGGGGGTGGGTTTGTCAAAATAACTCAAAAAGTTATGGACAGATTTTGCTGAAATTTTCAGGATGTGTTGGGAGTGTCACAAGGAATAAATTATTAAATGTTGGTGGTGATCCACAAGAGATCCTGGATTCTGGATCACTTTGAAATGTATTCTTCATTTGTAAAATTTCAACCCACCAACCAACCCTGAAAATTTTATCAAGATCCATCCATAACTTTTTGAGTTATCTTGCTAACAGACAGACAGACAAACACTTTTCTAGTTTTTGTATTTAAGTTATATAAGGTCGTGGAAAAAAAAGTTTTGGCACACCCTGAACATTTGACAGTTTCCAATATTGTCATGAAATACATGTAGAAAAATATTTGTGTGTGTTTGAAAAAAATAACTAAATTATTGACAGTTTAAACTGGATACTTCAGTGGAAAAACAACCAGTTTGGATCTGGACACAACTGACCATGTGCAGAAGCAGCATGTGGGTTTGGAGAAGGTATCCAAAAACATTTATCCACCACTGTGGGGAGCATGGCCTTTACTGAAAAGTGTTTTTCATCGACGTGTTGACGTCTGTGGCACAAGTTGATGCGACTTTTTGGGAATGGAGCAGTGATGTGTTATTTCTGTGTTTCCCATTATGTCAGCCTTCATTCAGCTCATGTCCATACTCTCATGTTTCGACATGAAAAAAAAAAAACATGGAGCGGAAACTAGTGATGTGTGGATCAGCAGACCCAGGGTGGGTCATGTTACTTGTTAGGCAGGTCAAATAATTCCACAAAAGAGACCTGGGGGGGATTGCATCTCTATCATCGAAATAATGTTCTGTGATCCATGGAAGCACCACTAATATTAAATATTAAAGAATCATTTGTAGAGCTAGTGGGCTTGGATTGAATAAGTCCATTTGGGAAAAATAAATAAATGAATACACACAAGCTTTTTTCTTTGGAAATACATCACATCACATCCATCACAGAAATTCAGGTAATAAAGCGTATTCAGCAGGTTATTTTAATGTTTATCTCAAACGACAAACAACCAGACTGACTGCAACTCCAATATCATTACAATTATTTTTCAATTATCTGCAATTGCAGGTGACTGTGGGAGACCGCAGGCACCTGCTTACTTAGGGTCAGCCCGTGTATCACTGGCATATATATATATATATATATATATACATATATGCCAGTGATATATGTATATATATATATATATATATATATATATATATATATATATATATATATATATATATATATATATATATATATATATATATACATATATGCCAGTGATACACGGGCTGACCATAAGTAGGGTAGAGCAGTATTTCAACCGGCAGCCCATTGGTTATTGGACGAGCAGCTCTGCCATGGCTGTAGAGGTGGAAGTACTGTCCAACTATAGGAAGTGAAGGTCTCTAGTGATTGGAAGTGAAGGTCTTTAGTGATTGGAAGTGATGGTCTCTAGTGATGGGAAGTGATAGTCTCTAGTGATGGGAAGTGAAGATCTCTAGTGATGGGAAGTGAAGGTCTCTAGTGATGGGAAGTGAAGGTCTCTAGTGATGGGAAGTGAAGGTCTCTAGTGATGGGAAGTGAAGGTCTCTAGTTGTGGGAAGTGAAGGTCTCTAATGATGGGAAGTGAAGGTCTCTAATGATGGGAAGTGAAGGTCTTTAGTGATGGGAAGTGAAGGTCTCTAGTGATGGGAAGTGAAGGTCTCTAATGATGGGAAGTGAAGGTCTTTAGTGATGGGAAGTGAATGTCTCTAGTGATGGGAAGTGAAGGTCTCTAATGATGGGAAGTGAAGGTCTTTAGTGATGGGAAGTGAAGGTCTCTAGTGATGGGAAGTGAAGGTCTCTAATGATGGGAAGTGATGGTCTCTAGTGATGGGAAGTGAAGGTCTCTAATGATGGGAAGTGAAGGTCTCTAATGATGGGAAGTGATGGTCTCTAGTGATGGGAAGTGAAGGTCTCTAATGATGGGAAGTGAAGATCTCTAGTGATGGGAAGTGATGGTCTCTAGTGATGGGAAGTGATGGTCTCTAGTGATGGGAAGTGAAGGTCTCTAATGATGGGAAGTGAAGGACTCTAGTGATGGGAAGTGAAGGTCTCTAATGATGGGAAGTGAAGGTCTCTAGTGATGGGAAGTGATGGTCTCTAGTGATGGGAAGTGAAGGTCTCTAGTGATGGGAAGTGATGGTCTCTAGTGATGGGAAGTGATGGTCTCTAGTGATGGGAAGTGATAGTCTCTAGTGATGGGAAGTGAAGGTCTCTAGTGATGGGAAGTGAAGGTCTTTAGTGATGGGAAGTGAAGGTCTCTAGTGATGGGAAGTGAAGGTCTCTAGTGATGGGAAGTGAAGGTCTCTAGTTGTGGGAAGTGAAGGTCTCTAATGATGGGAAGTGAAGGTCTTTAGTGATGGGAAGTGAAGGTCTCTAGTGATGGGAAGTGAAGGTCTCTAGTGATGGGAAGTGAAGGTCTTTAGTGATGGGAAGTGAATGTCTCTAGTGATGGGAAGTGAAGGTCTCTAGTGATGGGAAGTGAAGGTCTCTAGTGATGGGAAGTGAAGGTCTCTAATGATGGGAAGTGAAGATCTCTAGTGATGGAAGTGATGGTCTCTAGTGATGGGAAGTGAAGGTCTCTAGTGATGGGAAGTGATGGTCTCTAGTGATGGGAAGTGAAGGTCTCTAGTGATGGGAAGTGAAGGTCTCTAGTGATGGGAAGTGATGGTCTCTAGTGATGGGAAGTGAAGGTCTCTAGTGATGGGAAGTGAAGGTCTCTAGTGATGGGAAGTGATGGTCTCTAGTGATGGGAAGTGATGGTCTCTCGTGATGGGAAGTGATGGTCTCTAGTGATGGGAAGTGATAGCCTCTAGTGATGGGAAGTGAAGGTCTCTAGTGATGGGAAGTGAAGGTCTTTAGTGATGGGAAGTGAAGGTCTCTAGTGATGGGAAGTGAAGGTCTCTAGTGATGGGAAGTGAAGGTCTCTAGTTGTGGGAAGTGAAGGTCTCTAATGATGGGAAGTGAAGGTCTTTAGTGATGGGAAGTGAAGGTCTCTAGTGATGGGAAGTGAAGGTCTCTAGTGATGGGAAGTGAAGGTCTTTAGTGATGGGAAGTGAATGTCTCTAGTGATGGGAAGTGAAGGTCTCTAGTGATGGGAAGTGAAGGTCTCTAGTGATGGGAAGTGAAGGTCTCTAATGATGGGAAGTGAAGATCTCTAGTGATGGGAAGTGATGGTCTCTAGTGATGGGAAGTGAAGGTCTCTAGTGATGGGAAGTGATGGTCTCTAGTGATGGGAAGTGAAGGTCTCTAGTGATGGGAAGTGATGGTCTCTAGTGATGGGAAGTGAAGGTCTCTAGTGATGGGAAGTGAAGGTCTCTAGTGATGGGAAGTGAAGGTCTCTAATGATGGGAAGTGAAGATCTCTAGTGATGGGAAGTGATGGTCTCTAGTGATGGGAAGTGAAGGTCTCTAGTGATGGGAAGTGATGGTCTCTAGTGATGGGAAGTGAAGGTCTCTAGTGATGGGAAGTGATGGTCTCTAGTGATGGGAAGTGAAGGTCTCTAGTGATGGGAAGTGATGGTCTCTAGTGATGGGAAGTGATGGTCTCTCGTGATGGGAAGTGTGCGCGTCAGCGTTGGTGTGAACAGGCCTTGTGCTGTGGTTCAATTCCCGTCATGTTTTCACATCTAGCCTTCAGTGTTTGCTGTGAACCCTGCAGTAAACGTGCAGGTCTTCGTCTGTGGGTGGATTTCTTCTGACCATCTATCTTCATTTTGATCACATTCCAGACGTTTTCAACACGGTTCAGGTCTGGACATTTGCACTGGTCTCTTAATTTGTTCCAGAGCTTTTTCTTCTGTATCTGATTATTGTTAGATCAGTTTGTTGATGTGGGACATTTGGTTTGGAATGTGCCTGGAAACATCCACCACTTTAAATACAACTGGCCCGTCTGGTGTGTAGTTGAACACAAAAGGGAGGACTCATGTTTTGTTGTTTTAATATGTTTCTACCAGTGTGATTGTCTACAACTGGACTTCACATCTGTCTCTATTTTTAATTGTTTTTTTTTTCTTTTTTTAAATCTGTGTCTGTAATCCTACCTGATATGTTCCTGCTGTCTGATCTGACAACACTCTTTCGCTTCCAGCACGTCAAAATCCAACACACTGACCAAGCGCCGGTTTTTGACTTACAAGCTTTTTAGGGTGAGGATTAGGGGTTCTATCTATCTATCTATCTATCTATCTATCTATCTATCTATCTATCTATCTATCTATCTATCTATCTATCTATCTATCTATCTATCTATCTATCTATCTATCTATCTATCTATCTATCTATCTATCTATCTATCTATCTATCTATCTATCTATCTATCTATCTATCTATCTATGTAGAGTTGGACATATCACTCTTAATGTTGATAATATCAATACCAAACTGAGTATTAATATCAGATTTATTAAAAACACATGAAGATCAGCAGCTGAATATTCCAGTCTGGTATTAAACACATATACAGTGTATATATATATATATATATATATATATATATATATATATATATATATATATATATATATATATATATATATATATATATATATATATATATATATACACACACATAAATAAAAAGAAAATTGAATATGAATAAACTCATCCTTACACCTCATGTCTTTTCCTCTATATTTCATCCCTGTATCCCATGAAAAAATATTCTTTATATTTTGTTTTACATTGCATTATGTTTGGACATTGTTTTAGTTCCTCACCTCATGTTTAAAATAATACATTTACATGTTTAAAATGTTAAAATTGCATTTCTAAAATTTTAAATCTACATTTTTAAAATGTTGAATCTATATGTTTAAAATGTCAAAGTTAATGTTGAATCTATATGTTTAAAATGTTAAATTAATGTTAAATCTATGTTTAAAATTTAAATTAATGTTAAATCTATGTTTAAAATGTTAAATTAATGTTAAATCTACATTTTTTAAATTTTAATGCTAAATCTACATGTTTAAAATGTTAAATTAATGTTGAATCTACATGTTTAAAATGTTAAATTAATGTTAAATCTACATTTTTAAAATGTTAAATTAATGTGGAATCTATATGTTTAAAATGTTAAATTAATGTTAAATCTACATTTTTAAAATGTTAAATTAATGTTGAATCTACATGTTTAAAATGTTAAATTAATGTTAAATCTACATGTTTAAAATGTTAAATTAATGTTAAATCTATATGTTTAAAATGTTAAATTAATGTTAAATCTACATGTTTAAAATGTTAAATTAATGTTAAATCTACATGTTTAAAATGTTAAATTAATGTTAAATCTACATGTTTAAAATGTTAAATTAATGTTAAATCTACATGTTTAAAATGTTAAATTAATGTTAAATCTACATGTTTAAAATGTTAAATTAATGTTAAATCTATGTTTAAAATGTTAAATTAATGTTAAATCTACATGTTTAAAATGTTAAATTAATGTTAAATCTATGTTTAAAATGTTAAATTAATCTTAAATCTACATGTTTAAAATGTCAAATATATATTTAAACTGTTAAATCCAGATGTTACTCAGCAAATACTTGCAGTTTTATGTGTGTTTTTTTTTTTTTACACGATTGTTCTGGAAACCACAGCTCCGAGTGTGTTTGGGTTTTTTTGCCCCATAAAACCAAGAGGATTTATTTTTTTATTTTATTTTATCTTACAGTGGAAGAACAGAACTTTTTTTTTCATGCAGGAAGCTTTGAAATGACACCATGAAAACAAAACAAAGGCCAAATAATAATAAGAACAAGAAATAAAAAGACTGTTTTCCTTCTAAAGCACACGATTATAAATCAGTCTGCACATGCCCCCTCATGGAGAGCTGTGTGTGTGTGTGTGTGTGTGTGTGTGTGTGTGTGTGTGTGTGTGTGTGAAGGGGGGGCACATCGCCCCCACCCCATGGTTGCAACGTCATCAATAAAAAGTAGAGTTTGACTTCATGCACTTTTACAACACACCACCCTCAAACACGTCTGTCACATTACACTGTAGAAAAAATAAATATGAGTGAAGAATTAACAGAGAAATAAAGTTGTAAAGTTGCAACATGGAAAAAAAATAAAAACTACTGTGAGTGAAAATAAAAGTGGATTTTTGTGTGAACAATTAAATCAAATGTCACCGTAGTTTTGACAGGAAGAGTATGTGAAGAAAACCAGATTCAGACCAGATTGAGACAATAGAACTATAAAGTAAAATATAAAAAAAATAAAATAATACAAAAAAATAAATGAAGTAAAAATAATTGAAAAAGAATGCGGTGTCGTTTCGAACACAATATTAAAGAAAAAAACAGACAATTGGGTTTTAAAAGTATAAAAATAACAATAAGCAAGTAATAAATAAAATAAAAATTTACCAATGTAGGTTTTAGATCAGTTCAGTAACAGTTGGATGTGGATCAGTTGTTAGAAAAGGTTGGTAGGTTACGGTTAAGAGTTGGTAGTTCAAACTTTATTTTTTAAACTTACATTTTTAAAATGTAATTTAAATTGTTAAATTCACATATTTCAAATACTACATTTTCATGTTTAAAATGTTAAATCTGTTTAAAATATTAACCTACATTTTTTAAATGTTAAATCTACATGAAATAAATCTACATTAAACTTAAACGTTTAATATGTAAAAATTACATGTTAATATTGTTTTTACAGTGTTTTTCTGGCAACTACAACTGTTATTTTTTTCCCTACACACACACGCACACACACACACACACAGACACACACATACAGACCCCCCCCCCCCACACACACACACACACACACATACACAAATTTAAATGTCTCATGAGAACCAAGTTTGTAATCATGTTGCCAATGGGTAGTGAGTGTAAACATTTTAAAAATAATAATAATAAAATAATGTAATTATGATAAAAAATAAAAATGAACAAATAAATGAAAATAACCATTTAAAAATTAATTACATAAATGAAATAAATACAATAAATAACATGTGTTTTTCAAAAATAATCAATAAATAAAATAATTTTAAAATAATTAAAAAATTTAATAAATTGGTGCCCATAGTGTCAGAGGTGAGACTGTAAACATATTAATGTCCCCATAAAGATAGGAATACAAGCACACACACACATACACACACACACACACACACACACACACACACACACACACACACACACACACACTGGGCATGAGCAGTTTTTTTATTGGGACATAATCTAACCCTGCACTGAAAAAAGTAAAACATTGAATCAACTTAAAACTTCTTCAATAGGTCACACATAAAAACATCTAGTTGAGTGAATCAAATAAAATTAAATGAAAATAACCGTAACCATATGCAATTCAATTTGGTTCACTCAACTAGATTTATTTATTATTATTATTTATTAAATTATGAGATAAAATGTAAAAATTATGGGTACAAATGGGCAAAATGAGTTTTGGTGGTTGGGATCAGTTTTAGAGATAAGGTGAGAAGCTGGGACATCCGGGAGGGGCTCGGAGTAGAGCCGCTGCTCCTCCATGTCCAGAGGAGCCAGTTGAGGTGGCTCGGGCACCTTGTGAGGATGCCTCCTCGGCGCCTCCCTAGGGAGGTGTCCCGGGCATGTCCATGGGAGGAGATCTTGAGGTCGACCCAGGACACGCTGGAGGGATTTTATCTCTCAGCTGGCCTGGGAACACCGCGGGATTCCCCTGGAGGAGCTGGCTGAGGTAGCTGGGGTGAGGAAAGTCCGGGCTACTTTGCTGGGACCCAGATAATCGGGAGACGACAACGACAATACAATGCAGTGCAAGAGAGTCCAAAAAGATTAGTATTAGGGGTGTGACGAGATCTTGTGTGGTGAGATGTAATTTGGTGAGATTTCTCGTTGCCTTAACTTTCTGTCTCACGAGATTTGTTATCCAACAGCTGCCAGAAAAGACATCAGCAAATACTGGTATTACCTGGGTGCAATTTGCTGGGGAATCCCCCCCTCTGGGTTTGGACATTGGGTTCGTTTGGGTCCACTGATTTTGCTGCCTGTGTGCGTCTGGGCCCCACAGGGACGGGATCCCACCTTAGCCGGTGCGCACTGGCCACCGTGGGGTCTCTGGGAGACCCTTTGGCTCGCGTCTGCATTAGCCTTGTGTGTTTCCAGATGGGTCGGTGGGTTGCCGACATCATGGGCAACGCTGGCATCTGTTATACATGGGCCGGTCCCTGACCTGGCGGAGGGTTCTGTAAAACCTGGAGCTGGTTACGGCGCACCGTCATGGAGGATATGCACCTGGTGGGGGTGCATATCCTCATTCAGACCTCAACGTCCACAGTCAAACACCACATTTGATTTTGACAAAAGGAGAAATATCACATTTTATTTATTTTATAACGTTTTATTTTAGTTTTAATTGGACAGAGTCTGTAGAACTATTTTCAGTCTGTATTGACAGAGACATACTGTCTGCACTTGAAAAAAGGAGAAATATACAGTTTCATTTATTTTAACTTTTAGAACATTTTCTTTTAGTTTTAATTCGTAGAGGAAGAAGTTCATTAAAAGTTAGCGCTTACAACGGTTACAAATTCCATGTGCAACTCAGTTAAATAAAAGTCTCTTGTCCATTCATGTAATTTGTTATTCAGTTTTCTTAATATCTCGTCTTGTCTCGTCACACCCCTACTTAATATGCTTATATAGACCCTCCCTTCATAAATGTCATTTAATGTGGGTTAAATATTTAGTAAAACTTTGCCAAATGCATCTGAACCATTTTTAAATCTACGTAATATTAACATCACTGTCAGTTTGTGTAAGTCTTTGTATGTATTTTTCATGTAAATATATATAATTTTTTTATCTGTAAATGAGGCGTTCGCTGCATACGTGGGATGATAGAAAAAAAAAAGAAAAAAAACTCCCAAAACTCTGGAAGGTTTCAGTGGACCATGTTTCTGCACGTCTTCACTGCGTGCGTTCAGGAACACATGTGCCTTCGCAGATCCACCAGTCATCTGTAAAATAAAAGTCCGACATCAAACCTGCGCTCAATCAGAACCAGACGTTTGACTGTGAAGCCGGAGCGGAGGTTGTTTTTCCAGGTAAAGACTCTGTTTTTACTGAGGGACGTCAGGAGGAGCCTCTGGATCTGTTTCTACGGGAGATTTATGCTGCACTTGTTTACATGTTATTATTCTAACTTCATGCCCTTGAACCAAAGCCAAATGTCCTCAGGTTTGTGACAACACTTCTGGTTTGGACAGGTTTTCTTACACTTCAATGTTCCACAGCTTTGACACTAATCCTTGTGGGAGGACTCCAGTAGTGCTGCCCGTGCAGGGGTTTATTATTCTTATTTTGGATATTCTGCATTTTTTTAGGGTCTGAACATGCACAAAAAGTTTTGGTTTTTTGCAAAAAAAAAAAAAAGCCTTTGGGAAAAAAATTCCACATTTTTAACGTCTTACCTTATGTCCCAGATGGCATTATTGTAATAAAACACACACACACACATCTAGATATATAGCTCCCATATTAATGACATTATTTTAATAAAATATATATACAGCTCCCACATTAATGACATTATTTTAATAACACCTATATATACAGCTCCCACATTAATGAAATTATTTATATAACACCTATATATACAGCTCCCACATTAATGAAATTATTTATATAACATCTATATATACAGCTCCCACATTAATGAAATTATTTAAATAACATCGATATATACAGCTCCTGCATTAATGACATTATTTAAATAACATCTATATATACAGCTCCCACATTAATGACATTATTTAAATAACATCTATATATACAGCTCCCACATTAATTACATTATTTTAATAACATCTATATATACAGCTCCCACGTTAATGACATTATTTAAATAACATCTATATATACAGCTCCCACGTTAATTACATTATTTTAATAATATCTATATATACAGCTCCCACATTAATGACATTATTTAAATAACATCTATATATACAGCTCCTGCATTAATTACATTATTTTAATAACATCTATATATACAGCTCCCACATTAATGCACCTGCACTTATTGCACATAAAATTAAAGTGAACAAAGTCATCTTTCTGAAAATATAACTGTTCTGTCGTGCACCAGTAGTGGATGGTTTACACTAAAGACAAATATAAGTAATGTGGCTTCTCTTTCTTTTGAAGGCTGCCGTTTGATCAATCATCTATTGATCCATATAAATGTAGTGTGGTTTCCCTGGTAACACTCCAATGACCATAATCCAGTAAAGTATTTAGGTCCAAATGATTAAGATTTTTACCTCCACCAAGGAGGTTATGTTTTTGCCAGTTTGTCTGATAGTTAGCAAGATAACTCAAAAAGTTAGGGGTGGATCTTGATGACATTTTCAGGGTAGGTTGGTAATGAAGGGATCTGGAAATGATTAGATTTTGGTGTTGATTTCGAGGGGTCAAGATAACTCAAAAACCTATGGACGAATGTTGGGAGTGTGACAAGGAATAAATTATTATATTTTGGTGGTGATCCGGAAGAGATCCTGTGTTCTGGATCACTTTGAAATGTGTTCAACAATTACAGCAATGTAAAATTTCAAATTGATCCAGAATCCAGGATCTCTTCCCCCCCCCAAAAAAAAAAAACAAACACACACCCACCCTTCGATTGCCTCAATTATTTTAAGTTGATGAACTTAAAATTTACATGCTCATTAAATTATACTTAAATTAAACATTCCTTATTAACTGTTTACTCCTTTGTGACACACACCACTTTCCCTATAGTCTGGTCTGCATGGGTGTCACACCCGTGGGGGATGGGGGTGTTGTGACACCCCCACTTCTCCACCCAGATGATTTCATAGCCTCCACTTTTTCCTGAGTTTATATATTGTATCGTTACTGGATCCAGGAAACAGACAGAGTTGGTCTCACCTCCTTTTTATTTCAGGATAAACAGTTACTGTCGTCACAATCACACCAAACAAACATCAGTAACATTTCGGGGCTGTTACAATATCTATGGTTTAAACTGTTTACCCGCCCGGGCGGCACAACAGCATATGTAAATGAAGCGCACCTCAGTTCATGGTAATGTAAACAGCTCTTCTTCATGGTGTTAGCAAACAGTTATTAACCAGTAAGTAATGACAAATGTTACTGTTGTTAAACTAAGTTAAATAAACTATGTCTTGTTCTGTGACATTTACCCTAAGACAGTGGTTCTACAACTTTTTTCACTGATGTTCCCCCTGAGGAACATATTTTTAGTCGTCTCCCCTGACATGGACAAAACATTTTTGTAAGAAAAAAGAGGAACAGTGTCTGTAAAATCAGTGTTTGATGTTTTTAAAATCAAAACTTATATCAGATTTTTTTATCACATAATTTTGACTTATGAATTGAATAAATGGTTAATTGAGGAAAAACACATTTTTGTTATTTTCAACCATATATTACTTTTTTAATATAAAAAAAACAATCATTAATAGATAATTGTTCATTAATTTTCCAATGATCGACTCATGTGTCACAACCTAGAACACCCCCACATTTTAAATGGCTGTGACGCCCTTGCTGGTATTTATTTTTGTTCCCCAAATGATTGGACCACACTTCGGGTGGGCTTCTGACACATTATTCCACTCACTTGTTACTGTTCCACTCTTCCCACAGAAAACTTTTTCTATTGGTCTTAGTTTGATTTA
The DNA here is from genome assembly GCA_020466265.1 of Siphamia tubifer. Classification (NCBI taxonomy): domain Eukaryota; kingdom Metazoa; phylum Chordata; class Actinopteri; order Kurtiformes; family Apogonidae; genus Siphamia; species Siphamia tubifer. Next base: position 11,134,751 of record CM035787.1, on the reverse strand, counting down.
CACAGCAGGGATCATTAATTGTGCAACCATAGAGAGACTTATAGAGTTGTAAAGTCACCTCAGTTGAATTTATTTTCCGAATGAGTTCCAAATGGACAGAGGTCATTTAAGTCCAATTTTCGCATTACTTTATCACATGTAAACAAACATTTGGGTCAACAGAGCATGAAACTGTGTGTCTATATGATGTATTCCATCATCAAGATAAAGAGGAAGTCAGAAGAAGATAAAGAGGAAGTTAAATCCAGCGTAAAGGGGTTGAATATAGGAGAGTAAAACAGCATGTAGCAGAATACAGTTAAGTGTAAAACCAAAGACTCTATCACACTGTAAACCTAAATAAGTTAGCAGAACTAAAAAAATTCTAGGCAGTCGATTGCCTTAATCATTTTAAGTTGATGAACTTCAAATATAGATGCTTATTAAAGTATACTTAAATTAAAACATTATTTATTAACTTAGGTTCTGTCAGTCCTAATGAGAGACTAAGTCAGGGTTCAGTGTCTTTGTCCAAGGATACTTGGACATGTGGACAGACAGAGCTGGGACGGTAACCTCTGACCCTTCAGTCATTGGACGACCCGCTCTACCAACTGAACTACAGCCACTGAATAAAATGACTGTGTTTTGTGATTGTAATTGTTTTGGTGTGATAGATATTGGTCTTTATTTGCAGTGTTCTGAAATTATATTTCATCATCTACTACACAGGTGTCAAACTCCAGTCCTCGAGGGCCGGTGTCCTGCATGTTTTAGAGATTTCCCTCTTCTGTGTGATTCAATTTAACCCTTTAACTCCTGAGATTTTAGCAATCAGTAAAAAAGTAAAAAAAATAAAATAAAATGAGCAACAACACAAACAAAAATGAATAATAAGCTAACAAAATAATTGGTAACATGAGCAAAGTAAGACACAAATGGCAGAAAATCTAAGAAAAATAATAATTAAAAAAAATAAATTAGAAAAATAAACAATATCAGCAACAAAATGACAAAAAAACTACTAGATATTAACAAAATGAAAAAATGTAGAACATTTTGAAAAAAAAAATACTAAAAAAAGACAACTAATATTAAAATTTGGCCCCAGCAGTTTTAATTTTGCCTTTAATTTTTTTTAAATTAAAAAAATGCTTTTTGACACCTTTTCCATCCACAAAACTAAAAGGAAAATGGTAGAAATTTTCTGAATATTTAAATTAAATCATCCATTCAGAATGCATCAGCGCTGACACTTAAAGAGTTAATAATCAGCTCCTCATCAGTTCTGCAGAAGACTGATAATGATGCAATGGGCTCCAGGTGTAATGGAAGAGGGAAAACATGCAGGACACCGGCCCTTGAGGACCGCAGTTTGACACTCCTGATCTACTACAGTTAAGTTTATTTTTTTAAATCATCCTTATTTGAAATAATAGAAATAACAGAACAATATCATTCTCAGCATTTAATGACTTAATTCCACTCAGTTGAACCTCATCTATGTTTTTAAGTTATGTTCACTTTTATCCACAATAGTTCCCCTTAATAAAAAAAAATATTAGTTTGGAAGAACTTAAAAAGAAGAACATGTTACAGTAACTGAATACATTTGAGTTACTAGTAGTATTTCTGAAACTTTGAGTATTCACAACTGAATATATTTAATTATTCTGAATGTTGTAATATCATTTAAAAATTAATTATTAATTTTATGCTTCATTAGCATAATTCAAGAAAAATTTAAAAAATAAAATCTGCCAATGGAATAAGTGAAAATTATTTTGGTAAGATTTCTTGAAATAAGTTGTTTAAGATGCATTGTCTAAAAATTTGTTTTTATATTTCATTGGAAAGTTTCTCTGCTGGTGATTCTGTCTGTCTGATTTTAAGCGTAATGAGATATTTGGACTAGAAATGACAAAAATATACTTTTTTTTTTTTACATTTGTCAAACAGATGGAAAAAGAGTGAATTATTTTACTGTGACATGTTTCGGCTACAACCTGTAAGCGACCTCGTAACACAGGAACAAGTAACTTTTTATATTTATAGACATGTCTATTTTTGTACCTTTTGCCTAATTATTGCTTCTTATTTTCTTATTTATTTCTCAAGTTTGAAATGTTTTGGTCTGTCTTCTGTTTCTTTTTTTGTCTGTCCAATATAAAAAATTCAAAGATAAAAATAAAGTATAAAAACAAATAAATGTCAAGGTAAAAGATTGCAATCTCTTTCCATCTTTCTGACAAAGAAAAGGAGGTGTTTATAGAGAAACAGTCTGTAAATGTGAGCGCTTCATGTGCCTTCATCTTTGGAATCGGGCTCCAATAAATACAAGCGTTGTGACGCATGCCTCCTCTTTTTGACCTCTGAAACAGGAGTCCTGCTCTACATCTACTGTCGACTCTGACGTTCACACCAACAAATGAAAACAATCAATTTCTCCTTCCAAAGACCATCAAGGTCCCATTAATAATTTTTAGACAAATTGTTATTTTAGATTAAATGTGGATCTGTCCTGGGCACGGCTTCAAACGCACACACACTATATCAGCCGAACAGTTTCCTTTATCCTATAATCAGCTTTGTAGTCAGTAAATATGACTACGGCTGCCATTTACTGAAACTATGATCCAGTCTTTACACATTCTGATGATATTTATGAGCAGTGGGTTACAAATGAGTGTCTGTGGAAGAGCTGGAGAGAGAGAGAGAGAGAGAGAGAGAGAGAGAGAGAGAGAGAGAGAGAGAGAGAGAGGATAACTGAAACATGGTAGAGAGAGAGAGAGAGGGAAAGTGAGAAAGAGGGAGAGGATAACTGAAACATGGCAGAGAGAGAGAGAGGGAGAGAGAGAGAGAGAGAGAGAGAGAGAGAGAGAGAGAGAGGGAGAGAGAGAGAGAGAGAGGATAACTCAAACATGGCAGAGAGAGAGAGAGAGAGAGGGAGAGGATAACTGAAACATGGCAGAGAGAGAGGGAGAGAGAGGATAACTGAAACATGGCAGAGAGAGAGAGAGAAGAGAGAGAGGGAGAGGATAACTGAAACATGGCAGAGAGAGAGGGAGAGAGAGGATAACTGAAACATGGCAGAGAGAGAGAGAGAAGAGAGAGAGGGAGAGGATAACTGAAACATGGCAGAGAGAGAGGGAGAGAGAGGATAACTGAAACATGGCAGAGAGAGAGAGAGAAGAGAGGGAGAGAGAGGATAACTGAAACATGGCAGAGAGGGAGAGAGAGGGAGAGGACAACTGAAACATGGCAGAGAGGGAGGGAGAGAGAGAGAGAGAGAGAGAGAGGATAACTGAAACATGGCAGAGAGGGAGGGAGGGAGAGAGAGAGAGAGAAAGAGGGAAAGAATAACTGAAACATGGCAGAGAGGGAGAGAGAGGGAGAGAGAGGGAGAGGACAACTGAAACATGGCAGAGAGGGAGGGAGAGAGAGAGAGAGAGAGGATAACTGAAACATGGCAGAGAGGGAGGGAGAGAGAGAGAGAGAGAGGACAACTGAAACATGGCAGAGAGGGAGGGAGAGAGAGAGAGAGAGAGGACAACTGAAACATGGCAGAGAGGGAGGGAGAGAGAGAGAGAGAGAGGATAACTGAAACATGGCAGAGAGGGAGGGAGAGAGAGAGAGAGAGAGGACAACTGAAACATGGCAGAGAGGGAGGGAGAGAGAGAGGATAACTGAAACATGGCAGAGAGAGGGAGAGAGAGAGGGAAAGAGAGAGAGAATAACTGAAACATGGCAGAGAGAGAGAGAGGGAGAGAGAGAGAGAGAGAGAGAGAGAGAGAGAGAGAGAGAGAGAGAGAGGGAAAGAGAGAGAGGATAACTGAAACATGGCAGAGAGGGAGGGAGGGAGAGAGAGAGAGGGAAAGAGAGGGAGAGGATAACTGAAACATGGCAGAGACAGGGAGAAGAAGGAGAGAGGAAGAGAGAGGGAGGGAACAAGGGAGAGAGAGAATAATTGAAATATGGCCGAGAGAGAGAGGGAGGGAGAGAGGATAACTGTATATAATAGCATTTCCGGAATTATTTTTTTTTTTAAATAAACAAATATTTAAATATACATAGTTTATTTGACATTTACAAATAAATAACTATATTAAGGATATTGATCAACATTTCAGTTTGATGAGGCAACGAAAATCAGTCTAGAATTCTGATTCTGAGCTTGTGATTGGGTGGGCACAGCTGTCAATTAGGGTGGGCCCTCCATGTTGTCAATATGCACCGCAGTTAGCTTGATCTTGCAGGGCTGCTTCCTGTTACGTAACCTCAGGCCACTCCTCGTTTTTGGACAGAGATGCTGTTTGTGAAGTAAATATACCAGTATGTATGTATTTTGAATTCCTGAAGTAGAAATTTTCCACTAAGTGAGCAAAGGAATGTTAAGAATTCCTTTGTCTCAGCTTAATATTTTCCTGCCTAGGAATGGGTCACGCCTTAGAGGCAATTTGACCAATGAGGTGTTCTCATGAAACTGTGTAATATGATGCTCCCCCAACCTACCAATCCCATTTAACCACATGCCCTTTCTTCCTGTTCAGTGAGTGATGTCACTGGGCAGGGCTTGTGGTTTAAACAAACTCTTCATCCAGAGGAGGAACCGAAAAGTGAGCGCCATTTGAATTCAGAACTAGAAGCCGCATTGCTTTTCTGCCTTCTCTTGGTCCTCACCCCTCTTAGCTGAGATGAAATGACATCAAAGGTTTTCTCTGTGTGTATTTATTTAATTAAATACACTTTTAAACTTAACACTGTTCCTTCATGTTTTTGGTTAAAAAGTGTTTATTGCGATGTTGAATTGCAGTTTCTTTATCTGCATCCTGATATTTTAACATTTACATACAATATGATTTACGGTAGTGTGTAACCTTTAAGGAGGTGCAGTTTAAGGAGGTGGCGCTGGGTGTGATTAAAGAGGTGCAGGTGGTGATGGGTCTGTTTAAAGCAAAAGGAGGTGCAAGTGGTGGTAGGTGTATTTAAGGAGGTGCAGGTGGTGGTGGGTCAGTTTAAGGAGGTGGTGGTGGGTCTGTTCAAGGAGGTGCAGGTGGTGGTGGGTCTATTTAAAGCAAAAGGAGGTTCAGGTTGTTGTGGGTCTGTTTAAGGCAAAAGGAGGTGCAGGTGGTAGTAGGTGTATTTAAGGAGGTACAGGTAGTTGTGGGTCTGTTTAAGGAGGTGCAGGGGGTGGTGAGTGTGTTGAAAGCAAAAGGAGGTGCAAGTGGTGGTTGGTATGTTTAAAGCAAAAGGAGGTGCAGGGGGTGGTGGGTGTGTTTAAGGAGGTGCAGGTGGTGGTAGGTATGCTGTGTGCAGGAGGTGAAGCCCACAGGAGCTGGACTTGAGGCCAGGTGGTGCCCAGAGACTCACCTCTCAATGGTGGATGTCTTGTGTCTCTGCTGATAGACGACTGTCCTGAACAAATGACAGAAGAAGAGGTCAGAGTGAGCAGCAGTGTGAATACTACAGGCTGTTGTATCTGTGTGTTGTCCTGCAAATGGAAAACACTCACATGCACACATACGTTAAACATTTTCATGTCACAAATAAGGAGATCAACTACCATAACCAAACCATTTTCTCTATTATACAAGCGAACATGAAAGCAGCACTGACATGTGTGGTGCAGCTGAAGACTCTGCATTAACAGGATGTAAACCTGCTGATTAAAGGATCCTACACCGGATCACAACCAAGGACCCACACAGGATCCACACACATAAGACAATACAAGGACCCACACATGGTCTACACCCACATAAGACAATACAAGGACCCACACATGAGCTACACACACATACAGTAAGACAATACAAGGACCCACACGGGATCTACACACACATAAGACAATACAAGGACCCACAAAGGATCTACACCCACATAAGACAATACAAGAACCCACACATGGTCTACACCCACATAAGACAATCCAAGGACCCACATGGGATCTACACATAAGACAATGCAAGGACTCACAAAGGATCTAGGTTTTTTGCTCAGAACCTCCTGCCTTTTAAAACACTCTCTGCTGTACTGACACATGATGCACTTACCCAGATAGAAGAAAACTAGTCCCACCAACCGCCTGTCATTTAGACAACATCTCAATTGTGTAGTTACTTCTCACTGTGTTCCTGTTAAGGATAGATCTTACCGCAAATGACTCAAAAGTATCCATATTTTGAATTGAGAATCGATTTTAGAGCAGAAAGATACAGTATTAGAGGTATCGATATTTGAGGAACAATCTGGACATCACTACCACACAGACGCCCTTTATCCCCTATATCAGGCATCCCCAAACGAATCACAGTGAAGTATAGAGTCAGAGGACGGGCGTAACAAAGTGACAAAAACCTGCAGCCACACCGGTCCTTTGTGGAACAGTATGGAGATGCCTGCCTTATATTTTTTTTATCTTTATTGATTTATCTTGTCTTAGCTATCTGATCTGTCTTTGTCTTTGAGTAAATAAGTAGACGCTGTAGGATCATGGAAGTGGTTATGGTTCACATGTATGCAGGTACGAGCAGGTTTGTAAAGCGGACCGGGAATGGTTATTTTTCCGACTTGGGTTATATCATTAGCATAGGAAACAAATGTGTTCGTACCCTGAGGACTTCCTGTACTTGTTCACATCCTTGACTCATGGTGAGAGCGTATCGGAGCAAACAGGAGCAAAACAAAAATGTCGCTCTGGCCTTTGAATTGAAAACTCCTCTGCAGCCTGACCATAGTTTGTACACTCCGTGCTCAGCTCCATTCACATGCCCTGGTTACAACAACATCATGTGATCATCTGACGAAGGCTACAGGAAGTAGCTGAAACTACTCATGTAGCTAAACTAACATTGCACCTGCCTGTTAAAATAATCTAACTATAATAGTTAATTTTGGAAAACAATGTGAACCTTTCTAAGACCAAGCAGATCTGCTGGTGTTAGTATAGAAGAATGGGGGGGGGGGGGGGGGGGGGGGGCAGGTCACTGCAAGTTCATATGCTGATGAAAAGGACTAAAATAGGATGAAGACTTTGCAAACTTGTGTTGATATCAAAGCTAGAAATTTCATAGAATCAGCCAAAAAATTATCTAAATATACATACATATTTATTATTGTACATGAGCCATAAGAGACAGGATGCATTTTTTATATTTCTATTGAAGTTCATTTGGAATTTTTTCAGTGCGCCAGCCTTTGACCTGGTGTAGACTACTGTGGAATTAAAGGTGCAAAGGTCACAAAAACATTTGAGAGGCCTTTGCAAACAATGTAAGAGAGCATTAAATAGATTGCGAAATAAACTGTTACCATAACAATACTTCACAGCATGTAAGCTCTCCAATTTAAAACGCTTTAAATAAGAAGAAACATAACCAAGCGCCCACCCACGACTCAGATCTGATCTAGCCGCCTCTGTCTATAGGAGGCAAAAAGTCTGAGGCTGAAAGGTCATGTTTTGGTTTCCTCCCTGAGCAGCTGCAGGAGGATTTAAGTCCCGCACAGATTTCATCACCTCAAATAAAACACAGACAGGTACTTGCCAAACAGCACCCATGGGAAACCCAGAAGGACTCTGTAATTATTTTCACCTCTGGACACTGATGTCCACTGTCAGCAAGATTAATTAAATACACGCTCTTCATAAGGCTGAACAAAACAGAGGAGGCATTTAAAGCCTCTAGAAGAATGTCCAATAAACCACATACAATGATAAAACACATGCATTTAAGGGCTCATGTTACTCTAAACCCACTTTTATTAGTCAGGGGTTCATTTATTTGTGCATTTGGGCTCTAACAATTCAGACAGTTTGAATTGGAACCCTCCAGATGCTGCAAAGCTATCTTTAAGTTAATCTGGGCAAAAAGCCAGTGGACTGATATTGGATTTTTAAGACTGATCCCAGTGCTGATACTGGTGGCTGGTACAAGTAGTTATTTGATAGAATGGCCCACATCTGATATTGGCAGATAACCGATATATAAGCTAAAATATGAAATAAGAAAATTGGATATAATAGTCTGAGATAAGGGCGGACATGATGCAACAGTTGCATCTTGGTTTATTTTGAGTGGTACTGCTGTGATAAATAATACATGGGGTGGCTGTGGCTCAGTTGATAGAGTGGATTGTCCAATAACCAAAGGGCCGGCGGTTTGCATCTTGGCTCTGGATGTCTGTATGTTGAAGTGTCTTGACTGACAGAACCTTAGAAACCTACTGGTGTATGAGTGTGTGGGTGAATGTGAGGCTAATGTAAAGCGCTTTGAGTGCCATGAAGGGGGAAAAGCACTATGTAAGTGCAGTGCAGTTAATTGGTGCGTGATCAGCACATTTTGTTTTTCTATTATTATTGTATATTCATGACTATATATGAGTAGCAGTCAATAAATACATTTTAATTGTATAGCATTTTACATGCTTTATGCTACATGTAGCTTAATGTGCTTTACATAAACAGAGTAAAGCAATGTTAAACAGAATTAAATTAAAAGGTAAACTAAAAAAAAAAGGTTTTGAGTTGACTTTATTGTTTGTTTTTCTTTCTTGTTTGTTTTAATTTGCAGGGGCTAGGTGCAATTGTTGTGTTTTGTTCAGAGGTGTTCAAACCACTCACATTCTGTACTTAAGTAGAAGTACAGCTACCTGTGTGAAAAAATACTCTGGTAAAAATAGAAGTACTGATTCAACTCATCCACTTAAGTAAAAGTAAAAAAGTACAATTTCTGAATTGTAATAAAGTACAAATATAAAAAGTTGGGTTTTTTTGCCATGAATGCAATAATACATGCAAAAAAATCTGAAAAGTTTCAAAAGTATCTAAAATAAAGCAAGTGGATATGAGGAGAAAATTTAGGAAAAATGAGTCACAATTGAGATAAAAAGTCAGCATTGAGATAAAAAAAAAAAAAAAAAAAAAAAAAATATATATATATATATATATATATATATATATATATATATATATATATATATATATATATATATATATATACATATATACATATATACATATGAGATTGAAAAATCCATAATTTTAAGGTAAAATGTGAAATGTGTAAATTGTGAAATTAAAAGTCAAAATTGTGAGATAATACTCATATAACTACAATATATAAAGTCACAGTTTCTCTCCTCCACTAAGCCTCTCTGAAGCCAATTATTTTTCATACTGTCACATCTGTTTAGTTTGAAAAAGTAATGAGTTTATTCTGAGAATGTAAAGAGTATAAAGTACAGATAAAAAGTATAAAGTACAAATAAAAGTAAAACGTTACCAGAAAAAAAAAGTAAAATAAGTAAAGTACAGATACCTAAAAAAATCTACTAAAGTACAGTAATGAAGTACTTTTACTGAGTTACTTTCCACCTCTGGTTTTGTTGCATATTCAAAGTAAACTAAACTAACTCATTTTTAATATCTGAACAGTGGCAGTGGAACTCAAGTCGACTGTTCCACAGTTTGGGGACCACCGTCAGCTTTAAGGTGGACAAAGAGTATTGAGGGTCTGCATTTAACAGATAAGCCATATGTTAAAAGCAAATAGAGCTAAGACCATTAAGAGTGTTAAAAACCACTAAAAGCTCAAATCCATCCTGAAGCTGACAGGGAGTCAGTGTATTAACCTGAGCACTGGGCTGATGTGCTTTGTCTGTCTGGTCCTTGTCAACAGACGGACAGACTGCTGAGGTTTGGAGCAGCTGCAGAGAAACAATAGTCTTCTGAGGTAAACCACAAAGGAGAGCGTTGTTGCAGTAATCAATGTGACAAATGCATGTATCAGAGGGTGGTACTCTGGTAATATGTTTGAAATGATTAAAAAAAAAAAAAGTTTTAGTAATAGATCTTATGGCTTAAAGCTAAACTTACAATCAAATAGAACACCCAGTCTATTAACCTTCTGAGAAGGGTCTACTGAATCAGTTTGCAGCTAATATTGGAGCCTCAGAACCATCCAGGACTTCGTATCTAAAATGCACATTCTGTATAATGAGAGTAAAGTATTTTATCTTATCTCACCAAGATAATTTATACAACTATTCTAGGCTGCATGATAGTCATATTAGATCAGTGGTTTTCAATTTTTGAGATTGAGACTCCACATGGGGTCATCTGGAATTCAAATGGGATTGCCTGAAAATTCTCGTAATTTATATTACGAAAAACAACGAAAACACTTAATAAAAACATTTGTGTTGACAGAGCCAATCCCAATCCATACCAGACAAACTATGAATGTTCAAACTGAAGGTGATTATGTCTTATTTTAAGTGTGATGAGATATTATGATTAGAAATGAGGAAAATACACTTGGTAAGACTAAGGTATTGTGGTCGGACTCATAAATTCATGACTCATCACCGGTGACGACTCTCCCTAACAAGTCTGGTATAGTTTGAAGACGCATGTGGCTAAGAGTTCAGTGGCTGCACAGACCACAGTTCTGGACTCCAGCGGGGTCACTGCCAAGGGGAAAACTGATAGTTTGGATTTGAAACGTCTTTGTGACACCAGTTCTGGAACTCCTCTGGCACACCTCGTACTTTTGCGTAGACACAGGTCTGGAAGTGGGACAACTCTGACGGGGTTTGTGCTCACTCACCACCTTGAGTCAAGTCTGTAGATTTCAGCAGAAAACAATGGACCTGCTGTATTTGTGTTGTGGACTGGCTCCTTCAGATCAGGTCCACTGTTCTACATGTGTTGTTGATTCTCTTCACTCCCCTGTGGCTAATTTTACTGTCAGTTCTGCACTCGGGAGCATGTGAGTAAAACTGTCTATATAAGATCACATTTTAAGCAGAAATGATGTGCTTCTGTCAGGGAAAAACAGCTTGTTAAGCGTGTACAGAAAATATCTGCTGCATGTTTTCGATAGACCTTTACTTTCAGACCTGTCAGCAGTCACGGATACTGTTGACCTCCAGTCGTGTGTGTCGGTCCTCAAGTGGTTTCAGTCAGATTTAACACGATGGTCTTTCAGAGCCCAAGTGGGTCCTTTCAACTGTGAAACAGCCCCTATCGAGTGTGCGGTACCTCAAGGTTCCATTCTGAGCCCCACAGTTGTAATCTTTATATAAGAGCGTGGCTAAGGTTTTCATGGATGGACCATCCAATACCGTTTCATTCATAACTTTTGAACCAGACCAGTTTCAGACAAATATTCCACATAATTGTAAAGGTCTAAATGCCATCCTGAACACATTCAAAAGGCAAGATTTAGTTTAAAATATTTTTAAATGAAAATTATGAAAAACTATTGCACATATTTGCGGCAGGACAAAAAAGGTACATCTACACCCCAGAATTCCATTCTCCAAAGAGGAGTTCTTCTGATATTTTCATCATTAATTGTATTCATTGTATATCTTAACCTCTTACCAGCCTTATGTCCTGGCACATACATACCATTTAATAACACCTATGTATATATACATATATATATATATATATATATAGCTCACACATTAATGCACCTCCACTTGTCTCACATCAAATGAAAGCGAACAAAGTCATCTTTCCGAATGTATAAACTATTCTGAAGTGCAACAGCAACAACACATACACAAAAGCTTGTTTTCCAGAAAGGTGAAATATTAGAAATGTGGCTTCTCTGCCTTTCGAAGGATGTCATCTGATCAATCATCTATTGATCCAGACAAATGTGGTGTGGTTTTCCTGGTAACACTCAGGGAATGTAAATCAGTAAAGTATTTCGGTCCAAAACACACATCAGATCCACAAAGGCAGAGAAACTGCATGAATAATAGTCCAACCTCAAATCTATGTTGGATTTTTTTTCCACTTTCCACAACATATTTATTTTCATCAATTTTGCCAAAATATGTGTATTTGAAGCATTTAACAGATATTCATTTTTCCCCAAAACATTTCCAAATGTAGCCACTTTGGAAAAATTGGTAATTCCTCCAATTTCCACTTCTGTAAAATACATAAACGTAACCATGGAAAAACCTGCTCTGAAGCTGTCATTTTTACAAATAAAGTTCTCAACTTTGAATAGTTGGGAGGAGGGGATAGAGACGGCCTACAAGAGGAAGAGGGAACGGTACGCAGAGCTAGCAACCATGTGTTCTGAAGCTGATTAGAAGAGACACACACACACACATATGTGCTGTATATGGAAGTTGGCTGTCGAGGGTATGTGGGTACTTCCCCACGCAACACTTCCTTCAGTCGCTTGGAGTCTCAAAGAGTCCAAATTAGACAGACAAACAGACAGATAGATAGATTTTTTAATCCCCACAGGGAAACTCAAAGTACAGTCAATTAATGAAGACTGCAAAAGACCTGATGGAGGAGGAGGAGCAAGGTAGCTTTTGGCTTTGGCTTCGAAGAAGGGATAAGGAGTGGGGAAAGGAAGGGTCTTCGGGTTGAGGGGCAGGGAGACGTCCATTTCGCAGCTCCACCACCCAGAGGTGTTCTAGGTTTAAAGGAGTGAAACACCAGTGAAGGGTGGTCCCCTTTGGAGGTGCTGCAAGCAGTAATGCTCTGCAGATGTCTGCATCTGTGCTTGAAATCAAAGTGACAAGATATTGGACTGATGGTAAAGGGTATGTTTCAGTCCATATCTACCAAATGTAGATGAATACACCCTGGTTGTCGAGTAATTACATAATTACTTTATCCATAAGTCTATCGCTGTTACCATTACTCTGGAAATAATGTGACGCATTACAGGCGTGTTTTCACTATCAGAACTTCCAGGACTTTTTTAGAGGAACTACTTTTGACCGGCCCATGAGTTAGCCTGGTCCTCTCAGGTGTGTGCCTCCATACAGAAATGGAACCTTTCACGTCAGTTGCTATGGTAACGTCACTAACAAAAAGTGCCAAGCGTCATTTCTGTGTAACTATAACAGTGGGTGTCCATCTATGGGTGGAATAACACACCCATGGCAGGATAAAAACAATGACCAGAAGCAAACAATCATCACAAACAATATTTAAATAATGGTAAAAACAAAACAGTAGCTACAGTAACTCAGTTGCTTAATTATGTAAGGATGTATGCTTGACTGATCTGTCACATAGAACATGACAGTTGGTGGCCTTCTTTTGGTTAAATAACATACACATGGCAGGAGTCAATCAATAATGACCAGAACTAACCAACAACGATCATAAAGACAAAAAAAACAAACAGTAGCTCAGCAGCCACAGCAAAATGTAAGAAATTCTGCTTGTCTTCAGGCATTGTGTAATTTTTCTAGAGAAAAAAGGAGCTGGTCTACATGGTGTGGAGTGAGGCAGCTCCTTTGACCACTAATGATGTCACCAGTGGTTGAGAAAACTCGCTTCGATAGTACACTGGTCACGTATCTGAAAAGGTATAGCTTTGCTAGGCCTGCCAAAAGAGGAAACTGTTTAAATCCGAAGTACTCCCAAAGATGAAATTTAATTCCCGGCAGTGATTTTAACTGTGCACCTTCGTCCACCTCACTTTCTCAAGATTACATTTAGTTTTACCGGCACCTGCTTTTTATAGTGCTCCTTGTGCATTCGAGGATAGAGTGCGTAGCCAACTGGAAGACATCGATTCACATATTTTTGGATCGATATCAGGGTTTTTTTTAGCATGAATTGATATCGGATCATAGATCGATCTTTTGAACACAACCCTGCAGACACTGTCTAGTCAGACAGTTGTCTTTGTGACCCACTGGGTAACAAAATACACATGCGGAAGGTGAGAATAAATATAGTGGTACATCAATCCAAATAATGATAGCCCATAATACTAAACCATGACCAGTTCAAGAGTGTTCCTTGGTGGTTGACATAAAAATTCAGACACGACAACACAAAATGAGCACGTTTATCAACAATTCCCTGAGCATACAACATGAAAGTATGCATCACATCGCTATGATGACCAGGTATTGTAAAGTTAGTCAAGCCAAGCTGAGCTGAACTGGTACCAGTGGAAATGCTGCATTAAAACTATCACATTTACTGTATAAGAAAACATGTATGTTCTTATTTCTCAAACAAATGTTGGGGCCTGAAAACAGTTTGATCTTTTTGGACATCACCACTTCATCTAGTGATTTTTGGTGATTTTTTGGCAACAAGCACACACACATACATGCACACACAACCAACGAGACACACACTTACGTGAGTCATGCATCTATATGCAGTGACAGCTTTTTTTTATCGGGCAGCTTTATTAACGTGCAGTAATGAGGTGTCGGAAATGGTAACAGCGTTGCACTGACAGGGCTTCAACATAGTCAACGCATTGCTATGCATATGCAGTCGCAAGGCTACACATCAGCTGCCATTATGCGGTGATGTGTAGTAAAACACATCCTCTCAACTTTTGATACACGATGCACCAATCCGCACAATATTTTGCATTGTCGGTGGGGGCGATACTGCAAATATTGTACATTCTTCCATGTGTTTGTTATATTTATTGAAGAAGTATTCCAAAAATGGCTGGAAAATAAGAGAAGCTGTGTGAAATGATTAGACGATATCGTCATTTGTATGACAGTACGTTGCAATTGCACAGTAATAAAACAGCACCAGAGACACAAACTCTCCATCCAGGTCTCTGCAGATGTTCAAAGGGTGAACATACCACCGCCATTTGTGCTGCTGTTTGTTTATTTTTTCCGCCGTCGATGTAAAAGGAGCAATAGAACGCACTCCTCTTCAGTTGCTATTTTGACTGATGTCACTTGCAATGTCACTTGCAATGACAACCTGCAAAAGCCATAGGGGATTCTGCTACCACCTACTGCCCGAGTGGTGAACTACAGTCAATGCACAGCCCGTGATGCTTGCGTCAATGTGTACAAATATGAAAAGGGGGCACGTCACTCGCGTCATTTGCGTGTTGTTCGTGTTGCGTATACCTAGCAATCCACTATGTTCGAGCCCTAAACTGAACTGAAAGAAGTAATGGCATTAGTCACATCGTTATTCCCATCAGTCGCTGTAATATATCGTTGGATATTTTGATTGTAAATATAATGATGGATTTTAGTTGTTGGTATTTTAGAAATTGGTCTCTCCAACCCCATATCTCTGGTCGGGTGTGATAAAGGAAATGAACTGGTTATTTTCAAAGAAGTGATGGAGGTGAGTGATGCCTTTTTGTTGCCATGATGGAAAGTGAATGGGAGTGTTGTACAGCTGGAAGTCTGGATTGTGCCAAATCGGGGTGAACATACAAGGTGCCAGTGATGATTTGGTGATTTTGTGAGCTTTCCACCAGGCTGTCAGAGCTGAGGAGATTGTGATATTCATGCAGTAGTCCTGTTTCTTGATTGATTGTGGTAGGAATGGGAGGTCTGTGAGATTTCTTCTGTTCTTAAGACCAGCTGTTTTCATCTGCGTCTTTTATCAAAGGTAAAGCCGAACCTGCCCGTACGCCAGGTCCGGCATGTTGTTCATACATTTATCTCATCTTGACTGGACTATTGATTTGAGGAATGCGTTTCTGTGGCTGGAATGAGCACAGTTAAAACTCTAAAAAGGTATGAGGCGCTAAAACCATCTAGGCATAAAAACAAACAACAAAGCCTTCCACTGGATCCTGCACCTAAAAAATCTAAATCTGGCCAAGTGTATTGTTCTCATTTCTGGTCCAAATATCTCTTCAATCTTAAAATGAACAAGATCGTTTTGGTGAGATATAAGAACTGAATTATAGACAATAGATATAGAAAGTCTTATTTCAACAAATCTTTGATCATTTTCACTTGTACCGTTTGCAGTTTTTTCCCTAAGGCCAAACAGAATAATATATGTGGTTCCCATCACATGGATAGGAAAAATTGGGTAGGTAGGTTGGTCATCCATATTTTATTTTATTTACAATTTTATATACCCATCTTCTAAAAAGAAGCTCCAAAAATTAATATTTAATATCAGTTATGCTTTCCAGCAGTTAGAAAATCAACACATTGCCTCAGATTTACCATGTACATGTACATGTATATTTACAGAATGTTTTAAGAGAGCATAAATGAATTTTAGATGATTGAAATACAATAAAATCTGATTTGACATCAACATTTTGTATTTTATTGATTTTTTTTTTCAACAAAAATACAGTTTAACTACAAATGTAAATTCTATCCACATATAAATATTATTTCAATGAAATAAAGGCCCCAATATTAAAGGCTTTAGTGGACATATACAGCTATCTATTTACTGTTCAAGTTATTTCCTCTTGCCATACTGCTGTTTTGTTACTGGCTTCTTGCCATTCCTCTCACAATCTTGACAGAGCGGGAGTACAGTTTTAAATTTATTTTTTAGCTCAGGAAGAGGATTTGCATTTGGTTCCCCACACCAGGCACACAAGTCTTTGTGACCAAGAGATGCTCCATAAAGATATGAAGCGATCTTCCCAATTAATAAAGAAATGGTGGTGTTTTTGAAACAAACGCAGTGTGAAGCAGAGTCCTGCACGGTTCTGATTTTGACATACCGCATCTGCCCGTACCCGTCATGTTTAAACTCGTATCCGACCCGTTTTCCAACGAAAAAAAAATCGCATCCGAACCGACCCGCTATAAATGAACCCGATATCCGACCCGAACCCGAAAGAAAATGTCAGATAGCCAAACTTAAATACAAAATTTATTGCCACGAATATACTGAACAGTGACATAGCCAAGGCAGAGCCAAATAAAAATGTTGTTAACCTTTTAGCCTATGAACCGCAAATTAGACCCGCGATCACCCACGTCCGAACCGAACCGAACCTGTGTCCGACACAGCACAACATTTTTCACTCGTTTCGTGAAAATCTGCGATTCACCCACGGGTCACCCACGGGTATTCGAACCCGTGCAGGACTCTGGTGTGAAGTGAGTGGGAAATTAACAGACCATGTACTCTGATTCATCAAGAGGCGAACAGCCAATCAAAACTCGCGCAGCAATCACATGCATTGAGGGTTGTTTTGATGGACATGGACACGATGTATATGGCTCGTCGTTTGTCGCTAGTCATAAATCACGGTGGTCAGACAGGTGACAGATGTTGGTAAACATGAATACGGACTAAATACGGAGAAATAAATTCTCTCATCATCAGTTATTGGGAATTTCGAAGATAAGAGTCAGCAGTCGGCCGGTTCATTATGTTTAATTTATTTTGACAAACTGATAAAATGTCTACATAGTCGGCATTTTCGTCGTAAAAAAATTGGGTCGGTCGGGTGACCGGAACCACACGTATTATTTTGTTTGGCCTAATTCAACAAACCCTGCCCCCCAGCAAACATTTTAGCTCTTAATGAACATCTCACTCTTAAAATGTAAGACTATGGCTTTGACCTTTCAAGGTCACTCAAGGTCAAAGGTCATAATGCCATTTTGTAGCCTACATGTAGTTTCGGATCCATCAACAATAGTAACTGAGTACTTATCACCACTTTTTTTGGAGGTGCGACCAATTAAAATAATGTAATCTTGATTTTGACCTTTCAAAGTCACTCAAGGTCAAAGGTCATAATGTCATTTTGAAGCCCATGCTATGTTTCCTATCTGTCAATAATAGTAACTGAGGCTGTGTTCCAAATCACTCCCTAACCACTATATAATTTTGTAGGGGTGTCAGAATTTTTAGTGTAGTTATATATATATATATATATGTGTGTGTGTGTGTGATTGTGTGTGTATAATTTATATATTACTTTATTATGAATTTTTTTATCTTAAGTTTAATTCACTAAAGATTCGGACACCCCTACAAAATGGCATGGTCACTATATCGTGGTAAGGTAGTGTCTCTGTCTCCACTCGTTTTTCCTTTCTACTCCATTTCATTTTTTTAGGTATTGACCAAGTGACGCCTGACCTGCGCTGATTGGAAGTCTGTAGTATGAATAGTTCAAAACTTTAATAAAAAAAGGAAAACACTCAGGCTACATTCTGTCAGAAGGACTTACAAGGCAAAAAAAACCCCACATTTATCAAGTGTATTTTTCTCATTTCTAGTCCAAATATCTTATCACACTTAAAATCAGACAGAATCACCTGAAGACAAACTTTTCAGTGAGGTATAAGAATTTATTTGTAGTCAATAGATCTTAAAAATCTTATTTTAAGAAATCTAACCAAGATAATTAGAATTTGTTCAATTCCATTTTGCTTAATTCAAGCAAAAATATCTTGCATTAATAATTTTTTGTCCGCTAAGGAATGGCAGCGTTATGTTTTTGCCAGTGTTATTGGTTTGTTTGTTTGTTAGATTGATTGTTAGCTAACTCAGAAGGTTATGGACGGATTTGTTGTTTTCAGGAATTTTCAGAAAATGTGGATACTGGCACAAGGAAGAAGCGATTACATTTTGGTGGGGATCAGTGGAGGTATGTGGTGGTGGTGGTGGTTGTGGGGGCGCGTCTGTGTTTCATTGGGTTGGTCAGGGCAGTCTGCTGCTCACAGAAGTGAAAGGGGGAGTGTGGACTGATCTGCCTTGGAGTCTGTGCTACAGTATTTGAGTGCTTTTCTAGTGTTTACTAGTATTTAGAGGGGCATTTATTCCAGTGTATCGGACATCTCTGCCAGCAGCAGTGGTCGGCCCATAAAAATATAATCCACAAAACTCTATTCGGGGATATAAAAATAGCAGCGTGTAATTTTGGTGTCCGTTTGACCACATTACATGCAGATTTATCCATTAAATACAATGTAAAATAATACAAATATGGATTTCATCTGAAAAACTTATGTCTTTTATCTCGGTATTTATTTTTCAAAGTGCTTCCCAACTTGCTTCATAACATTAGTCTCAAACTGCTTGGATTTTTAGCCCCATGTCCTGTTTTTAGGATCAGTTTCACAGAAGAACCCACTTTTTTTTCTTTGTTTTTTAAATCGTACTTGTTTGCACTGGTTTTGACACATGCTTTTATCCTTTTCTGTCTGGAGGTCATGATAAGTGTGAATATGTGACACTAAATGACACTGATTCCACATTTATGCACAGATTTGGTCTTTTAACGACTGTGCTCTTAAACATTTGGATGGACTGATGACCAGACTAGTTGAGTTTGTTGTTTGCAATAAATGTTAATTACTCTCTTTTTTGTTGTCTCACTCTTCTTTTTGCATTTTGAGATCAAGAAGTGGAAAACTTAAACTTAAAATGTATATATAACATAACAGCAGTATAAAAGTAGAAATACAATTGTGTTCATAAGTTTACATACTCCAGAAGAATTTGTAATTTTGTCTATTTTTCAGAGAATATGAATGACAACACTGTACGTAAATTTTTTTTACATGTCATGTGACATATTTCTGACATATCATGTATTTGTACCAGAATTTAATGAGGATTTTAAAAATGCACTTCTTTTTTTAGCCTCATACATATAGATTTAAAGAAATTTTGGAATTTGTGTTCATAAAACTTAGATGTAAAATGTCCCTCTAACTTCATTTACTTGATTGTCATTTAGATTTTTTCCTGAAGATATGTCTGATGAGTGAGTTTTATATGGTTTTAGATTCCACCAGGATAGAAGTAAAATGAAGACAGTTTGTTCCAAAGGAAAGTCTACTCCAGTGCTACTGCTGACTACAAATCAGATTCATATTTTTATTTGTCATTCCAGTCATTCACAGAAACGAAACATATGCATAGGCGTCATTTTCACAGGGGACATGTCCCCACCACTTTATTTGATGAACAATTTTACCCCCCCCACTTTTAAAATGTTTATCAATTCGCTACGTGCACATAACTAAGGACTTCTACTTGACTGTACGCAGGACCATTTCCGGTTCGCCGATTGTTTTGATCAAAAGATGGCACATTTCACCCGTTGTCTTCAAGGCCTCCCGAGGGTTGATGTGAACGATGTCCACAGAATTGTTGACCATTGTTCACCTGGACCCCTTTGCAAAAGTGAAAAAGGATTTAAACTATACATCTCAAGCTACATCCACAACGTTGAAGGGAAGTAGCAGTCCGTAATAGCTAACGTTAACGTTACCTTAGCAGCTAGCATAGTTGCTAACATTAGACAGCACTGCTATTAATATCAAAATGTGGCAATATTATGGTACACTGTTTTTACGGTTAATAATGTTAAATGCGTTGTGTTGGTATGATAAGCAGCTGGTTGTGTGTATTTTGAACTTTTTGTATTTCCCCTCAGTGTCCAAGAAAGATCCACTGACAGGTGTAGTGTGTGTGAGGGCGTTATGTTATCCGTCAATGCACAGATCCCAACCACCACACAGTTAAGTGTATGATGAGTGTAGTGTTAAGATAGTGATAAGATGGTTCCCCACGTTCCTGGGTGAATCGTGTCATTTTGGTTCTTTGTTTAAGGTTAACCATGTTCATTTGGTTGGCCATGTTCCCCATTAAAAATTACCAGTGTCCACTTAGTGCTCCGTGTTTACACTATCAGCAACCAGTGGTGTAGTATGGTTTTGTTTTTTCTGTGCACTAAACATCCTAACTAGCATAAACACACCTTGACAACAAACACCTAATATTAGCACCTTTACTAAGTTGCCAGAAAAGATAAATATTTTGTATTGGAAAGTATTGTGCCAGGTTGCTTTCCAAAAAAGGCTTTTTTTTCCATAGTCAATATTCTCTGATACAGACTAAAGCCCCACCACCATCTTGACTAACTTATTTTCTGCAGGAAACCATGAATAATAGTTTTTACTAACTATATTAACCAACAGTTTACAATATGTGTAAATATATGAACAATAGTAATAGATTTTTTAAAATATTGTTTTAAAATGTTTAATATCTTGTCACAGGTGGGGTTGAAGGATTCTTGTTTTTATAACAGTTACTTTTTTTAAATCTCATTTTGGAAAGCACCTTGTGCATCTTTTGGTGTTGTAAGGTACA
The DNA here is from genome assembly GCA_020466265.1 of Siphamia tubifer. NCBI lineage: Eukaryota > Metazoa > Chordata > Actinopteri > Kurtiformes > Apogonidae > Siphamia > Siphamia tubifer. The sequence goes on along the minus strand of CM035787.1, from coordinate 11,113,891 downwards.
ATATAAATAACATTTGATTCATTGATTGATTGATTGATTGATTGATTGATTGATTGAAAAGGTGGGGTATGATGTTAGTGATTTTGTCATTGGATTTAGAGTGATTCAAACTGTTTGAAATATTCAATAAATACTTTCAACAAATTTAAAGATGCGGAAATTTGGAAATAGGCGTGGTCCCGGTTCTACTAAACACCTACATCATATAGTTCCTAGAGAACTAAGAAAGACCTGCCTGTGAGCAGGAACATAAATAGGTTCTAAGACCTATGCAATTCCTATGCTGTGGGAAAGGGTGAAAAATGTTTCTAGGAACAAAAAAGGTTATAGTCATGGGCGTCACAGCCATGGGGGATGGGGGTGTTGCGACACCCCCACTTCTCCACCCAGATGATTTCATAGCCTCCACTTTTTCCTGAGTTTATATATTGTATCGTTACTGGATCCAGGAAACAGACAGAGTTGGTCTCACCTACTTTTTATTTCAGGATAAACAGTTACTGTCGTCACAATCACACCAAACAAACATCAATAACATTTTGGGGCTGTTACAATATCTATGGTTTAAACTGTTTACCCGCCCGGGCGGCACAACAGCATATGTAAATGAAGCGCACCTCAGTTCAGCAGTAATGTAAACAGTTCTTCTTTGTGGTGTTAACAAACAGTTATTAACCAGTAAGTAATGACAAATGTTACTGTTGTTAAACTAAGTTAAATAAACGATGTCTTGTTCTGTGACATTTACCCTAAGACAGTGGTTCTACAACTTTTTTCACTGATGTTCCCCCTGAGGAACATATTTTTAGTCGTCTCCCCTGACATGGACAAAACATTTTTGTAAGAAAAAAGAGGAACAGTGTCTGTAAAATCAGTGTCTGATTTTTAAAATCCTCTTTATCTCATAATTTTGACTTATGAATTGAATAAAAGTTTAATTGAGGAAAAACACATTTTTATTATTATTTTCAGCCAAATATAACTTTTTTAATATAAAAAAATTTAATCATTAATGGATAATTGTTCATTAATTTTCCGATGATGTGCTCATGTGCCACAATCTAGAACACCCCTACATTTTAAATGGCTGTGACGCCCTTGGTTATAGGAACTACAAAAGGTTCCTACAGTAGGAACGCGTGTAATGGGTGAAGGTATGAGTCTCCAGTTCATCTCAGGGCTGAACATATATAGACAATCACTCACTGTCACATTGGACACTCTCTGGACAATTTAGATTAACTAATTAACCTATCAGTGCATGTGTTTGGATGGTGGGAGGAAACTGGAGAAAACCCACATAGACACAGAGAGAACATGCAAACTCCACACAGAAAGGTCTGGTGCTGGAATAGAACCAACACCCCCTGTTCAAGCATGTTTAATTTCTGTAAAATGTTCATTATGTCTTACTGTGAGTATTTTCTTTCATCTCAGACATATGTGTAGGTATTTCTCACCTGACATGTTTCGTCGTGTTACTTCCGCCTTCGTTAGAGGGTCACCTGAATGTTGCACCTCAACATTCAGGTGACCCTCTGACGAAGGCAGAAGTAACACGCCGAAACAAATACCTACACATATGTCTAAGATAAACGAAAATACTAACTTAATTTAATTTATTTGAATATATGTGTATGAGTTTGTATATGTGTCTGTGAGTGAGTAGGTTTGCATATATAGATGTTTTCTTTTCAGTACTTATCGACCCTTTGTTTCTCGTTATTGATGTTTTGTTGCTTGTTTTGTATTGATTTCATTTTCCACATGTTTGGAATAAAGATTTAAAATGAAACAAAAAAAAAATATATATATATATATATATATATATATATATATATATATATATATATATATATATATATAAAATGTATAAAATCCACTGAGGACCTCACAATATCCCTAACTTATTGTTAATGGTGTACTGTATATTTGACAATTTGTTCATTTTTTTTTTATTGATTTTAAAAAAATATATCATTAATATTTGCTTTTTCTCCAAATTTATTTGATAATTTGTTCCTAACATCATGTCATATGATCTTCAGAGAGAAAAAAAAATCTTTGGTTTTTGGTAAATGTTGGTTATGCCATCAGTTGTGTGTGTGTTTAGTGCACTTAAGTGACTTTCTTTCGAAGTACGATACAGATGAGACGTGTGGTATTTGAAGGTAAAGTTCACAGGTGTACGAGCAACATGAATTTACTGCAGCAAGCACATATGGTTTCAAACAAACACAGGTATAAAAACACACCATATGTTGGTGGGCGTGGTCCTGCGTGTGCTCCTCCCGCTGCTCCTCCTCGTACTCCTCCCCCTCCTCAGCCTCACTGCTGTGCCTCAGTGCCAGCTCGTCCTCCAGATCTGAGCTCGTCTCCTCCCCTTCCTGCCACGCACCATCGATCTTATACGCCTCTGCCTTCCTCAGCTCTGCACACACACACACACACACACACACACACACGCTTGTTTACATGTTTCATGAGGATCGAGTTTGTAATCAAGAAGCCATTGGGTAGTGAGTGTAAAGACATATTTGTTTTAATTTAATTAATTACTTAATTAAATACATAAATGATAATAATGATAATAAAATTAGGAAATGAAATAAATAAAAATCAATGAATAAATAATAATAACAATTTAAAAAAATATATATAAATACAAACAAATACATGAAATAAATATTTTGTTAAATAATATATACATGAAAAATGAAAAAAAAAATCTTTGAAACCTTTAAAAATACATGTTTTTCTTTGCACCGGTTTCCCTCAGGCTTTATGGGGACTTCCTGAAAAAAAAAAGGATTTATAGGGCCACATCATTTCTATTTTACTAGTGGGGACCTTTATTTATATTTAACCCTTATGGGGACCTGAATTCTGGTCCCCATAGTGTCAGAGGTCCCGATGGTGTGACTGTATATTTAAAAATGAAAAAATACACAATTTTAAAAGAATCTATAAAAAATAATTACATTAAAAAAAACACATCATCAAACATTTAAAACTTTACACCTGTTTACCACATGCTTTATGGTGAAAAAAAGTCATGTATTTATAGGGCCACATCATTTCTACTTTACTAGTGGGGACCTTTATTTACTTGTGGAATCCTGAATTTTGGTTCCCACAATGTCAAAGTTCCCCATGGTGTGACTGTGTAAACATATCAATGTCCCCATAACGGTAGAAATACAAACACACACACACACACATGCTCGTTTACATGTGTCATGAGGATTATGTTTGAGTAGCGAGTGTAAAGACATCTTTTTAAAAATGTAATTAATTAAATAAATACATAAATGATAAAATTTAAAATAACTAAATAAAAACCAATGCATAATATAAGTGATAATAAAAAATTATATATATATAATGAAAAAATACACAATTTAAAAATATATATAAAAAATAAATAGATTTAAAAAAATATATATCTTCACTTTACACCTGTTTACCACATGCTTTATGCTCTATGTATTAATAGGGCCACATTATTTCTATTTTACTAGTGGGGACCTTTATTTACTTGTGGGGACCTGAATATTTGTCCCCATAATGTCAGAGTTCCCCATGGTGTGACTGTGTAAACATGTCAATGTCCCCATAAAGATAGGAATACAAGCACATACACACACGCACACACACACATTAAGCATGAATACGCTGCAGGTGTATCAGAGAAAGTCATGAAAAGAGCAGCATCTGAGTTTCCACTGTCAAAGGCACGGAATGATGAGCTGGCTGATATATGGTGTAGTAATCTGCCCAGACCTTCTTGACCCTCTTCTTCTTCCAGACCATGAGGATCACCTGAATCTGGCATGGTCATCAAGGGCATCTACATCTGGACTAAATATGCAGTGTTTGTCTGGATCCTAGACTCGTGTCTGTAAAAGCAGACTCGGCCCAGAAGTGATGGAAGCTTGGTTTTCATGGAGGTGCTTCTTTAGGTCCAACTCCCAAACAAGAGTCAGACCAAAAGGACTCTTCACTCAGTAGAATTTACAGTCTTGAATTTGAATCTAAACATGACGGCTTTGTGTGTTTTTAAACACATTTTCTTATCTTCTTCAACCCATTCAACTGTGATTTTACTTTAAATGCCTGAAAAATACGTCTCCAAATTAAAATGACAGAAGCATGTGCTCTTTGTAAAGGTAACATCCTGGGGTTTGGACTAAAACACTCTGTCTTTTTACTGTTTATTTAACCATGACCTCTTCTTGGATCCAGTCGTTACCTGTTTCTGGTCCAGCTCGAGTTTTTTTTTTCTCCTGTCTCCTGCAGGATATTGTGAAGGAAGAACAATCTTCCTTTATTTATGCTTTCTTTATTTTCTGAGCAGGTGTCATAATAATAATAATAATAATAATAACAACAAATGTTATTATTATTGTTATTATTGTAACACTTTATAATACCTACACACAATTCACTATGTATTAGCCATTTATTACCATCTATAAATGGGTTGTTCATTATATATTAACCATTTGTTACCTATTTATTAAAGTCTTGTAAAGGTTCATACTAGTTTCTTCCAAAGATAAATGTAAAATTAGATTATTTTTAACCAACAGGTGCAGTGTTTGTATATGTGCTTTACAGGTAAACAAAGAAACAGTTGTAAACACTGCACCTGTTGGTTAAAAATAATATAATTTTACATTTACACTAGTATGAACCTTTACAAGACATTAACAAATAGGTAACAAATGGTTAATACATAATGAACAACCATTTATAAATTGGGAATAAATGGTTAATACATAGTGAATCGTGTGTAGGTATTATAAAGTGTTACCATAATTATTATTATTATTATATAAATTCTTTCATAATTGTTCTCTGTTCATCTTTTAAAGAATCAATATGCAGTAGTTTCAACAACACCATTGAAAGTTCAGTCTCCTCCATGCTAGCTGCCATGTTTTTGAAAGCGAGTGTGAAAAACATATACAGTGGTGCCTCTACTTACAAAAGACCCAGCTAACGAATGATCCAAGTAACGAAAAACCTTTGCCTCAATTATTCGTCTCAGAAAATGAAAGAAAATTCTATTTACAAAAAGAAACTGAAACCTCCGAGACATAAATACAGTACTGTATGTACATTACTATACTTAACTATGTAATGTATGTAAATATGTCACATATGTACTGTATGTACATTACTATACTTAACTATGTAATGTATGTAAATATGTCACATATGTACTGTATGTACATTACTATACTTAACTATGTAATGTATGTAAATATGTCACATATGTACTGTATGTAGCATCCCATTGGCTATGAAGGAGCTTCCCATGATGCTTTTCATTACCTTTTGACCCTCATTCATCACAAAGTTACTGTTGTTTCCTGAGTTTTTCCGAATTATTACTAATTAGTGTTCGACTAACAGAGCCACTGTTAGAGAAATACAATCACTGTTTTTCTAATTTCCATTGAAACAACATTGAAACATTTCTAAATGCTCTTTTTACTTTTACGCAGCCAACACTTCTGTTTACAAGGTTCAAACTTCAAAAGATTTGGATTGATATATTTATTGTGTGTTTTCTTGCACTGTTTGAAGAACTCTAAACCCTGTTTTTTTATATAGTTGTGTTTACACTCAATTTAAATAAAACGTGTTCACATTACATTCACTTTGCTTTCATATTCTTTTTTTGTTAGGCTTTTCAGAATACAACCATATGTGCCAATTATGTATAGATATTTACAGTTAGTTGAAATATTTGAAAATGTGTTGCAAACAGCCTCATAGGAGTGTTGATATTTAAAATCCATACTATGTCGAGACAAAAAACAAAGTGGTCGGATGACTCTGTACAATGTCTTAAGTTTTGTAAACTTCATCTTACACCCTTTTGAACAAAGTATATTTATCTAGGATGCTAAAGAGGTGTCGTTTTAATTACCTCCGCCAAGGAGGTTATGTTTTTGTTGGCGTTTATCTGTTTGTCTGTCTGTCTTCAAGATAACTCGAAAACCTATGGACGGATTTTGATGTGTTGGAAATGTGTTGGTTATGATCCGGGGGGTGGGGGGGGTGGGGGATCTACTCTGTGCTCTCAGAGTGCTTTTCTAGTTTCTGCTTAAATACTTTGTATGTTTTACTTATTTTGTTTTACCTGTTCAAATAAACAAATAAATGAAAATGAAATGAAACATGTATAATGGAACATGATGGGAGCCAGCATCCTACTGTATCTGCATGACTTCCAAATAATTCTAGTCTAATACCGGCAAAACAAAAGGAACCCTTGTGCACCAAAAAAACAGATCTTGAATTTGAAAAAAAAAATAAAAAAATCATATTTTATTTTCTGTGACCCTAGTGCGGATAAAGCATGTTCAGAAAAACAAATGACAAATACAATAAATAATAAGTAAGCCAGAGTATTGAACGAAAACGTGTAATTCATAAATAAAAAAATGCTTGAAAATCAATGAAGTGATATAAATTCAATATACGAGGTGTGTTTTGTGTGCCCAGACCAGGGCACACAAACATTAAAGAGTCCAGAGGTCACATGACCCACATGATCCACACACTATTGAAAGCAAATGTGTAATCTGAGTAAGCATTTGCTAGAAAATTAATACTTATTATTCATTTATTTATGTATTGATTCATTCATTCCTGTATTTATTTATTTATAAATTTGAGATGAATATACAATTGATTTAATGGAGAAACGTGTTTGATTTTTTTTTTTTTGTGTTGCCGGTTTATTTATTTTGTGATGGTCTCTAAACTCCCCCAACAGCAAGGAAGTATGTGTCTACTACTGAAGCCTCTCCAGTAGGTAAGGCTGAACAGACAGCTGCTGATGCTTGTGGAGAAGGTGCACATCTGTCAAATATCAGACTGAAGCAGCTCACTGTGCATAAGTTTGATCAGAGAGTCGGTGGAGAGGTGCCTTTGCTATAAAGTCTGTAATAAAAGCGCACATAAAATGTTGAAGTGGCTGATGTCACCTCAGTCTTTGGATGAATGCACAGGTTCCACCATTAGCTGACAGTCCCCCCACTCTCTCTCTCTCTCTCTCTCTCTCTCTCTCTCTCTCTCTCTCTCTCTCTCTCGTGCCTGTGCAATGTAATTGAAGTAATGTAACCATGATGCATTAGGTATTGTCTTGCCTCCACGCTCTCACTTGCAATATTAAAAAAATTTTAAAAAACCTCCCTCCCATAGTCCAAAATCTGGAATATTTTATCTGACTTTGCATCAATGAGCCACTATCAATATCAGGGAGACTTGGGATATCTGAGTAAGGTATGTAATTCATGCATTGTTTTGGTTTTGTTCTTTGAACACAGTGATGTTAATACATGGTTCATTTTCTGCACCAGTAAAACATATACCTTGAATTTGGAAAAAAAAAAAAAAAAAATCAACAAAGTAGGGTTCAGTGAATGTGCAGATGAAACTAGCCACTGATCTAATCCTTCTATTATTAATCTGGTTCATTTATTTGTGTATTTGGACTCATTTGGACGTAAGTCAAGTGGAGTTCTACTCATTTGAATAACAGACCTGGGGAACGTAAGGCCTGGGGCCCACATGTGGCCCGAATACTGGCCCACATGAGGTCACTGGCATATAAGTGTTCAGAGCCTCAGCTACGGTGTCTTTGTCTTATTTTTTGTGTCTTCTTGTGCTTTCTGTCATACTTGGTGTCTTGGGACTTTTATTTTGTTATGTGCGTTCATGTTCATGGTTTCCAGCTTTACTTCCTGTCACTGGTGTTTTCTCCACCCTGTTAAATAGTGCTTCAATGTGTGTCACCTGTTTCTTTCAGTATAAATACCATACCTTTATTAATTACCTTGATGTTAATTTATGAGCATTTATGGTTGTCTTGGTTTTGAAGGATGGGCTCATAATTCTGTGACCCCATTCTTTATATTTTGTGTGTAATCAATATAATGCATTTCATATTTATTTTATTGAATTTTTATAATGTATGTATAATCAGTTTATCTTGCACTTTTGTAATTTTATAATTTTGTGCAATAAAATCTTAATGCATTTCTTATTTACCCTTGTCTTGAAAAGTTATTTTAATTTTTAATCAATGTGAAGCACTGTGGGCTACAGTGTTTGTATGAAAGGTGCTATATAAATAAAGTTTATTATTATTTATTATTATTATTATTATTATTATTATTATTATTATTATTATTATTATTATTATTATTATTATTATTATTATTATTATTATTATTATTATTATTATTATTATTAACCCATTCATGACTTTTTGCCTTCTTTGTGGACTGTTCCTGCCTGCCCCTCATCTGTACTGACTTGGACATCAGATTTTAACCCCGTTCTGGTAACATGTTCTGGATTTTCCCTTGTACTGATAATTGAGCGCCTGTGTTTGACCCGATTTAGCCGGTTGTGCCTCAGCTCACTAACCTGACTGTTGCCAGATGGTATTTCACAAAACCATCTGGGAGTCTTTTGGAACCGATCCATTTTCAAAGGAGGGGCCTTATCTAAAATCCTTACATGTGATTAGATTAAAAATCTGTCCATCTCTGACTGACGTGCTGCTTCATCCACTCACGTTGAAGTCAAGCCTCTTAACCGGCGAAAATAGTTTTCATCAGGTATATACACATCAACAGAAAAAGTTTAAACTTAATATTTATACGTGACGTTTATTTAAAACCTCATCTACTACGATGCCCACCAAGTTCTTCTGGTAAACGTCGTAGTAAAGCATGGTTCTACATTTATCCTTCAGACATAACTCAGGGCTACAAACACCCACTGTCAACATCTGTTACAGATGTGGTTATCATTTCTTCCTCCCAGTTCCATTACTGTCAGCCCTAGTTTACCAGCCTCTTTTACTTGGTCCTCTACCAACACAACCAGGGGGGGTACCACAATAACCATGGGCTTCTGCACTGGTACTATTTCTTTATCCACCAGTGGAACCATCTGATAGATCAAACTGTTGACTAACACGGTCAGACACATTCTTCCAAAGTCGTCCTCTGTTCATCTTTTAAGGAATGAACATTTGGTAGAGTTGACAAAACACTGGAAATAGCCGAGTCAATATGAACACTTGAATACCGAAGGCACACGGCTGTTGTTGTGTATCTGAAAAGACACTGCCGTCACTTCTGGTTAACGTCACACCAGACACACGCCGCCAGGTAGTCACACCCGGCGACACTGATTGGCTCCTTCTTTTGGAAACAGATTCGATTCCCATGCTCCTCAGATGGCGTAATGCAGCCAGATGATGTAAATCAGGTTATCAGCTAACATCCTCGTCTTGTCATCTGAACCCACTCACTGGGGGCCTAATCCAGCTACAATTGGTGAAGGCGGGGTACACCCTATATGAGTCTCCAGTTCATCGCAGGGCTGAACATATATAGACAAACAATCACTCTCACATTCACACCTATGGACAATTTAGATTAACTAATTAACCTATCAGTGGATGTGTTTGGATGGTGGGAGGAAACTGGAGAAAACCCACGCAGACACGAGGAGAACATGCAAACTACACACAGAAAGGTCTGGTATGGCACCATTGTGCCGCCCAGCTAACGTCCATTACGGAGAAACCCCAAACTTAGCAGACCACAGAGGATGGAGGAGAAAGATTATTTATCATATTGTTAAACTGCTACTGTCTCTGAATCATGCATTTGGGTCTGTTCTGTACACAGTCAATGTAAATATATATGATACAGATTGTATTATGTTCAATGTGCTAATGTAATGTAATTTTTTTGACATTAACTTTCCACTCTCATCATAAGGCTTATGCACTGACTGCTTGGTTGGTCAGTTTCAGCCAATTAATTGTCAGTGAACAGCAAAAAAAATACATATTGACCAAAGCATGTCACAGACAGGTCAGTCGGACACCAGGTAACTGTGTTCACAAGTGGAAAATAAACATAATATGTCCACTTTAATAGACATATAATCAGATGAGGTGTGGGTAAACATATGATCTGAAGCCCACACTCTAGTATGTGCACAAATGGAAATAACTTTTTAAATAACTTAAAAAATAAACCCTCTGAATACCTGTTGGTGGATTTGTGTGGTTCATTTGGGGAACCATACCCACTTATTCTGGACGTGTCCTAAGATTAGACCGTTCTGGGATGATAGAACTGCTGCTGTGAACAGTTTTCAACCAGACTTTTTCTAAAGACTTAATGTTTGCTATTTTGGGCGTAATCCCAGAAAGTTTAAAAGGAAATAACTGAAAATGACTCTTTAACAGCAGCCATTAAATGCATCACTATCAAGTGGTTGAAACCTGAACTTCCCACATATAACATTTGGATTGAGAAAGTGAAATTTATGAGATGGAACAAATTACTTCTATTTTCAGAAAAAGGTATTTATGAAGAGATGGAGTCACATGATTAATCTGTTAAAGCAATTAGCATTCTGATAGGCCCATAGACTGGTATGGTTACTTTATTAGTTATTTATATTTTATATATTTTTATTTATTTATATATGTTTTATTACTCCCCAGTCTCACTTCCTCCATGTATACCATAAGGGAATGTCTGTTTTTATATATCCATGTATGTAAAATTATTTGTATGAGTAACACTAAATAAAAAATAAGTAGAAAAAAAAATCATAATTTTTCTACATATATATGTTTTGTTATTATATATATGTTTTTAGTTTACCCTTAAATATCTAAACACTGACAGTGGCCCTCAGATCCTCAGGTCGACTGTTCTATAGTTTGGGGAAATAAAAAGTGAATGAGGTCTCTTCATGTGTTTTAGTGTGAACTCTAGGAACAATTAAAAGCATACTTCCTCCCTGTTTGTTTATTTATTGGCAGTAAAACAGACATAAATTTGGATTTATTATTTATACGTTATCATGCTTTTATATTTTATTTTATTTTATATTATATTTTACTGGTCTGAACCCACTGGAGGTCAAATGTGGTTCCTGAAAATACTATTTTAAGTATGATGAGATATTTGGACTAGAAATGAGAAAAATACACTTTTGTATCCAGTGTGTGGAAATTATTGCTTTTTTTTTCATCCTTTTTTTTGGGGGGGGGGGCTGCTGCACACCTTTCAATAGCTGGATGTGTTGTGTCCATTTCATCTTTTCAGTTTTTTTTTTTTTTAATTAGTCCAGAATAACGGCACTAAACTGTCACTTTACAAACATTCACACTCACTTCACAATATAAAAAAAACTAATCAAATTTCAAAACACATTTTCAGTTATACATGAATAAATAACTACTGAAAATATAATATGATAGAAATATAATATTTTTTTTTGTTGTTGTTTGGACATTTTATAAAAGTTAATATTTTCATCATTTAATGTTTGGGTTTTTGCCAAAAAAAAAAAAATAAAAAAGGAGATCTTTTTTTGGATTTTTTTCCCCCTATTATTTGAAAATCTACATACATACAACATAACATACATTACATACAAATATTACATACTCTCAAGGTGATGCTTAAAGCCACGAAAAAATAACTACCCGTTGATTTGCAAAAGTTTTTTGTTTTTACCTAAAATGAAAGACGGAAATATGATTTTAAACCGCAAATGTCACGGAAGACGTTAAAACAAAAGTGCATATCAGATATTGGTGTAAAAGTGTGGAATGCACAGGGTAATGAATTAATAATGTGCAGTTCAATTAGGACATTTAAACATAAGTATAAGATTAAACAAATAGAATCGTATAAGCCAGAATTTTAAATATTGTTTGTACTTGGTTGAAATATGAACTATGTTAGTGGGAAAAAATGGGCCACGTTAATGGTGGGGTTGTGAGGATGGTGGTAGGGGTGATGAATGATCATTTTGTTTGTCTTGTATTTGTTAAAAAAGGGGCAAAAAAATATACAACAATTTTATTCTGTAACACTTTATAATACCTACACACAATTGACTATGTATTAACCATTTATTACCCATTTATAAATGGGTTCATTATGTATTACCATTTTTTTTTTACCTATTTGTTAATGTCTTGAAAAGGTTCATAATAGTGTAAATGTAAAATTGTATTATTTTTAACCAACAGGTGCAGTGTTTACAACTGTTTCTTTGTTTACCTGTAAAGCAGATATACAAACACTGCACCTGTTGGTTAAAAATAATCTAATTATACATGTATATTTGGAAGACACTAGTATAAACCTTTATAAGACATTAACAAATAGGTAATAAATGGTTAATACATAGTTAATTGTATGTAGGTATTATAAAGTGTTCCCTTTTATTCTTTTATCTGCTCCCGTCTATTCATGTAAAAATGTAAAACTGTTATACATTGTACACATTGTGCATTGACAAGGTTTTCATGAATGGAACAAATAAATAAATGAATGAATGAAAGATAATGTTTGCATAAAAAAACTAAATGTTTTAGTCCAGTCTAGAGGGTGGAACCAGAAGAAAACTGTAGCCAATCATTGTACTGATCGTCTTTACAATGATTTACTGATACGTCCATCAAATATCAGTCGACCCCCACCCCCACTGTTCTCTCCCCACCCCTCCCTCCCCAACAGCTATTGCAGCTAAAACAGCTATGTAGCCAAGATTGCTTTTTAATGTTTGATTACTTTTATTCTGCCTTCTTTAATTTGTGATTGTGTCCAGTCTCTCTCTCTCTCTCTCTCTCTCTCTCTCTCTCTCTCTCTCTCTCTCTCTCTCTCTCTCTCTCTCTCTATATATATATATATATATATATATATATATATATATATATATATATATATATATATACACACACATTGATCATGCAAAATATTAGAAGGGATTTGTTTATTTTATTATAAAGGCTAAACCAGTGGCCTCAAGCTTTTATTCTGAAAATTGGTTATGTTTTGTATTTATATTTTTATATGCATGATCATTTCTCTTGGACCCCTGCTGTTGGCAGTTCCCAATGAACCACACCTTGAGCAAGATATAAAAAGGGCGCCATTTTCTATCTGCTAGGGAGAGCTGCTGACTACAGGTGAGGTTAGATCAAGAGTGTTTCCAGGAGGTGTCATGGCGGCATGTTGTTTGCATCATTAGTTTCAATATGTGCCGTGTTTATATGGTGGCACTGTCGTCCTATACGAGGAACTTGTATTTCTGAACAAATTAAGATGTTATTACCCTATAGACGTGCTCGAAGAAGATTTTAACAAAAATTATACTTAAAAACCCTCAGATATTTTGAAATCCAGGATTTTTCTAAATCCTGAGCTCATAAAATATTAATATAGTTCATTTTATTTCCATATTTTCAAGATCATATTTCAGAATAAGAGCTAGCCATTGTAATTATCAAAACACTACATTCATTATGAATAATAACATTTCTTAGTTGAAATTGGAAAAGAATATATACACACACACACATGTAAAAATACATATGAATTTTATTACAATAAACTTCTTTTTACTGGTATAAGAATACAATATTTAACAGAGTTACAATTTGCCCTAAGGTCATTTTCTTTCATTAAGAGCTGGGAGTTTGGTCATTTAACATTTGACTGTGCTTTTCTAAATATAGATACATGCCGCCATGACACCTTCTGGAAACACTCTTGATCTAACCTCACCCCTGACTACATCTCAAGGTTCCTCTTTTTTTTGTTATTTTATAAATAAAACCCATTTTTCACTACACTGTCCAGCCGTCTATGGTCATCCTAACACTAGGATATTTTGACTAAAAATTATTAAAAAAAAAAAACTACTTCATAAGATGAGTGTTGTGTGAGTGCAGGTTGTGCTGCAGGGGTTAATACCAGCGAAGACTGATTCACCAGCAGGACCATGATGAACATCAACAATCGACATGGGACAGATGTTGGAGGAAAACACAGTTTTCCATGGAAATCACTGTGGTCTTTCTATAGTTTGATAACTGTCATGTGAATAAAGCCCAAACTATTGGAAGAATGTAGTTTAAGACCAAAGGAGAGGTTTTGGCTTAAATGAGGACAGTTCTGACACTGACCAGTCCTGCATTCTTACACAACTGAGCCAGAAGAGTCTGCAGGAAAATATTAAGACGTCATTTAGTGAACTGAAGCAGAAACCTAAAACAAGACAGTCTGTAGGCTAATGAAGTCTGAGGAGGACATGTTTTAATTATTACAAAAACAAACTATCACTGGCACACGTTCACAATTTACAGACAAATGTTTAAAAATATCCACTTTTCCTCAATAATAATAATAATAACAGGACTGTCAAATGATTCAAAACTTTAATCATATTAATCACAGGGTTGCTATAGATTCATTTTGGTTAATCATGGTCAAAACAATTTATGATGATTGTCCTGTTTTTTTGTACTCAAAGTTCCCACAAAATACATTAAAAAAAATACACTTAAGAACCAGAAAGTGTGGAGGAAAAAAATATACAAAATATTCTAAAATCCACTAAAAATTTACCAAACAATTAAACTAACAGAAAAAAGTGATGGAAAATCCAAACCATATTCAAAAATATTAGTTAATCTAAATTGTCCATAGGTGTGAATGTGAGAGTGATTGTTTGTCTATATATGTTCAGCCCTGAGATGAACTGGAGACTCATACAGGGTGTACCCCACCTTCACCCATTGTAGCTGGATTAGGCCCCCAGTGACCCCTGTGACCCTAGTGAGGATAAAGTGGGTTCAGATGACGAGAGAGAGAAAACATTGGTTTATTTGCACATTTAAAAAGGACTGGGAGGAAGTAAAACTTTTTTTAACCCCACCCCTTCACCTCAAAACAATCTATATTTTAATGTCCTGTCAACATAATATATGAGAAAAAAAATAAATCAAGTCCTTGGGATCTATTCACCTCACTTATCATTTTCACACACAAACCAGTCATACAAAAATAAATTGACAAACCAAGAAAGTAAAAGAGGTTTAGGTTTATTTATATACAATAATAACAACATAGATTATCTAATAATATACATTATTATACATACATACATACATACAAAAAAATGTGTCTTCAATTTCTGAAAAATCTGTCTGTCTTTTGGTTCAATCCTTAATTAGAAAGAACATATTTTTGAATTGTATTCATGTATTGTTTTTTTACGTTGGTATTTTTCTTTAATTGAATAGATACATTTTGTGTTTTCTATACTGTTGAGTTATGTTCAAATGAAAACAGTTTTTTCTTCTACTCTGTTATACAAAGGTGTTTGTTTTATGCTGGTTTTTGTTTGGATTTTGTAAAATGAATGTTTCCTGTTTCATTATTTTGTATTTAGAATGTGAATCATTTTTTTGAAAAGTCTAAAATCTCTCTCTTTATCCACACTAAGGTCACAGGGGTCACTTGCAGCCTCTCTCTCTCTCTCGCTCTCTGCTTTATCCTCACTAAGGTCACAGGGGTCACTTGCAGCCCCCCCCCCCCTCTCTCTCTCTCTCTCTCGCTCTGCTTTATCCTCACTAAGGTCACAGAGGTCTCTCTCTCTCTCTCTCTCTCTGCTTTATCCACACTAAGGTCACAGAGGTCACTTGCAAACACACCCCCCCCCCCCCCCCCTCTCTCTCTCTCTCTCTGTCTCTGTCTTATCCTCACTAAGGTCACAGGGGTCACTTGCAGCCTCTCTCTCTCTCTCTCTCTGCTTTATCCTCACTAAGGTCACAGGGGTCACTTGCAGCCCCCCCCCCTCCCCTCTCTCTCTCTCTCTGCTTTATCTTCACTAAGGTCACAGGGGTCACTTGCAGCCTCTCTCTCTCTCTCTCTCTCTGCTTTATCTTCACTAAGGTCACAGGGGTCACTTGCAGCCTCTCTCTCTCTCTGCTTTATCCTCACTAAGGTCACAGGGGTCACTTGCAGCCTCTCTCTCTCTCTGCTTTATCCACACTAAGGTCACAGGGGTCACTTGCAGCCCCCCCCCCCTCTCTCTCTCTCTCTCGCTCTGCTTTATCCTCACTAAGGTCACAGAGGTCTCTCTCTCTCTCTCTCTCTCTCTCTCTCTCTCTCTGCTTTATCCACACTAAGGTCACAGAGGTCACTTGCAAACCCCCCCCCCCTCCTCTCTCTCTCTCTCTCTGTCTCTGTCTTATCCTCACTAAGGTCACAGGGGTCACTTGCAGCCTCTCTCTCTTTCTCTCTCTCTGCTTTATCCTCACTAAGGTCACAGGGGTCACTTGCAGCCTCTCTCTCTCTCTGCTTTATCCTCACTAAGGTCACAGGGGTCACTTGCAGCCCCCCCCCTCTCTCTCTCTCTCTCTGCTTTATCCTCACTAAGGTCACAGGGGTCACTTGCAGCCCCCCCCCCCTCTCTCTCTCTCTCTGCTTTATCCTCACTAAGGTCACAGGGGTCACTTGCAGCCCCCCCCCCCTCTCTCTCTCTGCTTTATCCTCACTAAGGTCACAGGGGTCACTTGCAGCCCCCCCCTCTCTCTCTCTCTCTCGCTCTGCTTTATCCTCACTAAGGTCACAGAGGTCTCTCTCTCTCTCTCTCTCGCTCTGCTTTATCCACACTAAGGTCACAGAGGTCACGTGCAGCCCCTCTCTCTCTCTGCTTTATCCACACTAAGGTCACAGAGGTCACGTGCAGCCCCTCTCTCTCTCGCTCTCTCTCTGCTTTATCCTCACTAAGGTCACAGGGGTCACTTGCAGCCCCTCTCTCTCTCTAAGGTCACATTATCATTACCACAATTTGAATATGAGCAGAAACTACCCACAATCCATCTGTACTAATAGAAGATCCAAGATGGCTACCAGGTGAGTCACCATTATTTTAGGTAGATACTAAATGACAATGGCCAGACAGACAGGGGGGCGGGATGGGGGCGGTGCCCAGCAGGGGCGTCACTACCATTTAAAATGTGGGGGTGTTTTAGGTTGTGGCACATGAGCAAAATTTTTTTAATCTATCATCGGGAAAATTAACAAACAATTATCCATTATTAGCTATATTTTTATATTAAAAAGGTTATACTATATGGTCGAAAATAAAAATGTGTTCTTCCTCAATTCAACATTTATTCCAAGAAGAACAAAACTTTGGACAGAAATACAATAAGAATGAAGACTTGCCCCTCCCTAACCCTACTCAGAATATCTAAAAGTGCTCCTCCTACTGTCAGCAAATTAGCTTAGGGTACTGGTTCTCAAATGGGGGTACGTGTACCCCTGGAGGTACGTGGAGGTACTGCATGCAGGGGGTACGTGAAACTTTTCAAAATTCTTTAAAAAAAAAAAAAAGTACTGTTTTCCGTATTTTCCGTGCTATAAGGCTAATTAAGTGAAGTCAAAATCATGAGATAAAAAGTCACAATTATTAGATAAAAAACTGATATAAGTTGGAATTTAAAAATCAGACACTGATTTTACAGACACTGTACCTCTTTTTTTCTTCCAAAAATGTTTTGTCCATGTCAGGGGGTACTGGACAAAAAATATGTTTCTCAGGGGGGACATCACTGAAAAGAGTTTGACAACCATTGGCTTAGGGTAAATGTTAGGAAGCAAGATATAGTTTAGTTAACTTAGGTGATAATGGCAACATTTCTCATTACTTACTGGTTGATGACTGTTTGTTAACACCACAAAGACGAGCTGTTTACATTTCGCCCGGTGAACTGAGGTGTGCTTCATTTACATATGCTGTAAACAGGCGGGTAAACAGTTTAAATCATAGATATTGTAACGACCCCGCAATGTTATGGCTGTTAATTCAACGTGATTGTGACCGACAGTAACTGTTTATCCTGTAATAAAAAGTAAGTGAGACCAACTCTCCATCCGTTTCCTGGATCCAGTAACGACAGAATATATAAACTCAGGAAAAAGTGGAGGGTATGAAGGTTGTAGAAGTGGGGGTGTCGCAATGACCCCATCCCTGATGAGTGCAATGCCCATGGTGCCCAGGACGTGGAGCCACCAGTTCTATTCAGTTCAATATATTTGACAGGACATACACACCGTCAGCGCATTTTATTAACAATACTCCGCTAAAACTGAAACCAGATTTCCACCTGTGTTATGTCATACGTGTAACTATGATTAAGGACATATGTTTCAGCTTGTTTTATTGTTAGTGCCTTTAAAGAGTTCGCCAGGTACTTTTACTGATGAGAGAATTAGCAGATTCATCCATTCTAATGCTAACAGGGTGATGGCCAATCTGAAGCCCCGCAGGTGACAACAGTGCTTCACATTGTCCAAAAAAAAAAGATACCTCCAGCCTCCTGATTCCATTAATTTGTTATGATACTTTCTTAGCAGTATTGAGATACATTGTTGGGTCAGACATAATTAGTTTTTACTCTGTATCCAGTTAAACAGGTGGGTGGTTTAGATAATGTTATCGTCTAATGCATTCATTACGGAGACATGATCTGGGACTTGTCTTCTTTTCATATTAGAAAATTCCATAATATTAAGCCAACTACGACAAATAAAACAAGCCCAAACATATGTCCTTAATCATAATTACACGTATGACATAACACAGGTCGAAATCTGTTTTCAGTTTTAGTGGTGTATTGTTAATAAAATGCGGAGACGGTGTGTTTGTCCTGTCAAATATATTGCATTGAATGGAACGTTTCACCACTCTATAGCAGCTCCACGCCTCGTACTGAGGAGAATGTCCTGTGCACCGCCCCGGTCCCGCCCCCCGTCCATTGCCATCTAGCATCTACCTTTATTTTATGCTCCTGTAAAATGTTATGGTTTGTCTCAAAACTGCATAAACACAACAAGACTGCTTCTCATTACCAAAATTAGTCAACATAGCATAATAAAAATGTTTTTTTTTTTAATATGTTTGGTAATAGGCTAGAATATTTTTAGAATGTGACAAAGGTCATTATTTAGCTAGCTACTGTTAGCATTATTGTGCTGAGCATCACCACTCTTTCCCATCACCACAATAGTTTCCTATTAATAATAATAATAATAATAATAATAATAATAATAATAATAATAATAATAATAATAATAATAATAATAATAATAATAATAAATTGTGTTCAACCCTCCGCACTCTCAAGAACTTTTGACAACTTTGATGGATAATCAATATCTTCACACCACCCATGCCTCTCATGAAGGCCTTGCTCAAGTTTGATGATGATTCATACTTTTTAACAGATGTTTTTTGTCATTTGTGCAATGGTGGACACAAGGTCTTCAGGCCAACAGCAGGATATTTATTCCAATACACTGGCATATGACTACAAAAAATATTTATCCCACATTCTAAACAAATTAATAAATGCATATATTTATGCTAAATACATTCAAATATAATATTAGTATTATTTGTATGTTGTAAATATTGTAGATATCTTTATGTGATATTGATCATTTAAATAACATATGTTTAATTTGATATTTACTTTTGTTATCCATCTGTGACACTGACATTTTTATAAACTCTATCTATTTAAGTTGTATGATTTTTTTCCCTCTAACCAATTAGGGTGTAATAATACAGAGTCTAAGGTATAAACTGAATACCATCAACCTTTGAGGCTGAAAATGTCAGAGGAACTTCACTTTGGAGAAGTTTGGAAAGATGGAAAATGTAGCCTTGTAGCATTTAGACCTTTGTGGAATATTTGACTGGTTTCAGAAGTAATGAATCTGAACCTAGTGGGTGGTTCTTCTGTGATTAATTTGGCCACGCCCCCCCCCGCAGTCTTAATCTGTTGAATGGCAGTTTTCCAGACCCTTTATGTGGGCGTGGCCAAATCTGAGTCTTGGCTGTCAGCATAACCATGTGTGTGTGTGTGTGTGTGTGTGTGTGTGTGTGTGTGTTACCTGTGGAGGTGATGTGTGTGTCCTCTGTGATCTGCTCCAGTCTGCCCAGTAAAGCTTCGATGTTGGCTTTAATCTGAGTCAGCTCTGACTTGATGGCCTGAAGTTCTGTTCCTTTCACTGCTGGGAGAGGATAGAAGGGTGGAAGAAAGAAAGAAAGAAAGAAAGAAAGAAAGAAAGAAAGAAAGAAAGAAAGAAAGAAAGAAAGAAAGACAGACACAGGCAGTAGTTAGTTCCGTCGTATGCTTTGGTCCTTTTGTTAAATCTGTGCTGGTTCCACCTCGTTCTGTTTCTGTTTAAATGTCAAACTCGTGTCCGTTCAGGTTCTACATTCAGACCAAACTGACCTGAAGTGAGTCAAAGAATCAGTAAAATAAGAACAGAAGAATATCTGGTAAATGGACTGCACTTCTACAGTGCACCTTCGACACTCATCCACCTGGGGGCGTTTGTCTCATTTAGTCAAAATATCTCATCAAGACTCAGCAGCCAAAAACATGGGATTAAAGAACATATTCATTTGAGTCAAGGAGTGAAATTATGGAATGGACTTTCAGATAACATTAAAAATGGCAATAAGAATTTATTTGTTCCATTGGTAGAATTTTTTACCTCTTAATTCAAGTAACAACAATTATTTGACCAATCATAATAATAATAATAATAATAATAATAATAATAATAATAATAATGGATTGGCTTTATATAGCGCTTTTTCGGTCACTCAAAGTGCTTCACATTGGTGAATTGATTCACTCTCACATGCACATTCTGGTGGTGGCAAACTACATATGTAGCTATGGGACTCACTAGTTCCACGCCAACAATGGGTGGGGTTAAGGTTCAACTCCTGCACTTACGTCTTACATCATGCTGGTTGATGCAGTGATTGGTTGCTAGGCTACGTGTTTTTGGCACACCAAGAAATAAAAGGTGCAGGAGTAAAGAGCCGATGGTGGAGGTGGGTAAATATTTTATATATATATATATATATATATATATATATATATATATATATATATATATATATATATATATATATATATATCCACCAACCAACCAGTAAATAAAATCGCACTATAAAATTTTTCAGGGTCAATGACTGACTATAAAAGTGTGTGGATAAAATCATGCAATTAGAAACAATTAGAAATGGGTGTGTTTTGGTGTAGCTAAGGCCCACTACTGTATTTCATATTGTCTTGGGGATATTACAGATATATTGCAGTTTCCCGATTTTTTCACTATGTCATAGGACACGACCCACTACAATAAGTGGACCTTCTGAACTACCACCAACAGTGGTGACTGCGAGCTGTTATTTATCAAGACGCATCGGGGTATCCAGAATCTTTGTCGTAAACCAGTGCTGGGAATAATGGCGTTAGAGAATAACGGCATTAGAGAATAATGGTGTTAGAGTATAACGACGTTACTAACATAGCCACATTTCCAGTAATGGAGTAATTACTTAATTACTTTATCCATAACTGTATCGCCCTTACCATTACTCGGGAAATAATGTCAC
This sequence comes from Siphamia tubifer, assembly GCA_020466265.1. Lineage (NCBI taxonomy): Eukaryota > Metazoa > Chordata > Actinopteri > Kurtiformes > Apogonidae > Siphamia > Siphamia tubifer. Next base: position 11,092,537 of record CM035787.1, on the reverse strand, counting down.
ATGTTACAATTTGATGAATTGGGGCGAAAGTGTTGCCCTGGGTACAGACAACTGGGCATTTTGGCAACACATCAGTGCTGGGCATACGTCTGCAACAAGCTCATATTCAGCTCAGGGTCGCTGCATTCATAACAACAAAATCAATCATGATTTGCTAAAAAGTTGGATAGGCGGGGTCTACACTGTCCTGTTCCCACACACACACACACATACACACACACACACACACACACACACACACACACACATCAAATACACACAAAGATGATGGCAGCACAAAGTCACAAGGTCGTGTGCGGCACCATTCTATATTGTCACCTCCATAATCCGGACAATTTCCCATCTCCTCAGTCACCATTACCCGGACATTCAATGTCACACGGACTCTGGTCGTTCTATGCCCAGGTTTTGGTTTGGTCTTGTCTTTATGTTGGGCTTTTGTTATGAAATCTGTTCTCCCTTCAGCACTGTTCATCTGAGTCCTCACTCACCTCAGCCCCTCCCTGAGGGGCATCTTAAATCACATCCAAAGTAAGATCACAGAACAAGAATGGATACCATGTTTAACTGTTTTGTCATTTGTTTGAAATGTTTTAAGCAAAAAAAAAAAAAAAAGTAATGCAAAAAATACTTTTCCTGGTAACTAATTAATTTGCTAGTAGAGTAAAGCAGTTGGTAACACAATTACTTTCTGGGGGAAGTAACTAGTAATTGTAATTAATTACTTTTTCAAAGTAACTTACCCAGCACTGGTCGTAACTTGTAAGTGTTGGATAGTTTGATAACTGGACCTTCTGAAGAAGCCCCGCAACCACCATGACGTAAGACGTAATAATAATGGATTAGATTTCTATAGCGCTTTTCAAGGCACCCAAAGTGCTTCACATTAGAGTTCCATTATTCATTCACTCTCACATGCTCCCTCTGGTGGTGGTAAACTACATATGTAGTCACAGTTGCCCTGGGGCAGACTGACAGAAGCGTGGCTGCCATTTCGAGCCTACAGCCCTTCTGATCACCACTGAACATTCATACTCATTCATACACCAGTGTGAGTGACACTGGAGGCCAGGAGGGTAAAGTGTCTTGCACAAGGACACAACAGACTGACTAGGACAGAGCGGGAATTGAACAGCCAACCCTTTGGTTAATGGACGACCTTCTCTACCAACTGAGCCCCGAGTAAGTGCAGGGGTTGAACCTTACCAAACTGGTGTGGAAATCGTGAGTGAAATAGTGAGTCCCATGTAGCCACAGTTGCCCTGGGGCAGACTGACAGAACGTAGCAGCCATTTTGTGCCCCTCTGACCACCACCAAACATTCATACACCAGTGTGAGTGGAGGGTGAAGTGTCTTGCCCAAGGACATAACGGACCAACTAGGACAGAGCTGGATTCAAACCACCAACCCTTCAGTTACTGGACGACCCGCTCTACCAGCTGAACCATGGCCACCCCCGAACTTCGCCCCCAGTGGAAGAAGAAGAGTATGGAGTGGAATCCTTTTCTTCAGTCTGTGGAGCTGCACCACATCCCAGCTGGACATGTGCTAATGCTTATAGCAGGTCATGAAAATGTAATATTCACCTTCCTGTGTGTATACGCCCCTGTGCTACCTGTGGATAGAATGAACTTTCCAAATGATTTGTGTGATATTGGTGGTTCTGGTGAACATTTAATCCTGGGTGGTGAGTTTAAGACCACCGCTGCTGCAGCATTGACAGGAATCACGTGGAGCCTCATCCTGCTTCATCTGCTCTGTTAAATAGCCTCATTGAGAAACATGAGCTGAAAAATGTGCGGAGGAGTTGAATGGCAGAAATAAACTGTATGCTCAGTCCCGCCGCAGAGACATCACATTGCCTGTAGCCAGACTGGACATGATTTAATGTTTTAATACAATTTTTTTATTTTAAAAAAAATTATAAAAACGGTTGCATTGTCCCAGTGGGTGTATCGGGTTGTTCTTCGGTTTAGTGCAGCATTTTCATTCATAATGTAAAAACCTTCAGTGCTTTTTGGCTTTTTAATACAACTGTTTTAGAAAACCCTTCTTTCTGAGAGGCTTTTAGGTTGATGATGATGGGATGTTGGAAAAACTAGCATTCTGCAAAAATCTAAATCCTACCCAAGTATATTTTTGTAATTTCTAATCCAAATAGCTCGTCACACTTAAAATAAGACATAAGCACCTGAAGAGTAAGTTTTCAGACATAAGAGCTGAATTTTAGGCAAGTTATCGATCATCTATCTATCTATCGATCGATCTGTCTGTCTGTCTCCATGTTTCCATTCATTGCTTCTACTCGATTCTACTTACATTGGTCCATTTTCATTAAAATAGAATAGATTTATTTGTCATCTGGCATGTCCAAGGACACATCGAATGAGATGAAAGTTTGTCTGGCCCCTCCAGGCCAAAGGTGCATTCAGTTGTGATTTGAAAATCTTTATGGAAGTGTAGCTCTTTATACTGTCTGTTAGTGAAGTCCACTGTGTAGTGGCTTTAAAAGAAATTAGAAGAAAGTAGAATTCTGTCTACTTAGTGTTGAGCATTCTTCTATAGAATAGAATGTAATCTATAAAATCATCATTTTAAAGGTTAGGGTAAGTCTTATCAAGAGCATTTCCATCTGTTCCATTGGCAGATTTTTTTTTCCCATGTAGAAGGTGCAGAAGGTGTCCCTCTGTGGATTTCTAACCTGTCCGTAGCAATATGAGACGCCCTGGTTTAAAACACTTTTAGCTCAGGTTAAGGGTTAGAGTTACAGGTTAGGTCTCTGAGCGCCACATATTGAAGCGGATGGTTTAAAAATCTACTGTGTCTCAATTAGACGCCAAGGAACACCTTGTGCATCAAAAAACCTGATGCTTGGTCAGCATGTCTGACCGCATCGGATTTTGATGCACTGGGATTGAGAATGCCCAGAATAAATACAACTACAGTCAATGAGTAGAAACATAAAGACAAAAAAGGCAAAACTAATGCATAAGTTTATATATGTATATATATATAGAGGTAGAGATTGACTAGCTCCAAACTAGAAAGGTTCAATCGTACAATTGGAAAGAGCAACACATAATGAAGTACAATTAGTATTATTATTATTTTTTTTCAAACAAAATTTTAGGTGTCAGCTACATACTTAAGATGTTTTTTGGCTCATGAAGACACTAATTTCTCCTTTCCTAAGCAATTATCCCAGATAGTCTGGCAGATAGTCTAGGAAGGGGGACCAAATTTTCAAAAACTTTCCATCTCATCCCTTCATAGCAGCCTGTAAGCATTCATGTGGGAGGGAATTAAAAATCTCCCTATACCATATAGTAACACTTGGTGGGGACTCTTTAATTCAGTTCTGCAGAATGAACTTTCAGGCAATGAAAAGGAGCTTTTCAAGAAGTGTATACCTAGAAGTCGAATGTTAGAATAGAAGAGTTGTTTTAAATTAGGGTGGACTTTTAGAGAAGTGGAGACGGCTGGTAAGTATAACTTTTAGGCATAGGCTGGCTGTTGTAGCACACCCCCCCTCCACCATCCCCGCCACTGGCTTCCCTAAGGATGGGGGAGGACGAGGGCCGGTCCTCCTGTCCAACAGTGGGGCTGCTTTCAGGTTGTGGTTCATCCAGAGGCTGTTGTAGACCACAGTCTGGGCTGAACCTGCAGGAGCTTTGGCAGACTATATATATATATATATATATATTATAACACTGTGACGTTTTTCTCCTCGCTTCTGTTTTATCGCAGACTTCACAGTATGAGGAAGCAGAGGGTTGAGCAGATGTGTTCTGGCTGCTGAAGGGACCGCTGGGTCACGGGGGTCTTCCTGTTGGACAGGAACAGCAGTCACAGAGGCGTTCAGTACAGTAGGGTTTCCTACTCTGAGAGCAGAGCTGGAACTCACTGGGCCTGAAATACAGGATGCAGAGGGTCTGGCAGCTGGTCTGGGGTGGAGGTGGTTGGCAGACAACTGAACCAGGAGCTGTTTAACAGGACCGGAATGTTTTCTGATGAAGAAGTAGAGTCACAGTCTGACTGTCCTATTGACCCTTTCCCATTGCTCTCCATTTTCCCCTGCTCAGAAGGCCTGTGTGTGTGTGGTGTGTTTGTATTCCTATCCCTATGGGGACATTTTATATGTTTACACAGTCACACCATGGGGACCAAAATTCTGGTCCCCACAAGGGTTAAATATAAATGTAGGTCCCCACTAGTCAAATACAAACTGTGAAGAATACATTATTTTATTTAATTTTTCCAAAAGTCCCTATAAAGCATGAGGGAAACCAGTGTAAAGTGAAACATGTATTTTAAATGTTTTTTTGTCTGCATTTTGTTCTTATTGTTTAACTCCACAGAGAGGGTGTCAACATTGTTTGAGATCAATGCATACTTTAGTCTTGCAGCCAAATATCTTAGTATTTAGTACATGTGTGTGACCATCACCGGTCCTCCCTGAAAGCTGAGCAGACATCCTTTATTAGAACTCTCTATTATAAGCCAGGGAGGGCAGTGCTACACCTCAGTGATGTGTGGGGGAAACAAAGACTGGACAGGACAGACAGGACGAAAGGGGATAGAAATTAACAGGCGGTGCTATTGCAGTTAAAGATTGTAAGGTGGTGTGTTATTCCCAACTACTAACTGTCCATCAATAAAAATAAATAAATAAGTAAATCGAAAATAAGGAGAAAACCAAAGCAGCACAAAAGAAAAAGAGATTCAATAAATAAATAATTAAACAATCGGTACTGAGCACCATAATTGTGGATGTCTTGATAGTATAAAATAGAATGCAATAGAATAGGCCAGAAGAGGACACTAGTGCAAAAGAGAATGAGTTTAGGGTAGAGATTCTGGAGAGATTCTCAGCACATTCTGGCGGGTCCCATCATTCACTGAAATGGGACTCGGCAGTAGCTGGCAAGACCCGATCAAACATGCAAGTGTGAAGGACCCCGAAGCCCAGAACGGCAATCATGGCAAGGCAGGACCAAGCCAACAGGGCCGTAGGAGCCACAGGGCGCCGCCCCCAGAGAGCCACCTGGGCCACCGTGAACGACGCAAACCTGGAGAACAAGAGGGAGCAGCTAGAGACCCCACCAGTGCACCAAGACCGACCAGGCGGGCCGGGGCACGAGGATCCATCTGCCACCCTAACCCCAACCCCGCTCCCGAGAGGGCCAACGGCCCCACGCAGCCAGGAAGTACATGTAGTTTTCAAAGGTTTGGAGATGAGCTAACTTTTCATTATTACAATCATTATTTTTTGAGTTATTATTCTTAATTAGATTTATTTAATTTGGTTTTGGCACTTTTTATTGATAATTTTATTTACATTTTTTACATATTTTTCGAACATATTATTATTATAATTATTAAACACTAAACACTTCTCCCATCTCCTTCCTTCTGTTTGTTTCTCCTTTGTCTTTTGACTGTGGTCCTCGTGGTCCTGTTCAAACCATTGAAGGTCAGTAACAGTCCAACATCACTGCTGTGTCTGAAATATGTTCAGAGATGATTTATGGACATGAAGGGAGTTTAGGTGTTCACAACTCTTCGCAGTGTTGACTGGGTGGAATGCCAAATGAAATGTTACTTCAGCTGTTTAATATGGCAGGTGAAGTACAGATCCAAACATCCACCATCCATCAGAATAATCTACTGACACATCCACAGGCTTTTCCTCTGAGGCCTAGGGTTTGACACAACTCTGTTTATAGACTGATCCCATCATATCACACCTGTTTTAATGCTATTTACTCTGTTTGACATATGTGTTTTCACACTTTCATGGGTTATTCAGTACCATGTGATCAGGTGTTGGTGTATGGAATGAGCGAGAAAGATAAAGAGAGAGAGAGGGTGGGAGAGAAGAGCGAGAGAGAAAGGGGGAGAGAGGTGGAATAAGAGCGGGCAGAGAGAAAGAGAGAGGGAGAAAGAGGGGGTGGGAGACAGGGTGACAAAGAGAGCAGGCAGAGAGAAAGTGACAGAGAGAAGGGAGACAGGGAGGGAGAGAGGGAGTGAGTGAGTGAGGAGGGGAGAGATGGATGGAGAGAGCAGGCAGAGTGTAAGAGAGAGAGAGACATAGTGAGAGGGAGAGCAAGATGGAGACAGGTAGAGAGAGAGGGAGACAGGGAGAGAATCACAAATTATTTCTTTATTTAATGGATTGGTTTTATATAGTGCTTTTTTTGTCCACTCAAAATGATTTACTTTAGTGACCCCCATTATTCATTCACTCTCATATGCCCGCTCTGGTGGTGTTAAACTACATATGTCTCCAAAGTTGTCCTGGGGCAGACTGACAGAAGCTTGGCTAATATTTTGCGCCTACAGCCCCTCTGGGGACTCACTATTTCCACGCCGCTTCGACAACACTGGGGAGGGTTAAGGTTCAACCCTTTCCCTGGCGTGGAAATAGTGAGTCCCAGCCCCACTGACCACCATCGAACATTCATACACCAGTGTGTGAGTGGCACTGGAGGCAAGGAGGGTGAAGTGTCTTGCCCAAGGACACAACGGACTGACTAGCGGGAATTGAACGGCCTACCCTTCACTTATAGAATGGCCTACTCTCCTAACTGAGCCGTGGCCATCTCCAATTTATTATTGTGAGATGAAATGAGAAGTCATTCCATGAATATAGTGATGTTATTTTCCAGATATATTCATTATTATTCCCTCCCCTCTATCTCCTTCTAAATTAAAAAATAATGTGTTTTCCTGGTGTGTCCACACGTACCGCACCATGTTTCTGTTAAAAGTCAACCTTTTCTCTTGTTGTAGCGTCCAATTTGTTTTTTAATTCACCTGACTGTAGTTTTGAAAAAAAGGTCTTTCCATTGGAGTTTTGCGTAATATACCATTAGACCCCCCCCTCCCTCCCAAAAAAACCCAAAACTGAACACCATGTCTTGCCAGTGCAAAGACGTTTAATCGAAGAACGTTGGTTCATTGGAACATGGTTTTGTGGAAATTCGAGTTTTTTCCATTAGGTACATTTTTATGCGAAACTGATATTTACGCAATTTTGAGGGTCAATGGAAAAGCAACTAGGGGGGGGTGAGGGAGGGAGAGAGACAGAGTGAGGATGGTGTGATGAGTGCATTAGTGGCTGAATCCCTATAAATCATCTGTGGCTGTTTTTGACCCGTTTATGAACTTCAATGAACTCATAAATCCTCCACATTTCACCTCCTGTTGAACAACATTGGATCAGTGCTTTTTTTTTCCTCTTTATCCTCCTCTTCTCCCGTTAATAGACTTTGATTTGGTCATTTTCATTGTGTGATTTAGGTTATACAAGTTTCCATCTTCTCATGTTCATTCCTTCATTTGTGTTATTATATATAATTTTATTCAATCCCAACCAGACCCACTGCTTTTGCGGCAATTCCAAAACAGTTTTTTTTTCCTTTCTTTTCTTCTTTTCTTTAAGCAGTGATATTTGTCTTTTTTCCATGGAATTCTTCATTTCCCCACATTTCCCTGTGGGCCAATACTCCCAGAAGCATTGGGAAATTTATCCAGTTCAGTCACAACTACAGTTTGACCAATATGGGATTTTTGGGGCCAATACGATACTGATACTGGAGATACTGGAGGCTAAAATATCTGATCTATTGTCCAATATATGAAACAAGAACATTACCCGTGGTCTCCCGCAGTTTTCTGACAGCTACTGTGATTTCATTCACGATTTTCTTCAAATCTAGTTTCAGTGGTCAACGACAGTTGCAAATTAACTTACATAATACCATTCAAACAATAAATACACTAACTCTACTGCAAGAATGAAAACTAAAGTCAAGAATTGATTTCAAATGTAGTTGTATTTATTTACAAAAATCATCCTATATATAGACTACATTGAATCTATACATAGGCTACACTGTAATAGACATTGTGGACTATCAAACAGGTGAAATTATGTATAAAGCTAAAAATAATCTTTTACCTACAAATATACAGAGATTATTCAGTATTCAAGAGGGAGGTTATAATTTAAGAGGGAAAATTAACTTTAAAATTCAGGTAGTACATACAAGTAGGAAAGGGTTTTGTGTTCCAGTTAGTGGAGTGAGACTGTGGAACAGATTCAACATAGAGTTAAAGTAATGTCCAAACATGAAGCAATTTAAAGGATGTACAAAGACACAGTTTTACAGAGTTACAGGGATGAGGGAGGTGTTGGGTATCAGTGGGTGTTATAAGGATGGAAAAGTATAGGGTATGTGTTTATATGTATAAGTGTGTGCAAGTATATCTTTCTGTGTGTGTGTGTATATGTGTATGCGTATATCAGTGATGCGCGGGTCAATGTATAAATGACCCCCAACCTACCGCTTTTTTAACTAGCCCACCCGCCACTCGGACCGCAACTAACATCTTTGTAAAGGATGGACCCGACCTGCTTCTGGACCCACATTTTTAAGAGTAGTCAATGGTCTTTATGAACATCAAATGACATATTTCCGTGTTAAAATCTGGTGTCATTGCAGCATCTAAACCAGGGTGCACAACCTGTAACACCCAAAGAGCCATTTGAACCTGGTTTCCACGGAAAAGAAAACACTGGGAGCCGCTCATCATCTTTAAAAATCTCAGTGAATGTGTCCTAAACCTTCCTTTTTTGTTTCTATGTTTCCAGAGCTGCTACTCTCCTCACTTGCTCCCTCCATAACGTAGGATACTTCCAACAGGATCGCCATCTCTGCTTCTTTTTGTCTTTATTCATATACTCCTGGTTTATTACTGTGTATAAATGCCATATGATGACATGAATAACACAATACAGTTACTAAACAACTCTTGTCTGGCTCCTGTCACTTAATGTTTACCGTTACTGAACAGCTCCTGTAGATCTGCTGTCCAATCTTAATCTTTCTGTGTTTCTTTTCATAATAAATCTCTCCTTCGGCCATTGTTTGATTTGTGTAATGCATGATGGGATATAATGCTTGGTTATACTGACCATCAATGTCCACTACATTTCATGGTGATATATTGAGAACAAAATATAGTGATTATAAATAGTTCACTAAAGATAAAGAAAGACACTCCTACAAAATGGCGTGGTCCCCATATAGTGCACCATAGAGGGATTAGGGAATGATTTTGGACACAGCCATGTGTCTATAGATTGTTCATCCCTAAAAAAAGATACACACATATCTCCACCGATCACCACCAAAATTTCATCATCAGTTCCTTGTCCCAGTATCAATAATTCCTGAAAATTTCAGCAAAATCTGTCCATAACATTTTTGAGTGATGTTGCACACAGACAGACAAACAAACAAACAGATAAAACATAACTCCACCATTCCTTGGAAGAGTAAAAAACCTTTTTCTACCTGATATGAGTTGGCGTTGTGCTTTAATTTGTTCATCCATAAGATGTATTAGAAGATAAAATTGTCTAAAAAATGCATGAATAAATAAATATTAGTCATTGTCAGAATTAACAGCTTAGTAATTAATTTTCCACACAGATGATGATAAACCTCAATCCACCCCGACGACTCTGGAATGTTCTAAAAGCACTGGTGGGAATGTCCATGACACATTATGAAGACTCTTATTGTGGCGGTCTGACTCCCATCATGCTCCCTTTCCTTCTCCTTTCCCTGTCACCACCCTCTGTCGCCTTCTTATGGTGATCAGAGGTATTTCCTCCCTCTCCTCTTCAGGCTACAGCCTCTTCATTCACATCTGCCCTTTTTCTGTTCTTTACATGGATTCAATTAAAATAATATTAGGTCAACTTTATTCTTTTAAGTTAGGATAAAATAGATGTTATTCACCTAAGATAAGACATATTATATTCACTTAAGATAACATTTCTTCACTTCAGAAATATTTTCTTCAGTTAAAATAAGATATACTTTACTCATTAAAATAAGATATACTTCATTCACTTAAGATAAGATATACTTTATTCAATCATGTTAAGATATACTGTATTCAGTTAAAAGACAATATATTTTATTCATTGAAATAAGATATACTTCATTCAGTTAAGATAAGATATATTTTATTAAATGATGTTAAGATACACTTTTTTCACTTAAAAAGTTATACTTTATTCATTAAAATAACATATACTTTATTCAGTTAAAATAAGATCTATTTATTCAGTTAAAATAACATATATTTTATTCATTAAAATAAAATATACTTTATTCAGTTAAAATAAGATATATTTTCTTCATTAAAATAAGATATACTTTATTCAGTTAAGATATACTTTATTTAATTCAAATAAGATATACTTTATTCATTTAAAATAACATAAGATAAGGTTTACATTATTAATCTCCCAGGGGGTAAATCCAAGTGTGTACAACATTATAAGACATTATGCATTAATACAACAGCTAACAAGTGGTGTCCGGCACAACAAACCCCATTTGACCTGATTTGCTCTATGTCTCATGGCAAAAACACATATTTGGTGAGTGTGACCTTTGACCTACATCCACTAAACTGTAATGGGGTCTATTCTATATCAGTCTGAACCTTTCCTGAACATTCCATGGAAATTGGTCCAGTAGTTTTTGTGTAAAACTGCTTACAAACAAACAAACAAACAAACGACTCAAAAACAATAACCCTCTCCCCTTTGGGATGTGGGTAAATAATATCAACAGTATAAACAAGTCTGTTAAATTGGCTAAAGTTATGACTGAGGGCAGGACTTCGAAGTTGACCCTGTGGTCAGAAGTGTTGCACAGTGTGAAACAACTGCACAAGACTGTGGACGACACTTTTAAACAAACTGCTCACTTCACTGACTACATTCAACTGAGCACATTAAAGAGATAGTTCACTATTTTAATTTGTATAGAATCACAGTCTTTACTGTGGTGCACCCACAGTGACTTACCCCCGACAATGTCCTGTGAGCCCAGTTCTGCTCTGGTTTTGGTCAAAGCAAAAGTAGTCCCGGCAGGTTTCCTGGGGTCAACAAAATAAAATGTGTTTCTTCTCAAAACAATATGTGTTCTAATGACTGATTTATTTGCATAACAAAACCGTCAGGGAACAAAACTTCACACCTCGTAATTGCTTGGAGCGATCGATGCTCGTTGTCACTGCTAACAGCTGTGCACCTGCACGTAGCAGCCGCAAACACTGCTGAACAACTGATGAAAGTAGTTTGCTAAGGCGCACAGCTGTTAGCAGTGACAATGTGCATTGAGAGAAAGTAAATGGTAAATGTTCTGCACTTCTATAGTTCTTTTCCACCGTCATGGTGCTCAAAGCGCTTTACATTAGCTTCACATTCACACACACACCCATACACCAGCAGGTTTCTAAGGTTCTGTCAGTCCTACTGAGAGACCAAGTCAGGGTTCAGTGCCTTGCCCAAGGACACTTCGACATGTGGACAGTTAGAGCCGGGATGCAACCCGCCAACCTCTCGGTCATTGGGTGACCCACTCTACCAACTGAGCCACAGCTGCCCCTAGTAACTCCCTAGTACGAGGGGTGAGTTTTTGTTCTGTGATGGTTTTGTTATAATAATAACAAAACCACCAATAATAAATCTCCCAAGTCTACAATAGTCTACAATAGAGTTTATCAATAGAAATCAAAAGAAATCACAATTCTGCTCTATAGCGCCGCCTACAAATTAGCTTTTACTAAAATGACTGTAGTTTGGACATACGAACACCGATTTGGCTAAAATTTGTCTCTGTTGTCAGTCTCACAGTTCTACACCACAACATTTCAAAGATGTAACTCTATAGCGTCCCCCTACATATTTAAACAAAACTGCATTTCTGGCTGAATATCACATCATGCTTATGGTACACTGTCTGCTGTTGACAGATGTTTACGGAGCTTCCACTCTCCCAACTTGATTTTCTCTCTTGCCCCCTCCATATCGTAGGGTAACGACAAACGACCTGACCGACCACAACCCGAATTTCATTAAAAATATTTTTCAATGACATGCAACTGTGGATTTCCACGGGTGACCACAGGTGCCCGCTCACTTCAGGTCAGCATGCACATCACTAACACCTATATATTCAGCTCCCACATTAATATACCTGTACTTGTCTCACATCAAATGATCTTTCTGAAAATATAAACCATTCTGAAGTGCAACAGTAACAACACATATACAAAAGGACGTTTGACACAAAAGACACGTATTATTTTATACAAATCTTATTTCATTTGGAAGGCTGTCATCTGGTCAACCATCCATCAATCCAGACAAATGTGGTGTGGTTTCCATGGTAACACTTCAGTGAACATAATCCAGTAAAGTATGTCGGTCTAAAACACACGTCAGATCCACAAAGGCTCAGAAACTGCAGGAAGATTTGTCCAACCTCAAATCTATGTTGGGAATTTTTTTCATTTTCCACAAAATATTTATTTTCATCAATTTTTGCCAAAATATGTGTATTTGAAGCATTGAATAGTTATTTATTTTTTCCCAAAAAAAAACATTTCCATATGGAGCCACTTAGGAAAAATGGATAATTCCTCCAATTTCTCCTCATTTTCATTTAGTTTCATTTATTTGTTTATCCGAACAGGTAAAAAAAATAAAAGTAAAACATACAAAGTGTTTTAACAGAAATTAAAGTGACACCTCTTTAGCACCCTAGATAACTATAATTGTTCTAAAGGTTGTAGGATGAAGTTAACTAAACATATCTCATCCTACCCCTTTGTATTCAGTCAGAGCATATATATATATGGGTCATTCCATGCTAATGTGTAAATTTTAATAAAAAAATAAATTATTTTTTTCAGGAATCTTTTTTTCCTGTCATTGTAAACAAATTATTAAAGTTTCAGAATATATATCTGAAAAGATAACTTTTGAATAACCAACCTCAAAATTTCAAAATTTTGAATTACCAAATAGTATTGTAACGGACATCATTTGGACGGAATTCCAGAGGAGTTTTAGGAACTTTTTCACCATCATTCCTATACTATTGAACAGAAACACTTCTAAAAAGCTTTAGAAACAAAGATTCTAGATAATAAAAAGAAAAAAATACTTCCATATTGACTTTGTCAATAAAAATGTAGAAAATCACCACGCGGTTATAAGCATACACACAGATATTATTTTCCTTATTCTGGTAAAATGAAGTGAACAAGCCAAGATAAGAGTTATTATCAAAAATAAACTTTGAAACTTTAATTTCAACACTTAAAAACTTCAAAATTTTCAATAAAGTCTGAAAAATAGACAAGTAAATGCATGAAGTGAGTAATGTAACGGACACCTTGGACGGAAAATATTGAATTAAGATTAAAAGTTTTATAAAAACATTAAAAAACTTCAACAGTTCATAAAAATTGTCCATTAGACTGTCCATTACATGGCATGGGTGGGAGGGGAAAATAAATATTATTTTGTTCGATTACCAGAAATATCTTTTGTTTTTGTTCATATTTTTTCAACTTGAATTGAAATTTCCAAGAATCATACAGGAAGTCCTCCCTAAATATAATTCCTAATGTCCTAGATTATTATTGGCATATAGGGGGCAGAAAATTAGGCTATTTTTCTCAAATATTTCATAATTAGTAGGGGTGTGTTTTACACTCCGTCTTTCAGTGACGTCCGTTACCATGGTTACGAAAAACAATTAACATTGCGTGTAGATGAAATTTGTACAGTTTTTTAACACTTTGAATTAATTAACTGAAGGAATTTTACATATTAACAGACATACAATCATATTTTAATAGAATGACGAGCGTTACAGAAAATGTCCGTCTTATTTTGACGTCCGATCATAGATTTTCTGTCCAAAACAGCGGCATTTTGAAAACAAAAACATCATCGCTGTAGAAATGGAGCTGGCATCGTGTCTACGTGAATCCAGCAATCATATGCTATATACCAGAGGAATCCTGACTTATTCATGCACTAAATCACCTAGTATCCTTCATTTATAATGATCGGACGTCATGTAGTAACGGACGTTATTAACCTGGACGGAGCTGGAATATTTAGCTCTCCTCGTCATGTTGCTGGCTTCTCCGCAGAGATCGCTGACGTAGTGCGCTGGTTGGAAATACCCAGAATGCTCTATAAACGTCATCACTTCTGGGGCACAACAAATTGGGTTTTCCCACTCTTGTCACGGACGTCAGTGGATGGATGGAAAATGCAGTGGTTGACTTCGAGTTCGATTTACAGCCAAGGCCTTTGATTAATACTGATTTATCTGCCCTTATCGTGTCAATATACTAACTAGAATAATTCCTACGTATTTAGTGTGTATTTCACAATGTAAGTTCGTCAGTAGCAGGCTGTGTAACGCCCGTCATTTTTCTGGACGGAATGACTGACGTCCGTTACTTGATATTATTTCTTATCTCAAACCACAGAAACTAGTACAAAAACACTACAGTTTTCTCCAGAACATTATTTTTAATTATAACTTCAGGATAAAAAATAAAAACACAAATATTTTCAAAGGAATAGGTTGTTTATTCAATACACAATCAAGCATGACTAAAAAAATGAAATTGTACCTACCTTTCCGTCCATCAACCTGGAAATGATTTTTTTCTAATTCCGTCATTTATTTGACTATCTTTCCAAATTTATCATATTTATGTCAGGACTATGAGAGAAATAGGACTCAATAAAAGTTTTGTCCATATCTATCATAATTAAGGCTGTACGTCTATCAATTGTCGGCACTAAAAAATTTACACATTAGCATGGAATGACCCATATATACAGTATATATATACAGTATATATATATATATATATATATATATATATATATATATATATATATATATATATATATATATATATATAAAACCAAACAGAAAACAAAGCACATCAGAAAAAGAGAAACCTGTTCCTTGCTAGAAATTCATATTTCCATTTGTTTCCTGTATCCACTTAGAATGTGGTTTATAAAAACCTGTTTAAACTTTTGCACTGATTTGTAGGTTTTCAGGTTTTGACTCAAACCAACTCAAACCAACCAACCAGCTCTAAAACTAATAGTTACAAATAAAGTTCTCAACATTGAACTGTAAAGGTCACAGACCTTGTGTTGGCAAATGGTGTGTTTCAGTCTATACCTACTAAATGCAGACAAATACAAGCTGGTTTTCACCAAAAAATTAAGGCAAAGGAGAAAAAAATTCAAAATGTATTAATGTTTCTAAGCCTACATTATTTGACACATGAATTAAACAGTGAAAGTGAGTGTTTTAGTCCAAACTACAGGGTGTCCTTTCTCCCAAATCAATCAGTAATGAAAACCATCCTGCCAAAATTACAACGCAAAACAAGAATCTATATATAATTTATTCACTCAATTAAATTTTTTTTTAATTTATTTACTCATATTTGTTCCATTCACACTGTGCTTCACCACAATACATATATATATATATATATACATATATATATATATATATATATATATATATATATATATACATACATATATATATATATATATATATATATATATATATATATATATATATATATATATATATATATATATATATATATATATATATATGTAGAATAGCTGGAGTTTTCGTTCGGAGAGGGATTTTTCAGGTGTTTTAAGCAAAATCAGGGGTTAAGAAAAAGCTCCCTGATGACACGACACCTGCTCAGAAAATAAAGGGATGATAAAGAAAGTAGGAGTGTTCTTTCCTCACAATATACCACAGGAGACAGTAGGGAAAAACTAGAGCTAGACCAGTAACAGGTAACGACTGATCCAAGAAGAGGTCATGAAGTCCAGGAGTTCATGTGCAGACCTTTAGACATGGAAGTCATGACACCAATAACCTGTCCATCCATCTGTTTTCGTCAGTGAGAAATCTGTCTGGAATTGCGGGGCTTAAATCCAAATATGTTGGCGGAACTTAAGATGTGTCTAATAAACCAATCACAGATAAGACGGATGTGACGCTTTTGTCAGAGAAACTTCAGAATCCAGGTGTAATCTGTGATTCAACCCTTATGTTTGAATCAAGTAAACAACTGACAACAGTTGGAAAGAGGTTTGTGGACAAGGAACTGACTCTGATTTGCAACAGAAAGAAGTCGGTGCGTATGACGCATTGTGAAACACCTGCCCCTCCCAGACTGATTGGTTCGGTATAGAATGGATGGCGAATATTTCACAGCGACTGGATTCGATTCCAGACTGTTCTCTCAGTATTGAATCCACTGAGGAAACCGGATGGATGGACAGGCTATGACATCATCAATCTCCAGATGAGGATCAAAGACCTGAGGGACAGATGGACGGCCTTGTTTGATGTTTTGCATGTGAAAATATGGGGTTTTATTGACTGAAATAAGCAATATCAGTGTGTTACAGTTGTGTGTAACAAACTAGAGGAGCCTCAAAATATGAGATACTGTACAGGCCAAAATATATCGAATTCTTGCCCGTGCCTGCTGAACCTTTACTACATACTACTGAGTCTGTTGGTCCATAGTACAGTAGGACTTTCATACACATTTATGGGTGTGTAGGCCAAAACTATTTGGAATCCTCACATCTCTACTGTTGAAAAACTAGACAGAAGAGAGAGACAGAGACAGGGAGGGAGCAAGGAAAAAAAGAGAGTGAAGCAGCTTTTCCTTTGGATATTTGAGCAAAGCCTTACTGATATTTATGAAATGGTGAACTGCTAATGTCATTTTTTTTTCTCCATTAAATCACAAATGCAATGATTTGTTTATTCTGTCATCGTGAGATCACCTGAGAAGTCATTCCATAAATATGGTGACAGACATAAATATATTTATTATTACCTCTGCCAGGGAAGTTATGTTTTAGACAGTTTGTCTGTTAGTTAGCAAGATAACTCAAAAACGTATGGACTCGATTTTGATGGTGATCACGTTGATATTTATTCTTCATTTACTGCAATGTAATCTTTCAAAGTGATCCATTTGTTGCTTCTGATTAACATATCCTGAAAATTTCATCAAAATCCGTCCATAATTATATGAGTTATCTAGACCCCCTACCCCCCCGGATCACCACCAAAATCTAATCATTTCCAGATCTCCCCATTAACCAACCAACCCTGTATATATCATCAAGATCCGTCCATAACTTTTTGAATTATCTTGCTAACCAACAGAAAAACAGACAAACAAACTCTGGCAAAGACATAACCTCCTTGGCGGACCTCTCTTCATTCGGAGGGGGGAGGTCTGCCTTGGCAGAGCTTTGCACTCTCAGAATGCTTGTCTAGTTAAATTATATTATCATAACTGATATTATCTGAAACGTATTCTCTTCGTACGAGTAATTGCATTTTGCTGTCTGTTCTATTGGCCTGTACAGAAATGGGTCAAAAGACTTTTAGTTTTTCTGTACCTCAAGTATGGAGTCAGTTACAGAAAGACTGGAAACTGAGTTGATTTCTTTGAGCACTTTTAAGTCCAAACTAAGGGTTCTTGACATCAGTTCTATAACTTACACTTGCTTGTCTTAATCTATTTTGTTTGTCAACCATCTGTTTCTTGTGGAATGTGTGTGTTGTATGCATTTCAACTGTGTATTCCTGTAACAATGTGTTGCATTGCTGCTGCCTATCTTGGCTTGGACTGCCTTGTAAAAGAGGTTCTTAATAGAGGTATGCGTTGGCCAGAATTTTCAGTCCCGCTTCTGCCCATAATTCGCACAGGATTCAGGCATGAGTTGAAATGTGGCATACGGAAGACTTCTTGCTTTTTTTTTGCCTGGTGAGGCTCAGCCCGTGGACGGTGTGAGGCCCCTAATGGCCCCTGTAATGGCTACATGCAAATTGTTATCATTTCATTAAAATACAGCTTTACATTCATCATACAAGGACGTTTCTAGTGACGTAATGTACTTGTACACAATAGCCCTGGTTACAGGAGAGAATCACATCTGGCCTTCCATGTTGACAGTTAAACCAAATGCAAAACAGGAAGTGGACACAATCATTTCCTGCTGGTAGGCATCCAGATGTTAAGCGCCCATTCTGCCCAATCAGAACCCTCTGTACCTCCAGCACAAAGAAAATAACTTTAATTCCAAATTGTTTTATTCCAAATAAGTAATCCTGAATCAAAAAACATCATGCAAAATTTTCATACCACTTGGGGGCGGAGGTTATTTCTGCCTGTGTGTGTGTGTGTGTGTGTGTGTGTGTGTGTGTCAGATAATTTTGGTGTGCCTGGAAGTAGTATCACTCTACCCAGAAGATACCACTGTCTTTCCTACGCTGTCAAATTATATGTAATTGTGTAGGAGTCTTAAAAGTCAAGAAGTGCTTGTAGTTAATATTGAGCTAAATATTATTTGTAAACCAATGATGAGCATATTATTATACTAGAGGCAAGTCACTTTACCTGTATGCCAATCTTCTTAACAATTCGCTCTGCTTTTATTTTGAAAATGTACATGGTGACTTCCTGTAGCAATGAAATACCTTCCTGAAAAATGGTCTCTGAATAATGCACACTGATGAATCCAAGCATGGTTGTAAAATTGCATATGGATGTGTCCACACCAATATTTGGTAATTACATGACATTCGGTATAGAAAACAATAATGTTTCCCCTCCTCAGTTCTGCCTCTCAAAGACAGTATGTCATTGGTGGGGCGAGCCTGTCTGAATAAAAATCTGTTCAGACCGTGACGCCTTTTCTCTTCCACATGCTCAATTTTAACTATTTCTTGTAGCACGGCTTAAACCTCAATGCACAATAATAACATCCGTGCATTTCGATGTAAAAGTTTATTAGACTAGGGCTTGGCACCGACCAAAATGGGTATTGAAACATTTCTTGTCTTTCAGTTCTTCAGTTATGTACCCAGAGGTTCATCAGGTCACAATTAACTTCTGGCTTTTTGCAGTGGCAGTTAAACCTGTGGGAACATTAATGAACGTTCCATGAGCGAGTGGTGAACAAGTGAGTTTTAAAATCTAGCAATGTTTTATTAACCCATCAGAATGTTTTACTTACTCATTCGAATCCATTCAAATGCGTCTGCGTCTCTTTACCCCAGGCCTCTCCATAAAACTAGTCCCGTCCAAGTAGGAATGATGCGAATAATAAAAAATAACTTGTATGATGATGCTCATATACTGCACATGCAAATGATGCATCTTAGTGTACAAACATGAAGCTACAAAAATCTAAATAATACAAAAATCCTCTGTATACAGTGTATACAGATGTTTCAACATCATTATTATGCTCATGAATCCAAGTACACCTCCTACTTCTGGTTGTAACGACCAGCATGCGATTTGTCAAAAAAACAGAGGGGGTGTGTGTTTTTTTTTTCACTGAAAAAAGCTTGCATTAGATGTTCTGACCCTCATTCTCACATGAATATTATAAATAAAGCTTAAATCACTAAATAAACATTTAAAATCAACAGTTTTCTCCGATGGCGCAGTCCACGTGGCCTTTTCTGTTGCCCTTGTGCGAGGGCACGGTATGGTGGTGCGCTCTGGACCAGGGTTCAGTTCTCTTCGGCCGGTGTTAGGTCAAACTGAGTGTATGAGATCCATCCCCAGACGGGCCAAATTCGAACGTTGGGAACAGGGGTTGGGGCGGCTCGCCACCCTGTCCCTTCGTGCCCCCCTCCTTTTTTTTTTTTTACTGCAGTACGGCCTCAGATTAGACAAGATGACCCACTGAATGTAAGCATATTACCAGGTGGAGGGTCTGGCTTGTGCTCCTGCTGGGTGTATTTCCGCAACTGGCTCAGGGAGGGAAGGTGGCTCGGGTGTCCGGCTGGGAGCTTTCCAGCCCCCCCTCTGCCCAGACGTCACTCCATGTGAAGTTCCTCTTTAGGGCATTTTGTTGTCACGCTGTCACAAAGATTAATAAACCTCAGGACCCACAGGGAGGAATGATCCCCCCCCAGCAAATCACACCCAGGTGACTACTGTGTTCAGACACACCTGGATTAATTATTGTGTCCAATAATGAAAGCCTTATGGTGTTGTCCATTAAGTCAATGTGTGCTCATCTATGTTCAGAGTGGGTACCTGACATACATTGCACAGCCCTCCACCAATCACAATCCTTCTGGAGAGTGAGTTACTGGTAACAACATTGGAAAAACAAGCAACAAAGAAAACCCCTGAAAACAGATACCGGTGCCAAAAAGAAAAGCCCTATCAGTTATCCAGAATTATTTTAGCTCCAGAAGGATGAAACTGAAACAGGTGCTCTGTGTTGATAGTGTCTTCACCCACTGACATAACCAGAGGAAACACAACTAATGTGTTTGAACATTTATGTCGACAAGACACAGCTGTTACATCCTCCCAAGTAGTTTTTCTTATCTGACTATGTATATATATATATATATATATATATATATATATATATATATATATATATAGTTTTTCTTATCTGACTATGTATATATATATACATATATATATATATATATATATATATATATATATATATATATATATATATATCAGGGTTAAAAGAAATTGCAATGCCAGTTTTTTTCCAGTATCGTGCGGCCAGTGGTTTGCTAGGGTCTCTTGAGCTCCAAGGAAGAAATCCCTGAGGCCCACACCCCACTAATAATGTTTTCTGAACAATTTCCTGGATAACTGAGATGAATACTGAAAAATCTTATTCGTTATGTGGCAAAGTGAGGTCCAACAGATTAGAAATCCCAGGACTAACAATAATCACTGTTGTAAATAATCTCACACTAACAAAAATATGTAAAAACTTTTCTTTATTCCAAAGATGCACTGCAAATAAGATAGATAGATAGATAGATAGATAGATAGATAGATAGATAGATAGATAGATAGATAGATAGATAGATAGATAGATAGATAGATAGATAGATAGATAGATAGATAGATAGATAGATAGATAGATAGATAGATAGATAGATAGATAGATAGATAGATAGATAGATATTTAAAAAAAATGTGAGTAAATAAGTAAACAGATCAAACAAACTGTTTCCATTCCATAATGGGATGGATGAACTCAGGGATGATATCTAAAAATGGAGACCATGTTAGAAAAGAATAATTAATTACGAAGCTGACTGAAAGTCTAAGGAGACTAAGAACTGGCTTATATTTGAACTTTGTAGCAACCAACATTATGTTATCTACACAATAAAATAAACTCAATAATGATTTTGTGACAGTGAACCAGTATAAACTCATCTACGTATCTGATAAACACGTAATTTCTATACTATAAACATTTATAGAGTCTCTTTAAAGGTCATGTCTAACATTATTCAGGAGACGTGAGTAGAAAATAGATGTCAGATGTTTGTTTACACCGTTGGCCAGTATTTTATGGATGACCTTTCTTTGAATATTTTGTATTGAGCTATGTCTGCTTCATTCTTCCATTTTTATGAAAGTCAGATGTTATCGAGCACTTTTGGTAAACTGGATTCTCTTTCAAATTAGAAACCGATCTGAGGAAAAATGAGTCACAATTCAAAGAAGAGGATGAACAGTTAAAAGGAAAGGTTTGTGTTGTCTTTGGAATATTCTCTTTCCACCTCCGTGACCTTGAGCATGGTCCTATTAAACCTACACCCTTAGAAAAATTTGTGGTAGAGCTAAAAACCAGTGATGGAGAAGATAAAATAATAGCTAAAATGTACAATATACTCTTATCAATGAATCAAAATAACTCTTGACAGATCAAGGAGAGATGGGAGGTGGATGCAAATGTGGACATATCTCAGGACGGCTGACGTGATTCATGTACTGAGGCACATCAAGTTTCAAATTCTAATACGTGGAGGGAATTCAAATAGAAATAATCACTAGCTATTTCAGAACACCAAAACCTCAACATTCTAGTTCATGCTGGAGGAACTGGGGAGACCATATAGCAAATCATATCCATATATTCTGGCTTTGTCCTAAGCCAGGGGTCTGCAACTCCAATCCTGGAGACCCACTATCTGACAGGTTTTAGATGTTTCCCTTTTTCCAACACACCTGGCGGTTGTTATGAGACTTCTGTAGAGTTTAGGCTGTGTCCGAAATCACTCACTCACTCCCTACTCCCTACTTAGGGAAATACATGTAGTGCCCTACATAGTTGACTCAATTGAAAATGTTTCGGACACTACTACGGCGCCGTTTAAATGCGTCATCACCCTCGAAGAATTAAAACGCAACAGTATCGTCTCAAAAAATCAAAATACTTTTGAATGTTTTTTGTATTGTATTGCAATAAAATAAAACATGAATAAACTTGGTTCACGACTGTTTTATTGTCATTAACTGTTAAATAACTCTTGTCTCACCTGTCATCCAACAGGTAGAGTTAACATTTATTGTTACTGAACAGCTGTAGCTCTGCTGGTATGACTCTAATATTAATCTGTCTGTGTTTCCTTTAATCATACAACTCTCAGTAACATTTATCCTGTAGCAGAAAATATTCATATTTGAGGTGGATCAATGCTCCTTCTGCAATACTGTTGATAAAACACCGAATCACTTATTTTTTGGGTGTCCTGCATCACAGTGTTTTTGGTCTCATATACATAATTGGAATTCACTAAAAATTAACGGTGAACCATCCTTTGAATTACATCATAAGGACATTGGATGATATTTATTATTTTAACCTGTATCTCTGCTCTGTGTTGTTTAATTTGAAGTCTCTAATGTAAACCTTATTTATATATTGTTTAATATTGTATTTTACTGTAGATCAAGGTTTTGTTTTGTTTTTTACAAAATCCCCAAGTTTGTTTATTTTTATATATTTCATTTTGTATTTAATTTTAAGTTGCATTCATTATCCTCATTGTCTGCATATTGTGATTTCAATATATATATTGAAATCTCCATCCTTCAGTTATTTTTCGCTACATGCAATGCATGATGGGATATAGTGCTTTGGTTAGTCTTATGTCTGGAAGTGGATTTTATTATTATTATTATTTATTAATAATAATATTATTATTATCTACATTATGCTTATTGTCTTCATTATGGTACTTGTAGAGGTTTGTGGGAAAGTTCATATCACTGTGAAGAAGGAAAATAGAGTAATCAAATTGCATGTAAATGTTTACATTTGACTGTACAAAAAAAAAGACATTTTATAAAAACTAAGTTAAAATAAGAGAACATTGTCCCATTTTCACCGAAAAGGTAAAATTTGACAAAAAGAGGCCGTACAAAGTAAAACAACCACAATAAACACAATAAAATAAAAATAGGAATAGATGAGAAGCAGAAGCAATTTTTTTCCCTTCTCTTTTTCACCTGACACACTGCTAACATTATAGTGTGGAACCTCTACACGTCCATAAATGTCCGTTTCACCCAAGCCACTACTAGAAGGGAGGACACAATACTGATTAAGCCAACCGCTTCCTCTAAAATCATGTGGTATTTTTAAATGTATATCATTTTTGCTTTGCTTGTTGACTAGCGACATTACCACACAGGTGCACAGAAAATAATACATTTTGCCTCACAGCAAGAAGGGAGGGGGAGTAAGAGGCAGAGGGCAGGTAGAAAGGGAAATCAAGTGAAGCGACATGGAGGAAAAACTAAAGAAGCAGTCGAGATATGGTTCAGAAGTGGATCCTACCACACAGACAAAGCCTGGACGTTCAGCTGAAGGAGTTTTGGGAAAGAAGGAAAGTAACCGAGGAGAACACAAACAAGAATTTGCATTAGCGTGGCTTTTCCTTGATGGACACCCCTGTAGGAAGACGTTGGGCTGAGGGCAGACAAATGTTGGATCAGTAAGACACTTGGTTTATAATTATATTATATTATATTATATTATAATTATATTATACTATTATTTGTTACTGTGACATATATTGGACCTAATACTTTATTATTTTGTCAGAAATGATGCTATGACCATAATGTTTTGTTAGCAGCCTGGTGTTAGCCATATTGTGTAGCAAGTGCTAGTCTGGGTACCATGGCAAGCAGTACACGGTGTGCAGGAGAGTGTGGAGAGTTGGAACTGATACCATATAGTGAAAACGAAGCTTCAGAAGAAATAATGGAATATGTTTCTAAGGCGAAAGCAACACCTGACATGTGGGAACATTTTGGATTTAAGCCAAATGACTGCGGTGAAACACAGAACTGAAAATGAACGGTATGTCGTATTTGTTTGAAAGAGGTTCATGCTGAATGCAACACTACGAACATGCACCTTTACCTCAAACATAACCACCCACTGCAGTTTTCCCAGCTGGGAAAAAAAATTACTCAACCAAAGAGGCAGAGGGTCATCACTGTGGTCCCTACTGTCCACTGTTACTGAGACCATCAGCGTGGTCCCGACAGTCCACCATCACTGGGACCGTCACAATGGTTCTTACAGTCCACCATCACTGGGACCATTACAATGGTTCCTACAGTCCACCATCACTGGGACCATCACCGTGGTTCCTACAGTCCACCATCACTGGGACTATCACCATGGTCCCGACAGTCCACCATCACTGGGACTATCACCATGGTCCCGACAGTCCACCATCACTGGGACCTTTATGAAACAAACCAAATATAAGTGTGACAGTGCAAAATGGTGCACATTCACAAACAGTGGATTTCACTACATCACCAAAGAGATGCAGCTCTTTAACCTCTCCAAAAGCTGGCATTTAGACAAATGTTATAAATATTTCACCGGCAGTATGAATTGCCAGAGAAAACATATGTGTCACAAACGGCAATTTCACAATTGTACAATGCTTTTTTCATAATATAATTCCAATTTTAAAAATAAAAGTTTAGCTATCTTTAAAACGTTGTACTTTGATAATTATGTGAGAACAGCAATATTATCATTTATCGCAAAAAATTCCCAGAAATAGGCATTGTTACAGGCCTTTGTAGAGAGAGAATAAAAGTAGTGAAAGAACACATCCCTGTAGTGAACCACTGGAGGATAAAATTATATCTGATAAAACACCATTAACACCCACATTCTGTGATTTGTCCATTTAAAAAAAATCACCTAACCAGCAAACAAGACCATCATCAATCCTCATGCCAGCAAGTTGCTTGGTGAAACTGCATTCATGGTTGGATGCAGTTAAAAGCTGAGGAAAAGTCAATAAAAAGCAGTCATTCAATGGTCTTAGCACCATCAAGATGGCTTTGAAGTGTGTGCCACAGCAGCCTGAACACCTCTGCCTGGCCTATAGGTGAACTGGAATGGATCCAGGATTTCCTGGGTTGCCCTTGAGAGCTCAGCCTTAACAATTTTCTCAAATACCATCATAGAGAGAGAAGTGGGAGCAATGGGGTGAAAATCATTAAGGGACTTTGGGTGTTTTCTCTTGGGCACAGGTACAATAACAGAATTTTTCCAGATGCTGGGAACTCTGGCGAACTGGAGGGAGTGATTTACAAAAAAGAAAAGAATAGATGGCAGAGCGTGGTGCTGCACAGTTCTTAAGAAGGTGGCCACTGATGTTATTTGGGCCTGCACTTTTCCTCTCTTTTACTCCTTTAAAGAGTTTAACACTGCTTCATTGCCAATGTTGATACTTATCTCTAGTGGAGAGTTGTTTTTGTACACAGACAGTTCTGCACCAAAATCATGTACATCAAAATGATTATAGAAAGTATTCAAATCATTTACCAACATATGGTCTGATTTTCCACAAATAGATATTGAGGGTTTTTTGGAGGTCATACCCATTATGGATTTAATACTGTCCCAAGCAGGCTGTGAGTTCCTACTTTTTAGGCAGGTTTTGCACATTGTCCTTACATGAGACCTTAACAGTCTTAATTTCTCTGTTCACTTGCTTCTGTAGTTCCCTATTATGGGTTCCATCACCTTGAATGAGGCTGATGTTTCTCAGTTTGATGATATTTTTCAGGGATTTGGCCAATCAGGGTTCATTATTGGGAAAGATATTGATGTATTTTTTTGGGGAATAGTCATATCCTCACAAGAGTTGATATTTCCTGTCATAGTTTCCGTCAACTTGTCATAACAAGAACAACTGCCCTTGAATAAGTTCCAGTCCATGGAGATGTCCGGAGACCACAGCGATAACCTGACTATAACCAAGCTGCACCACTTTTTATTAGCAAAAACATAGCCCCTCGCCAGTGATTTCCCTGTCACTGATGGGTCTGTCAAGACGTACTGGCTCACAGAAGCAAATGAAAGGGTTTCATCTCTCCTATGGCCTTTTACTTTATTTTAATTGATATTTATGTTTTATTGATTGTGTTTTAACTGGGACAGACAAATTGTTAGAATTTTAATCAGATTAATCACAGGTTTGGTTTAATTTAAATTAATCATGAATAAATATTACATTTTAATCAATATTACTTGTATAATTTTGCATGAGCAAAGAGACTCAAGAAAGAAGGGAATATATCTACACTTAGCCAAAGTGCTAGCAGAATCCCTGGCTAATGTATGTTTCACATTAATGTGGTATTTTAAGCTGGAAGTGCTTAGGTGAAAAGAAAATTCCATCAAAACACTTTTTGTCAGTCGACTATTCTGTGTCAAGGTTTTTTTGTACTCAAATTTCCAACAAAGTACATAAAAATACACTAAGAAACACAAAATTGAGTAAAAAAAACACCTATACAAAACATGCTAAAATCCACTAAAATTCACAGAAAATAAACTAGCACAAATAATGATTTTTTTTCAGAAATACATAATAAAACATATGCAAAACATTATATATATATATATATATATATATATATATATATATATATATATATATAATTAACAGATTTATTAAAGACCTTCAACAGTTTCAAAACAACTGTTCCAGTTAACTACGTTAGAATTTTTAATCAGATTAATAATGCTGATAGATTAATGCGCATTAATTTTGACAGCCTTTGTTGCCTCCACCAAGGAGATTATGTTTTTTTAAACTGTAATTGTGTGTTTTTAACTTATCTATTTTTCTAAAGCACTGTGGATTGCCCTGTGTTTGAGATGTGCTCTAAAAATAAACCTTCCAAGCTTGTTTCTGATGTGAAGTAGTAAAGTCCTCAGTGCTCATTGAAGTGAACAGATGTGAAAACGCTGGGCTGATCAGTCAGAGCCATTCTATACATTCATCTTCAGCTATTCCCATTATGTTTAAAGGCTTTATTTACTGCAGGATTTTCAGTCTTTACAACAAGAGCAGTACAACAAAGCTCCGTGCAGGTAAAAGGTGAAGAAAACGACTAGAACAACAACTGCTCTGTTTAAACTGACAGGCCATGTACTGTAGGGAAGCTCCGTTGACAGAGTTCAATCAAGTTCACATCATACTTCATCAAGACTGAGGCTCCTGACATCCCACCTTAATCCAGCACCTGTCAAAGCCAGAGATAAAAGCTGTTTTATAGTCCTACCCTCATCTGCATCAAATTTTCTCAGTTAAAAAAAAAAAAAACAATTCTCTTGCGTGTAATGGATACTGTGGTCAAATTATAAAGTCAGTTTTTTAATGTTATTTCTAGTGTGAAAAGTATGGAAAGGACATAAAACTCCAAAAACTGTGTATATTTAGGCTGTCAAAGTCAACCAACCAGATGAATCTATCCTCCTGATAAATGTGATTGTAAATGTGAACTCTGTGAACCATCTGCAGCAGAATGACTGTGAACGTCTCCTTCAGTACATTTGGGTCAGTTTGCCCAGTAGAGTTAGCTTCAACACACATGAACTAATGGTCAGTCGATCTCCTAGTGACAGGCGGCAGAACCAACTCATAAAGATGGAAGAGCAGAAACAGATGGATGGAAATACAGTGGTGGATAGACGTTTTTCGACACGCTATGCATTTGCGGTATATTGCATTAAGAATCACTCTTAACTCATTGATCTCTGCAAAGAATTGTTGTTCCATTGTCAAAACCCACATGCTCAATTCTGCACGCGCTCTGTTCCATTGAGATCCGGTTGTTTCAATGAGATAATGCCTTTTGAAACACATTCAGGGCATGACATGTAGAAACTGTCAAGAATTTAGTTTCGTTATGTTTTTCTTGTAATCAGTGAACTAAAAAAACTTGACAGACTTGGTTCTGTCTGACTGATGCAGCCACATCCTTTGAATAACAAACAAAAAAAATGTTTCCGTAACTGCTTCAGCCAATTATCAAACAGAGAAGATTCATGAATCTGGCAGAGATCCAGAAAGAGGGAAATAAGGCAGGAGTCACAGTTTCAAAAACCAACACTTTTAGACGCAAATGTCGGGTTCCTCGGGTCAAGCCATTTCTGATACTGAGCCAACATATGAAGTTTCTCAACTGGGCCAAGGATAAGAAAGACTGGACTGTTGGCCAGTGGTCCAAGGTCCTCTTTTCCCATAAAACTAAAGTAAAGTACGTTTCATTTCGGAACCAAGGTCAAAGGGTTTGAAGGAAGATGAGTGAGGAACAGAACCCAAGCTGCTTGAGGTCCAGTGTGAAATATCCACGGTCAGTCATGATTTGTGGCGCAATGTCCAGTGCAGCTGTTGATACATTCTGATTTCTTAAATCCAAGGTCACCGAGGTCAACAGTCTACCAGAACGTTTAGGGCTTCATGATTCCTCCTACTGAGGATCTGTATGGAGATGCAGATTTCGTCTTCCAGCAGGACCTGTGCCCTGTCCATACCTATGCCACAAACACCACAATCTAGTTTGATGCTCATGCCATCACAGTTGGCTGGCCAATCCACCAGACCTAATGAGAATCTATGGGAGGTTTTCAAGAGGACAATGAGGGGCACCACACCCAAAAACAAAGAAGTGCTGACAGCAAGCATCGAGGAAATCTGGGCTTCCAGAACTCCCAGGGAATGCCACAAACTGATTGCACTGGTCTAAAAGTAAAAAAAAAGCTTCCGGAATAAAACTAATGAAATGTTCCCACATGTGAGTTAGTCCCTCCAGGATTTCTCAGGCCTTTTTTGAGATTGTTTCGTCCTAAAATGTCTGATGTTGCATGAGCTTTTCCAAGAAATTGCGATGAAAGTTGCAGTGCTTTTTAGGCTTTTGTTGGGGGAGGAATTGAAAGTGGTCATAAATAGTTAAAAATTTTCCCTTTTGTAATCAAAATTAAGTAATATTTCAACTATTTAGTTACTGGAAAATCTATTAAAAATCATTGTGATATGGTCCTTAAAACTACCTTTTAATGAGATGGCAAATAAATGCAAAAATGCAACAAAATATATATATTTTTCCCAAATACACCTGTTGGTTCAAAGGTTAAAGTTCATATGACTTCACAACACTATATGAAGTTGTAAAACATCATATAAATGTCTCAGCCAGTCAAAAAAAAACAGTATTATGTGTACTGTGTAGTAGAGGCAGTTCCTGACAAAAATATAATAATAAATAATAAAAATATAGACACTGAAATACTAAGACAACCTTTCAAATATGACTAATTAATTATTACCTTGATGACAGCAGTAAAAGTACTCTTCCAAATGCACCTGTTGGTACTAGTGCATCATTTTAGTTGGAAAAATTAGAAGAAGTAGCTCAGGACATTGGTCACATTCGGTTAAAAAACACACATCTGATAAAGAAAACTTAAGTCTTAAATGCTGGTTGGCTCAAGTTTACAAGATACGTCTGGGGTCAAAATGTGAAATTCTTAGAATGAACAAGAGAAAGGGTTTTAGTCCAAATGAATATTGTTCTCAGATCTACTTCAAAACATTCACTTTACAGGTTCTTTCTAGTGGAATATTTACTATGTATGTTTATGTACACAATGTACAACATTGTGTACATAAACCAGCATATATGTGGAATAACACACCATCATATATATGAAAAACATGAACTAACCAACACTAAAGTCATTTGTTTTATGTATGTATATGTATAAAGGTGTGTTTACATATGTATGGACTTGGAAGATTATTATTGTAATTAATTTCTAAGGAGAAGGGGTGGGAGTTCATAAGCTATGCTTTTTCTCACTCCTTTTTGAATGTGTATTATGTGTTGTATTTTAAGTATTTGTTTTTTGTACATTTCTTTCTGCTGTATTTTTTAATTCTTTATTTTACTTTTTTTTTGTTTTGACATTCATAATCGAAATAAATCCATAACAAAAAAGTACTGTACCATATTTTGATGTGATTTAATTTTTTTTTATTTTCTGCAAAAACAGAGAAGTAAATGTATTCAAATTGCTTGAATTCCTGTTTTTGTGGGTTTTATGAGCTGTCAGCCCAAATTATGTAAAAAAAAAGGAAAAAAAAAAACTACATAAATAAAGACTTGAAATTGTTTCAACTGTGGACCCTGAATCTATAATCTCTTAAAGATTAACTTCTCAAATGGAATTATCGAAATAAATTAAGTTTCCCATGACGTTGTAATTTTTTTGGAAAGGGTCTGCATGCCTGTTTCAGACCCTGGCATGAACATTCAACTTCATCCAAAACGATTTCAGTCTCACTTTACAATGCCCTTAGTTTGGACTGAAACAATGTGCCAAATAAAACAGATTACCCACTCCACAGAGCAAGCTGTGGAAAGGAAAAACGGTTAGAACTACTGGTTCTGTGAAAGGTTCTGGAGGATTTTTGAATTCATTGAACAATTACATGTATGAAAGTTTAAGGTGTTTGTGTCATATTGTACAGAAGAAGTGGACCCAGTAGAGTTCTCTAAAGTGGACCTGTCACTGTTCTCTAAAGTGGACCCAGTAGAGTTCTCTAAAGTGGACCTGTCACTGTTCTCTAAAGTGGACCTGTCACTGTTCTCTAAAGTGGACCCAGTAAAGTTGTCTAAAGTGGACCCAGTAGAGTTCTCTGAAGTGCCCCTGTCAGTGTTCTCTAAAATGGACCCAGTAGAGTTCTCTAAAGTGGACCGGTCAGTGTTCTCTAAAATGGACCCAGTAGAGTTCTCTAAAGTGAACCAGTCAGTGTTCTCTAAAGTGGACCGGTCAGTGTTCTCTAAAATGGACCCAGTAGAGTTCTCTAAAGTGAACCAGTCAGTGTTCTCTAAAGTGGACCCGTCAGTGTTCTCTAAAATGGACCCAGTAGAGTTCTCTAAAGTGGAACTGTCAGTGTTCTCTAAAGTGGACCCGTCAGTGTTCTCTAAAATGGACCCAGTAGAGTTCTCTAAAGTGAACCAGTCAGTGTTCTCTAAAGTGGACCCGTCAGTGTTCTCTAAAATGGACCCAGTAGAGTTCTCTAAAGTGAATCAGTCAGTGTTCTCTAAAGTGGACCCGTCAGTGTTCTCTAAAATGGACCCAGTAGAGTTCTCTAAAGTGAACCAGTCAGTGTTCTCTAAAGTGGACCCGTCAGTGTTCTCTAAAATGGACCCAGTAGAGTTCTCTAAAGTGAACCAGTCAGTGTTCTCTAAAGTGGACCCGTCAGTGTTCTCTAAAGTGGACCCAGTAGAGTTCTCTAAAGTGGACCTGTCACTGTTCTCTAAAGTGGACCCAGTAAAGTTGTCTAAAGTGGACCCAGTAGAGTTCTCTGAAGTGGACCTGTCACTGTTCTCTAAAGTGGACCCAGTAAAGTTGTCTAAAGTGGACCCAGTAGAGTTCTCTGAAGTGCCCCTGTCAGTGTTCTCTAAAATGGACCCAGTAGAGTTCTCTAAAGTGGAACTGTCAGTGTTCTCTAAAGTGGACCCAGTAGAGTTCTCTAAAGTGGAACTGTCAGTGTTCTCTAAAGTGGACCCAGTAGAGTTCTCTAAAGTGGAACTGTCAGTGTTCTCTAAAGTGGACCCAGTAGAGTCTTCCACAGTGGGTGCAGGTCCGTGGCTCATGTAGAACTCACATGCTTGTCTGTTTCCGTTGCTGGTTTGGAGAACAGACGTGTTCCGAGCCAAGAGCTTCACTGGCAGAGCTTTGACTCGGTGAACCAGAGGAACCGCCACCCTCGGCCGTTTGACGGACACCACCCTGGGCACCGGTGACACCCGTCCACGATACTCAAACAACCTGAGGAGAAATGACAGGAGAGAGGAACGTCAAAGAAGAACTTTACTAAAGAACGGAACGATGTAAAAGAAAAAGAACAAGAGAAGACATCAACGTTTATGTCCAATTCAGTTTAATGTCACAAATGAAAACAGGAAATGATGACGTGAACTGATGAACTTCCATCAGATGTATTGAGTGACCCTCACCGTAAGAAGAGAAATATGTGCACTTGATTCCCACTGCACTCACAGGCTCATATTTAACTAAACCTATTTTTATTAGTTGTGGAACAGCAGAGTTATGTTGTTCATGCTGTTTATCTGCCTCTCTGTCTGTCTGTCTGTCTGACCGTGAGCAACATAACTCAAAAAGTTATGGATGGATTAAGCTGAAAATTTCAGGAAATGCTGATATAGGAACAAGGAAAAAATTATTAAATTTTGGTGGTGATCAGTGGAGGTATGTGGAGTGGGGGGGTGGGCACATGTGTGTGATTCATAGCAAGATAACTCAAAAAGTTATGGACGGATTTGGCTGAAATGTTGAGGAAATGTTGATACTGGCACAAGGAGTTTGGTGGTGATCAGTGGAGGGGGGTGGGGGGGGGCACATGTGTGTCTTTCAAGAGAGGGGGTTGATCTGCTTTGTTTGTTTGTATATTTGATCCTAATAGTTTATACATTTTGAATTTGAACAAGTGTTTTTTTTTGGGCCAGCGTGGTGAAGTGGTGAGTACTGTTGCCTCACAGTAAGAGTACTGACTGAGCGCCACAGGAGGTCCTTTGTCCCTACGACCATTAGGCTTTTTAACAACACAGTTATGGGTAGCGGTCACTGACCAGACTTTGACACCAGCCCCAACCACTGACCCTGATCCACTATTGGTAACTACCAACTACCACTGACGCCTCACCCATGTTTTTCTCTTTTAAGGCATTTTAAGATGTATTCAGCTGTTTTTAAGCTGGGTTTTTTTGCACTTTAGCTCACTTTTATCCATAACCTTTTTACGTATTTATTTATTTTTTCATCTATTGTATGTATATTATGTGGTGTGAGCTATGTGACAACTGAATTTCCCTGAGGGGATGAATAAAGTACCTACCGAAGGACCGACCTACCTACCTACCTACCTACCTACCTATATATCTATCTAGAAGGTCCTGGGTTCAATTCCAACACCAGTCAGTGGGACCTTTCTGTGTGGACTTTGCATGGTCTCCTCTGCGGGGAGAACATAAAAGCTTGAAATATATCAATTCACATAACCCACTTTGGTATTCACATAATAATCTTTTGAAAACATGTTGAACCAAATGGTAGAGATGATAGTAAAGGGTCATGAAATGCTCATGTTAATCAAACACAAGGAGTTAAGACATCTAATTTGAACCAAGTCACAAATTATGTTGGTAAGATTGGTGAAGGAGTAATGATGAGTTTTCATACTCAGTACTCAGTGAGTGAGTGAGTGAGTGAGTGAGTGAGTGAGTGAGTGAGTGAGTGAGTGAGTGAGTGAGTGAGCGGTTGCCTCATATATAAATGCATCACTGGATTATCGTATTGTATGGTATAGTATATATATATATATATATATATATATATATATATATATATATATATATATATATAAAACAGACTGGTGTTAATTCTAATTTATCCATGAAAACATATTCAATAAGTCCAAATGGTCTGTCCACTTCCTTCTGTAGATTTTCCCCTGGTCGTGCTGCTTCCATACATGTATTTTCACATTAAACCATTTAACCAATCACATTCAGCCGTCACAAGGCAGGGTCAGAGTTATATAACTCTTCCCCAGAGGTCTTCAGAATCAGTACTGGTGTCCCTCCATCTGTAGCCTGTCCATCCATAGGAGTGGATCTCTCCTTCAGTGTTTTTCTCCTCAAGTTTTCTTCTTTTTCCCACTGGGTTTTGGAGTTTTTTCTTGCAGAGAAGGAGGGTCGAAGGACAGGGGATGCTTGGGACTTTTGTTTTTTAATTTAAATCTATTTCTGTAGTTGATTGTGTTTTCTGTGAAGCCCTGTGAGATGACTTTGTGGTGATTTGGGGCTTTAAAAATTAATTAAATTAATTAATTTGTTTAGTTTGTACTTTAAAAGGTGACAAATACATAAGCAAGCATAAATACAAATAAAATACAACAGTGTGAGGGAGGCCAAAAGCTTAATCTGCTTATATAGATCATTCCTTCATCATTCTTAATTAACACTTCAAATGAATTGAATAAGAAAAAAATTACTTCAATAAAGTAAGTAAGTAAGTAATCTTTATTTGTATAGCGCTTTTCACAGACATGGGTCACAAAGCGCTTCACAGAAACCCATTCACACACTCATACACCAGTAGACGGCTGCTGCCAAGACACCGGCGCTGCCTGACCCTACTGGGAGCAACTTGCCCAATGACACTTCGACATGTGGACAGCCAGAGCTGGGACGTGAACCGCCAACCCTTCGATCATCGGACGACCCGCTCCACCAGCTGAGCCACAGCCGCTACATAAATAAAAAAAAAGAATTTACCATTACTTACAATGATACATAGACATGATCCAAATATAGACTCTAAAGCTAAATGGCAAACAAGGACACTTAAACGTTTAGAAAATGATTTATAAAAGGAGCTTCATGTTGGTTTTGTTTGTCCTCATGTTTCCATCCACAGGTCAACATGTTGTTTAAGGTCTTCCATCTTTATGGGTTGGTTCGGCGACCTATTACTATGGGTTCAACTGACCATTCGCACATGCTAACGCTAACTGTGCTTGGACAAACTGCCTAAAATCCATTGGCAGACATGTCCAGAGTCATTTTGCTGTAGATGGGTTAATTGCATTCCAGCTTTTAATTAGATTAATCATGATGATGGATTAATTGTTAAGTAATGCGTTAACACGTTCATTTTGACAGCCCTAATTTTTACGAATCTCCTGTGCTGCTTTTATGTTTTATGTAAAGCACTTTGAATTGTCCTGTTCATGAAATGTGCGAACTTGACTTTCCTTAAAGTAAAAACGTGCAAAACTATGGGTTTGTGGGGATAATTCCAGAGAAAAAGGCAAAATATTCCGTTTTGGAGGCAACATCTGGATCTGGTTTCACAAATGTTCCAAAGTTAACAAAGTCAATAAATTATATAAATCTTATTCTGAATGTTTTAATGACCTTTAGAGACAGGGTTTGTCTCCATGGTGCTAAACTTGTTATTACAGTCCTTTAGATAGTGTGGAAACGCTTCCAAATTACTATCACACATGTGTGAAGTGTTTGATGTCTCTATTTCTAAGTTTACATTGGAATAATTGGACATTCAAAACAGATTTTCAGCGGTAAAAACAAAACAGATGAGTATCTCAAAAATCTGCAATTATGGGATAGAGCTGGAAAGTTGAAGGAACAGAATTTGGCGTTCTGTTTATTGGATGTGTTGTGCTCAGCATGAGACTGGTTCACACATACGGAAACACTGAGGGTTGGATGGTGACTACACACTGAGCGACAAACCACCAATCAATCAACTGTTTGTGGTGTTACTGGAGACTTGAATGTGATCCTTCTTTGGCTAACAGTGCAATTTCCTCAGATAAAATCATATGTTTGTTATCTTATTTTATCTTAAAACAAACCACAGAAGATAAATCAGTCCCATTAGTGATGGTTTTGTCTATTGTCTGTCTGTTTATATTGTTAATTTAGACTGAAAATTCAAAGCATTGTGGTTTTACTGTGACCTGGGGTCTCTGAAGTAGACTTTAAGGATCAAAAAATGCACATGAAACTGAAGAAATGCAGCTAAAAACTAAATAAATACCTAACCTGAATAACCCCTCCAGTGTTTCTTTTGGGTCACTCTACTGTATGTCGCCCCCACCCAAAAAACAAAAACAAAACATACAATCAGGCGTTGTGCAATGATAACTTTAAAAACAATGAATCAATCCAAATGCAGTTTCAGGGCATGAAACTGTAAACTTACGATCTCCTCGCTGTAGAAAAGCAGAGTGGATTTGTTTCAGCGGTCAGGCAGACATGTGGATCTGTGTAAAACATGTCACAATGCTTTTCCTCCAACCTTTACGAGGAAAATGACTTATTATCCTCAAATAAAAGTACAGTGGTACCTCTACTTACGAAATTAATTCAATCCAGAAGTGTTTTCATACTGTGAATTTTTCGTAAATAGTCGCATTTTATATGTAAAAGGCCTGATTTGTTCCAAGACCCCCAATACTACCCCTCAAACCCTTTGAAAATTATTTTAAAAATTACTGAATTTGTATGAAATATGTGTTAAAAAGAAAATGTAGATTTAGATTTTAGCTCGTCCAGGCTAATGTTGGTGATCATAGTCTGATCATCTTTTGACACTAAAAGCGCTGGCCTAGGTGGTGAAATTACCGTTAAAGTTTCTGTGTTAAAGTTTCTGTGTTACCAGGAGACACAGCAACCGCAGACGAACAGGGTGACACCAAGCGACCTGTTTACTTTCATTTTCAAATACATACAGTAATAAAGTTTAAATGAGCACACTGGGAAAAACAACAACAAACCTGCAACAGTAACTATGATGAATGAGGGTCAAAGGGTAACGAAAAGCATCATGGGTAACTCCCTCATAGCCAATGGGATGCTACGTACAGTACGTAAATGACGTATTTACATACATTACGTAGTTAAGTATAGTAATGTACATACAGTACTGTATTTATGTCTTGGAGGTTTCAGTTTTCTTTCGTAAATAGAATTTTCTTTCGTATTCAGAGATGAAAAATTGAGGCAAAGGTTTTTCGTTACTTGGATCATTTGTTAGTTGGGTCTTTCGTAAGTAGAGGTACCACTGTACTGTTACTTTATAAAAAAATAAGACTCAAGTGCAAGTAAAAAGTAGTCATCCAAATAATTTTTTTTCAGTAAAAGTAAAAAAGTATGTAATGAAAATGACTTGAGTAAAGAGTCCTTCCTGAATACCGTCATGTTTATCTGTTTATTTTATTTGTTTGTACATAAGACACAGTATTTCTATATTTTTTTTTTATTTCTATTACATATTTTTATTTAATTTTTTATTTCTTTATTTTTTATTTCTAGCTTAATTTTATTATTTACCTCTATTATTATTTGCACTGCTTTACTTCCTTTTTGCACTTTTTCTGTGAGCTCCTGTAACAGTGAATTTCTCCTGTGTGAGATCAATAAAGTCTTATCTTATCTTATCTTATTCTTTTACCCTTTTGTCAGAATCATTTAACTCGAATCACAGACTGTCTTTGTGTTTTTGGCTTTTTCTCTCCGTTTCTCTCTTTTTGTAATTTCCTGCCTCTGTTTCCACCTGTTTTTGTCTTTACCTCCGTTTGTCTGTTTGTTTGTCTGTCCTTCAGCAGGATTGCGCAAAAGGTTCTGAAGGGATTTTGATGAAACATTCAGGAATGATAGATAATGGGTCAAGGAAGAACCCATTAGATTTTGAGCAATGAAGGTCAAAGGGCAAGGTCACACAAAAGGTCAACATCTAAAACATCAGTGGTAATATCTCAGGATTCAGACCAGATAGAATCTGGCGGGGTATTTTTTTATTCACATGGTCTCACCTTCAGACATCAGATGGTCAACACCGACGGCTCCATCACGTCACGTTTTGACGTCATATGACGACATATCAAGCCTTGGCGGAGGTCTGCTGTCTCTGACTGTCTTGTTTTTTCTGTCTGTTTTTTATTGTTTCTGTCAATGTGCCTGTTTCCATATCTTTCTGTCTCTTTTTGTCTTTTTTCTGTCTCTTTTTGTCTTTTTTCTTTCTGTTTCTGTCGCTTTTTGTCTTTTTTCTATCTTTTCTGTCACTTTGTCTTTTTTCTGTCTCTTTTTGACTTTTTTCTGTCTGTTTGTCGCTTTTTGTCTTTTTTCTGTCTGTTTCTGCCTCTTTTTGTCTTTTTTCTGTCTCTTTTTGTCTTTTTTCTGTCTGTTTCTGTCTCTTTTTGTCTTTTTTCTGTCTGTTTCTGTCGCTTTTTGTCTTTTTTCTATCTTTTCTGTCACTTTTTGTCTTTTTTCTGTCTCTTTTTGACTTTTTTCTTTCTGTTTCTGTCACTTTTTGTCTTTTTTCTGTCTGTTTCTGTCTCTTTTTGTCTTTTTTCTGTCTCTTTTTGTCTTTTTTCTGTCTGTTTCTGTCTCTTTTTGTCTTTTTTCTGTCTGTTTCTGTCGCTTTTTGTCTTTTTTCTATCTTTTCTGTCACTTTTTGTCTTTTTTCTGCCTCTTTTTGACTTTTTCTGTCTGTTTCTGCCTCTTTTTGACTTTTTCCATCTGTTTCTGTCTCTTTTTGACTTTTTTCTGTCTGTTTCTGTCTCTTTTTGACTTTTTTCTGTCTGTTTCTGTCTCTTTTTGTCTTTTTTCTTTCTGTTTCTGTCTCTTTTTCTGTCTTTTTAACTTGTTTTTACTTTCTGTCTGTTTTTTATCTCTGCGTCGTCTTCCATGTTCTCTCCTGTCTTTCTATATCCATCCATCCCTCTGTAGTTTTTTTCCTTCTTCTTCCTGGCTATGGTTTTGTTTTCGGTGTGTGTCAAAATTCATAATCTAATGTTTATTTCTTCTGCTTCTATGCTCCACATGTCTGGAACAAACTCCCAGAAGGCCTCAGATCAGCTGAAACACTCCGTTTACTTAAATCCAGGTGAAAAACCCACCTGTTCTCAACTGCATATGAATCGACTTTTTATTTATCAGTTCAGATCTGCACTCTCTTTTAAACTTGAAGTTTTTATTTGCTTATCAGCTGCATCTGTTTTATCTATTTATAGTTGTTTTTCTCAGTTTCATGCCTATACTTTTGATGGCTCCCTGCTGTAATACTTTTAATGTTTTATGTAAAGCACTTTGAATTGTCTTGTAGGTGAAATGTGCTATACAAATAAACTTCTCTTGTCTTGTCTTGTCTGGCCTTATTTATGATATGACAGTTTTAAATAAAGTGGTTCATACGCTGGTTTGTTTTAACTCTTTTAAATCTGTGGCCTCATGGCTACAGTTTGGATGGAAATACACAAATGGTTTCTGAAACCTGAGACGTTGGGCTTCATACTGTAGGTTTTACCGGGTGGTTTTTAGTAATGCCACTCACAGCTGCACATGAAGCTGAAGAAGAAGCTGTTTTAGCAGAATTATAACATGCAGTAAATTGTAAATGACAGGAGGATTTTGAAAGATCTAAGTGTTCTGGGAAAATGGGCTAAAGGACTCACAGCATTTGTTCAAAGCTTTTTATAGTCAAAGGAAGACAAAAAGTCTAGATAAACCACTTTAGACAGAGGTTTTAAAGGGTTAAGAAGGACTGTGAATTGAATGAACATATTTTATATCTGAAGAAAATATAATACACACATCACAAGACCAAGGCAACAAAGATTATGGTTTTGATGAATAAATCCAAACATATTCTATACAAAAAAAAAAAGCTTTATTCATAATCTATAGTTGCCTTATTTTACCTCACCCTACTTATTGTGTCAACATCTGGAGAAACTCATATAAAAGTAATATATTATTATTATTATTATATAAAATACAAAAAAAGCAGTCGGAATTGTTCATTTAGTTGGATATTGTGAACATACAATTGCTTTGTTTCTTCAAGCAAAAATTTTGAAGCTTAGTGACCTTTTAAAATTGAAAACTAATCAGCTAATGTTTAAAGTTAAAAAGAAAATGCTACCAGCAAAACATTCAAACAATGTTCTGGGCACGAGAAAGAAAGTATGATTTGAGAAAAAATGGAAATTTTAAAACCCTGTATTCCCGCACAACTTTAAAAAGCATGTGTGTCTCCAGGCGTAAAGGTGTAAACTTGTGGAACTGCCTCAATAATGAAATCAAAGCTGCTAAAAATGTGGTTCAATTCAAAAAGCTCTATAAAAGTTTCCTCCTGCATAAATACATTACACTTTAGGAAACCATTACATTTCCCTTACTGACAAAAACACACAGTAAAATAAACAAAATATATATAAAAATGTGGTAAGAAGCTCTTCATTTGTTTTCTTTTCCTTTATTATAAAGTGTATGTCCATAAATAAAAGTGTGCAAGTGCTGCAAAAATAGACCATCTGTAATAATGCAGGAGGTTCAGCTTTAAAACATATGGTCAAGATGGACATTGTCATTTACATTACTCATTTCAAAGTAAAATTGTGAAATGATGGGTAGGATTTTTATAAGTTCTCTGAACTTCAACCTACTCCGTTTGAATAAAGACTCTGTAATTGTCATTTTGTCTTTTGTATTTTATTTATTTTTAAGATGAACTGCTCAAATAAAAATAACTGAACTGAATCTAATTTAAGGCACAATAATAAGTAGGTAATAAAACCTGAGGCATCCCCAGGTGATGACCGTTTATTTGCAGTTGATTTGAAGTCAATTCGAAAAACATTTCCAGAGATATGAACAAAAGAGTGTTTAGTGATTTTTGAACTTTTGATCACCCCGTTGTGGACAATCTACAAACTGAAGGGTTGTCCTAGTCTGTCCATTGTGTCCTTGAGCAAGACACTTCAACCTTGGCTCCAGTGTCACTCACTGGCTCCCACAGTCTGCCCCAGGGCAACTGTGGCTACATATGCAGTTTACCACCAACAAAGGGTGCATGTGAGAGCAAATGTGAAGGGCTTTGAATAGCCAAAAAGGTGCTATATATATATATATATATATATATATATATATATATAT
The DNA here is from genome assembly GCA_020466265.1 of Siphamia tubifer. Lineage (NCBI taxonomy): Eukaryota > Metazoa > Chordata > Actinopteri > Kurtiformes > Apogonidae > Siphamia > Siphamia tubifer. The sequence goes on along the minus strand of CM035787.1, from coordinate 11,051,871 downwards.
ATATATATATATACAGTACATATACACCGGTCTGGAGTTGTAGGGGGATGGGGGGGTTGCCATCCCCCCTCAATGACAAGAGTCAAAAATCTCTCTAAAACAGGCATCGCTCCTCTCAACCCTTTGAGTAATTTAAATAAAGACTATGGACATCGTTCCTATGCTAACACTTCATTTAACTTTCATGAACATATTTTATGAAAAACAAACTAGAAAAGCACTCTGAGAGTGGTGGACCCAAGGAACCCCCCCCCCCCCCACCACCACCACCACCACCAGTTTTCTTGCTAACTAACAGACAAACAAACTCTGACAAAAACATCACCTCTTTGGTGGAGGTAAAAAACACAGTGAGTGAAGGAAAGCATGCGTGAGCAGTCCAGTGGGTTTCACTACGGTTTGAGCTGTCAAGTTTAAAGATGCAATCCATTTTTACAGTTGGACGGAGTATCATGGCCAAGCGCAGAGGGCAGCAGCACCTTAGGAGGTTTGGAAATCAGACTGCCAGACGTGATGTATCAGAAAGAAAGTAAAGAGTCAAAAATACTGGTCATGTCAGTCATTTAAATATAGCTACTGTTGTACATTTAAAGCTGCTTAGAGTTGCTTCACGTTTGTCACTATGGTTGAAATGAATGTGTTGATAAATTGGGCAGTTTTACCTCCATAATGATAAATGGATGATGAATGGGAGGGACTTGACCACACACACAGTTGGGTTTTGGGGTGGGGGGGGCACCCCCACACATTTGTGTCAATAACTGTAGGATAGTTTGTGCCCCCCCTTCCTTAGAATTGGAAAAATTTTATAGGGCAATTGTCAAATTTCTTTTTGTTACAATTACAATAGGACTCGCGTCACTTGGTCTACGTCTGTTTCAGCTGCTTCTGTATTTGAACCATCAGTCATTTCCTCATCATCTCTTTCCCTTTCTGTTCAGACTGGATGGTTGTAGTTGTGTGACTACACATGCTCCAAACAGTCTTAAAGGGGAATGAACATATTGTACACAGTCAAAACAGACAAAAAACCACATATTTTCTTTTTTATTAAAATACCAAATTTATCGTCATATTCAAAATGATGGCAGTTATTGTAGTAAATGTCGGTAACTTTTGGTAATTTTCAGTGTATCACTCAAGCCTAAAGTGCCCAATTCATGTTAGCTTGTCATATGTGTTAGCATGTTTTGTTTGGTATTGTCTGCTTATATTGCATTCCTTAAACAAGGCAACAGTCACTTGACAAATAAGACAAACACAAGTGCATTGATTTTCATTGAAAAAATATTAGAATTCCCATCTCTCCTATAAGGTGCAGTCCTCACTGTCAAATTTCTTCTATTCATTTACAGGCGCCATGGTTAGAAATTAGCAAAAAGGGTTCATGGCACGGTCACAGAACCAGATGGAGTTAGAAAGACACTGCCACCATGAGGTGAAGGAAGAAATTGCATGTTTAACTTTTTCATGATTTATTTATTGTGTTGGACAGTCTGAACGGGCCATAAATAAAACATTATAAAACTGAAGCTGCAGGCCATATGAAATGTGATCGTAGGCCACGATTGGCCCCTGGGCTGGACTTTGGGCATGTCTGATTTAAAGGGTTATTTTGCAAGATTTTCTTCTAAGGGAGCATGACCTCAGACCAACAAAGCACTGTTGATTAAAACATGTCTGGGGAGGGGCACCGCTCCCACATGCAGAGGTAGGGGTTCCTTGGGTTTCTGAGGATTTAGATTCTCTGTGGGTTCTGATATTTCATTATTATTATAAATCAGTGCAGAGGTCTGTAGTCCAGCTGGTCATCATGTTTCAACGTTTGGCAAAGACATATGTTCTGTCTGTGGAGCTCAGCAGGGTTTATCTGGAGACTTGAAGGTAAGTACAGATGTATGCACGCTCAGCCCTTCACACACCCAGCAGGTTGGAGCCAGTGTGGACTACAGGATGTTTGAGGTCAAAGGGTATGAACCAGACTGAAAAGGGTACATCTGGGACTTGAATGTTGAACATGACTGAAACACTGACTTAAACTAAAGCAGGATACACAGATAAGGATTTTCTAGATCTGAAGAGATATTTTATCTGTTCCAGACCCCAGACATGAAGATAAAAAAACTCCTTTCAGCAAAACTGGGTCTTGCATAAAAATGTGAAAATGATTAAAACTTTTATTATTGCCGGTCATGTCATCATTAGTTGTGGTTGTTTTACATATTTTACAGAGCATCGATAGCGTTGGTTGACAAGTAAAAAGCTTCTGGAATAAAACTAATGAAATGTTCCTGTTTGTGTGTTACTGATAAAGAAAGAAGAAGTCTTAAATGAGCTGAAGTTGGCTGACGTTTCCTGTCTGGAGTGAAAGTGTGAACAACATAATAGGTTTTAGTCCAAAGGAATATTGGTCTCAGATCTAGTTCTAAACACTGTCTGCACATTATGATCCATTGACTTTACAGGTTGTTTCTAGTGGAATATTTACTAATCCATTGTATAAATGTACACAGGGTGCCAGAAAAAAGCTGGATATTATGTGTCCCTGTATGTGGTGGTCATTCAATTTCTATTTTCAAATCAGGAAGTGGAAATAATGGGAAACGAGGAATGAACCCATTTCCAAATGGGAACATTTCCAAATGGGAACATTTTCAAATGTCCGGTGGCTCATGAATGGGAATTGGGGAAAATAATTCCCATTCATGTGTGTGCCCAGGCCCCACTTCAGGCTGGGTGTGGGCCTGAACTGGGTCAGAGAGGACGGGGTGAGGTGACGAAAATTGTCTGGCAGCGAGCTTGACAGCACCGCTTCTCGACCCTATCCCTCCACGGCCCCCGCTCTGACTGTTGACCGTACTGTCCTCAGGGCGCCCCAACTGTGTTAGGTTGTGCACATGCTCAGTGAAACACTGTTGAGCCACATTTTGTAATAAACGTACAAAATGTAATAACTTTTTCATTTCATTTTGTAATAAAGCGGAATTTTGTAATAAACTGCCCCAATGCATTTTTCAATTTACAAAATATATTTGTAATTTCCAATTGTCCATATATCTATTATGTCTAATTACCAGCCAAGCCATAAATCACTTGGAATGTTTCTCAAACAGCTCCTTCAGTTTTAGTGCCACACCACTAAAGCACCCTGCTGCTGCAAAATGGAATAACTTATTACATAATGTGACATAATTTATTACAAAATGCATTGGGGCAGCCTCCATGGTTGCCTCTGGCACATTTTTCTTCTTAAAATAATCAGTTATAAACCACTTCATACTGAATCTGCTGTGTTTATTTTTTTGAGCACACTACATGTACGTGCACGTGCACTGCTGTGCATGTAATGTGTGCAGACCGTAACAGTTGCAGACAGACAGGGAGCGAGACAACTCTCATGAATGAGACAGAAAATAAGATTGTATTATCAATCGCTCCATTAATGAAACAGAAAGAAAAAAAAAGTCCACTTGTCACAAGTAGCACCGGGGTGACCTTATTAAATTTTAACTCACAGCTTAATAAATTAGGTCACATATGGAACCTAATAGGACGCACTCTCAAGCCCTGGAAACACGGTAGGATATTTGTACCGATAGGAAGGATATCCAGAACACCAGCCCCGCATGCATGCAGGCGGCTAAACCTGTTTTTATTTTCCCCAATTCCCATTCATGAGTAAATGAACTGCATGAACTGCCTCTTTCAGGCATTTTGTGTTCACACCATCAGAAAGACTCATAGACCAGATGACAACAGGTGACGTCCAAAACCAGAGGGGGTTTTGCCCCCCCTCGCAAATTGCACCCAACATGTACATAAACCAGCATATATGTGGAATAATACACCATCATATATATTAAAAACATGAACTAACCAACACTAAAGTAATTTGCTTTCTGATTCATCTTATTAAAGTATGTAAGATTTAGCACATTAATGTCCGAAGAAGATACTTTCTAAAAAAAATTGTAGAGCAGTGTAAATGAGTGTGTATGTGAATGTGAAAATGAGCAGCTGACATGAAGCTAAGCTCAGGTATGATGATAAAATAACTATAAAATGACTACTGAGTAGCATCTTCTACCTGTAGTTTATTTTCTTCTCCTGATGTGATTGAATGAGGCGGGTGGGCTAAGGATGGGAAGATGATCTGATACATACCGATATGCCGACACACGAGTGCCTGATCCAGGTGCACCAGGAGAGAAGCTGCAAGGGAATGAAAAGTTTGGAATGATATTGTGATGAATGTTTACTGAATGTTTGTATCAATAAAATTCAATCTGTTCAAGAGAATATGTTATCACTTGTATTTAAAAATGTTTTTATTTGGGTTAAGTTTTTCTTTTCTGCACATCCACGTATGTGTTTCATGGATTTGTGACTGCGTACACTGCACATAACAGTATGAGCTACTCCCATGAACAGAGGTGGTAAAAGTATTCACATTCTGTACTGAAGTAGAAGTACATCTACATCTACTTGTATGAAAAATATTTTTGTAAAAGTCAATGTACTGAATCCTGTCCTTTACTTAAATAAAAGTAAAATGGTATAACATCTGAGTTATAATAAAATGCAATAACCTGCATTTTTTGTTATAAATGAAATAATACTTATTTAACCCAGGAAAATAAAAAAATGTAATTCGCTTTTTAATTCCATGGTGAATAGTACTGAGTTCTGCACCAGGTCTGGTACCTGACAGGTAACAAAGAAAAGCATGTGGGGACAGGAAGAAAAGTCTACATATAAAAAAGTTCCTGGGTAAAATTAAATGTAATGTGGGCAGGGGTATGAAAAAATAATAAGACTGGAAAGTTTGAAAAAAGTGGATCCATGTAGGACTCTGGGTCTGACTCTATGCTCGTTCTCTCCCATACTCACTTTCCCTGTGAAGCCTCTTAGTTTTCACAATGTCAAATCTGTTTAGTTTGAAAAAGTAACACGCATATTCTGAGAGTGTAATGAGTATAAAGTACAGATATGTAAGTAAAATGTAGCATGGAAAAATAAATACTCAAGTAAAGTACAGATACATAAAAATCTACTTAAGTACTGTAACAAAGTACTTTGTACTAACAACTTCTGTTCATTCATACTAAAGTCTTTATGTACACAAGTCTGTGTACTGAGTCCTTTACTGTAGTCACTGTACACACACAACTGCACTCCAAACCATCTCTCCAACTCCATCATCAAATTCGCAGATGATACCACCGTGATCGCGCTCATCTCAGGTGGGGGTGAGTCAGCATACAGAGATGAGTTTGGGAGAGTAACTGTGACTCACTCTGAACACCGCAAAAACAAAACAACTCATCCTGGACTTCCACAAACATAGCACAGACCCCACTCTTCATCAACGGGGTCTGCGTTCAAAGGGTCCGCTCATGATGACCTCTCCTGGACTGGCAACACCCACGGCGGTGATGAAGGCTCAGCAGCGACTCCACTTCCTGAGAGTGCTCAGGAAAAAACCACCTGGAGGAGAAGCTGCTGTTGACCTTCTACCGAGCCACCATCGAGAGTATCATGACATACTGCATCACAGTGTGGTACACTGGGTGCACAGCAGCCAACAGGAGAGTGATAACAGTAACATCGCCCAGAAGATGCCCCCTCTACTCCCTGGACAATATCGCCATCTCTCGCTATTTCATCAGAGCAACAAACATTATCAAGGACCCATCCCATCCCAGTCACAACTTGTTCATCCTACTGCCCTCGGGTCGGCTCTACAGAGCACATAAAACAAGGACAAATAGACTCAGAGACAGTTTCTTTCCCAGAGCCATCAGTCCTCTGAACAAAAAAAAATAAAATAACAAAACTAAGATCATACACTACACACTTTGCAATATTCTTCTCTCACTCAACATCCACTCAGTCACTTCATCAGCATGGGCAAATGACAGCTCCTGGTTTTCCATGACTGCTGCTTCTTTTATTGTAGTTTATTGTATTTTTTTATTGCCTTTTACTTTGCTTTTATTTATTTCCTACTGTTACTACATTATTGTATATATTATTGCACTATTTTTTAGATTTTTAAAAGCACCAAATGGAGAAGTGCTCCCAATTTCATTGCATACTTGCTATACAATGACAATAAAGGCTTTCTATTCTATTCTATTCTATTCTATTCTATGTGAATCTGATAAACACAGCAAGAGGGAGAACGCATGTGGATTATGAACGTCTACATTACTCTACATTAGATCAGCTGTACTGAATACTTCCGTACATATGCAGATACTTAAACAGTCACATACATATGTAACAGCACATCTTAAACAGACAGACACATTTTCTGTTTTATCCACATTACATTACAAATGGATTCAGAAATGACTGTATGTGCAGTGTTGCCAAAAAAACAACAGTGATTTCACCTAACATAACTCCTCCCCTGTCTCCAACGCACCTGACAATGAACCGCCCACTTCCGTCTGCCTTCAACATCCACCCAGCATCCATTCCTTCTATCTTGTCCATCTGTAAATCAAAAAATAGATTTCCCCAACACAAACGAAAGGTGAATCTGACCAATCTATGTTCTCTTCCTTGGACCACAAGCATAACATGTAATAAACATCATCAGCACCTGGCCCTGTTTAACACACGCTCCAAAAGTCCCATCCTCCATGAATTTATTCTGGACAACAACCTGCACTTTCTCTACTTAATAGAAACATAGCACAAACCATTGGACTACTTCTCACTTAATATGTCAACACCCACAGGATACTCAAACACTGACAAACCCCACCCTGAAACACATGGTGGTGGTATAGCCATTATCGATAATAAGAACCTCAAACTCAGTACTATCTCCACCCCCTCAGTCTCTTCTTTTCAACATATTGCATTCAAACTCCCTGGCCCCAACCCTCTGATTACAGCTGTTATTTACAGAACCCTGGACTTTCTAACTGATTTCTGTGACCTTCTAAACCAGCTCTGTGCCATCTCACAATCCATGCTCCTCCTTGGTGATTTTAACATATATATTGATAACCCAAACTGTACACAGACCACTGAATTCCTTGACATTTTACAACATTTCGACTTCATACAACACATCCATTACACCACTCACTGCTGTGGCCACATCCTGGACCTGGTCTGTGCCACTGGTCTTCACCTATCACCACCATCCTCCCACAACCTTCAAATCTCTGATCATCAGTTAATCAAAATAGACATTAGCCTCCCCTCTGTCCTCCCCAAACTCAAACACACCATGCATTTCCATAATATTAAATGCATCACTTCCTCAGCTCTCTCTACTGCCCTCTGCTAAAGCTTAGCCGCATCCCTCCCTCCACCATCTGGAAATCCCTCCGACCTAGTCACCCATTATAACTCCATCCTCGCCTCTTGCCTGGACCAGCTTGCCCCATACAAGATCAAAACTGTCTCATTCTTACACCCTTCCCCCTGGTACACCCCTGCACTTCATCAGATGAAAACACGGAATCGCCAACTGGAAAGACTTTACAGGAAAACAAAACTCACTATCCATCTTCAAAATGACAAAGACTACATCCAAAACTACAGAGACGCCCTCAATTCTGCCCAGTCAGCCTTCTACTCCCACATCATTCACTCCAGTTCAAAAACCCCAGGAAACTCTTCTCCACCATCAACTCCCTGTTGAAACCCCATGACAACGTCCACTCCTCATTCACATCTCAGATATGCCAGACTTTTCTTACATTTTTTAAATCCAAAATTGACTCCAGCTACAATAGCCAACACACCGCCGCCCCTAGCACCTACTCGCCTAACCCCTCTCCCTCGACTACTCAACCACTGTCTGAGTTCACCCCCATCTCACCTGCCCAACACTCCCAGCTCATGGCCAGCATGAACACACCAACCAGGACTCCATCCCTTCCAAGTTCATTACGACCTGCCTCCCTATCCTTTCCCCACTCATCAAAACCATCATCAACACCTCCCTCTGCTCTGGATCAGTCCCAGATACCCTCAAATTAGCTGCCATTACCCCCATTCTAAAGAAACCTGGACATTACCCCAACATCCCATCCAACTTACGGCCTATATCCAACCTCCCATTTCTCTCCAAAATTCTTGAACGTGTTGTCTGCCTCACAAATCCAAACCCACCTCTCCTCTAACAATATCTATGAAATATTCCAGTCCTGTTTTCACCCGAAACACAGCACTGAAACAGCCCTTCTCAAAATTACAAATGACCTCCTCCTCTCCGCTGACTCGGGCCACATCAACATCCTGATCCTCCTGGACCTCACTGCTGCCTTTGACACCATCCACCATTCCATCCTCCTTTCTCGTCTCCAAAAACTAATCAATATCACTGGCACTGCACTGACCTGGTTCACTTGCTATCTCACCAACTGTCAACAATTCATACACATCAACAATCAGTCCTCCGCCACTGCCCCCCTATCCCAAGGTGTCCCCCAAGGTTCGGTGCTTGGTCCCCTACTTTTCATCATCTACATCCTCCCCCTTGGCAATATCATCTACATTTCCTCCAAAACTATCACTTCCTCCACCCTCTCCAACTGCCTATCTGAAATAAAAAACCTGGATGGAAACCAACTACCTCAAACTCAACAGTGAAAAATCCGACCTCCTAATCATTGGCCCCCAATCCCTCACCCAATCCATCCCTCCTCTATGTGTCTCCATTGACAACACTTCCCTAACTCCCTCTCTCCACACTCACAACCTTGGCATCATATTCGACACCACCCTCAGTTTCACACAGCACATCAAACAGGTCACCAAAACATCCTTTTTTCACCTCAAAACCATAGCTCGCATCCGTCCATCCTCCCCCTCTACTGCAGAAACACTTATTCACACTTTCATCACCTCCAGACTAGACTACTGAAATAGCCTTCTATATGGTTTACCCTCCAAACACCTCAATAAACTCCAGCTCATCCAAAACTCTGCAGCCCACTCACACCATCACATCACTCCTGTCCTCCAACACACAATTACATTTAAGATCCTCCTTGTCACCCATAAAGCCCTCCATCACCAGGCACCCCCCTACCTCACTAACCTCCTACCGCCTCATGTCCCCTCCCGCAGCCTCCGATCCTCTTCTTCCCACTTCTTCGCCCCACTGCCCAAAACCAAGCACCGAACCTATCAAAAAATCAATCTTTCACCCACCCCTACTAGGTTGTGTTGCGTTCTGATGTCACGGCGTCACACACGTCAACACTGATCTCCAGAACATCTATCTGAATGTCTGCTGGGGAATCCTGAAGGGTATTGTGTAAAGATCAGAGCTCATGCTGCACTTCTCTCATGAGAGAAAAAGGCTTATATGGTGCCGCAGGGCAATGAATTTGTCACTCACAACATAAATTTAATTGTCACCACATTCAGCCCAAGTGACAAATCGCTAAATTGGCCACACTGGGCACATATTCAGAAACTGAACTAAAGACACTGTAAAAAGTTATGGTCTTATTTGATACATTGTCTCCATGGAGACTTTTTTCTTTTTGAGATAAGCTTCACCTTAGTGGGAGCAATGGGATCCCTAATACATACCTGCAAACTAGTCACCTTTCGGCGAAATTCGCCGTTTTGATCCTGAAATAGGTCACTTACGTGAATCGTGTAGATCCGAAGAGTTTTTTTTTTGGGGGGGGGGGGGGGGGGGGGTAGGCAGGCAGGCCAGGCCAGGCAGAGACAGACTACAGAGCTATATTCTATAATGTTGGTCTGTCTCACTCTGCCTGTCGTTCCCACTGAGATAGCCTACAGTACATACATCATACACTCTCAATGGTCATTCCATGACTGTCAGTTACAAAGTTAAAACCTAGTCGCGTGCGAGATCTCGTAACGTTAACGCGCGAGTATGAAACTTTCACATTCCAAACAAACGAAACTGTCACGTTCACTGTCGCGGCCTCGGATTTGGAGTACCTGAACAACTGCGCTGTGAAGATTTTTTTTTTTTGCTGTGCTGACTGCAACGTGTGCTGAGGTAAGTCCAGAAACATTTTTGTTGGTTTTATGTCATAACTGAGTGCGATAGATTGCATATCTGCCGACCTTTACGCATTTTGACACCAAACTACGCTGCTACGATTAATCACTGCAAAATACGCATAAAGTTTTTTATTTTATTTTTTTATTTATTTAATCCGTCAAAAATGAAATTTCTGTTCCGTCAAATCTATCCGCTGACCGAATTTTTTTTTTCAAGCTTTATTTTGGTCGAAAACCACCACAAAACCTTTTCCTTTTTCTGGTTTTTATTTATTTGGACCTGAAGAAGACCTATTTAGGTCGAAACGTCGTCCACTTTTTTATTTTTATTTGACTTTCACGGGAGTTTTCCGCCCGGCTTCGGCGGAGATTTCCGTGTTAGCTAGCTTCGTTTTCTTTTCTTTTTGTCTCTCTTTTCTTTGTTAAAATTAAAATACGCACGCTCACACACACTACAGAACACACACACAACACGGGACACACAGACACATACATATATAAAATAAAATGCAGAATTTTACGAACGGAGAGGGCTGGACGGTGGTCCGCAGGGGACGCCGGCCAGGTCGCTTCGCGCCCGGGGAGTGGGAAGCGGGACACCGCGGTGGGGATGATTTTCTCCGGGGGACGGACAACCACTATAACCCCAACCTTGAGCCAGTGCCACCCCGGAGGATTATCCCCACCGGTCGCCCCCAACCCCTCATCCGGACTTATGCACAGGCGGTGCGGGGCACACGGGGAGGATTTCGCCGTGCGCCCAGGCTGCAACGGGGGGAGATGCGGGGTCCAAAAAACATGGCGGACTACATTAAACCTACGGCCCGGTTTAAACAAATTACACATACCTTTCATGATTTAATTAGAGCTGTTCACCACGGGTCCAATGTGAGGGTTTCTGAGGATGAAAAAAGACCTAGAACAATCAATGAATTTATGTTCAGTTTCTGTGCAGTTTTGTTCATAGTTTGAGTAATGAAAGTAATTCTCTCAAAATTGCAAAAATAAAAAGTGCACGATTTATTAACTGAAATATTGTCTTTTGTTTGGTAGCACCCGCGGGGGGGGGGGGCAACGATTAGTTTGTCACCTTTTTTAACCCTCATGAGTTTGCAGGTATGCTAATATCTTGCTTATTATCAATGAATCTAATGCAGTGTTGCCTGGAACTTGTAGTAATTGAAAAAAAAAGCTCCAATAAAAAATAAACAATGAGTTGCAAGAGACAATCACAATACACGACAGACATGAGACTGAAGTTGAAACTGAAGCACTGTGGTACTGTTTATCTGTCAAATGTTCACTGTGGTCAGTTTCAGATGCTGCAGCTCTTTCATAATTCAGTTGTAGTTATTGTTCAGTGTTAATTGTCAGCCTTATAAATACAAGCTGGACTGACTGTCCATATGTTGACTGAGAAAAATCTAATTCTCACTTTGTGCAGTTTAATCTACACCTGGCCTTTCCAGCACATGCCCTTAATGTATGTCAAAAGGAAAGTGTTTGAATTCAGGATCTACACAGATTTGTACATTCTGATTTTTTTGTGTTCATGGACTTTTCCAGATTTGGTCACATGTCAGGTTTCTGTATGAAACCCACACAAATCTTAGTACATAAACCCGCTATTGTCCTGGATTTCTGTCTCCTGTTCTACCTGTCTGCCTATCATCCATGAACATGTCTGTCTACCTATTGACCTAGTTAACCATGCCGGTCTGCTGTCCTGCTCTACGTCCATCTGCCTGTCGTCCATTATACCTGTTTGCCCGTCGTCCAATACCACATCTGTCTGCCTGTCACCCTCTACACCTCCTGCCAGCTACCCAGGAACCACATCACTTCTCCTACACCACTGGTTTGTATAAATACAGTTTACCAAATCCTGTTTCAGTGTGTGAATTTGGGTCCTAAACTGCCCCCCCCATGACACAGATTCACATTATTAACAATGATCTTTATCTTGTCAGTGAACTCCAGGAGTGGGGAGGCCAGACCAAGAGGTGAGAGTGAATGGCTGGGTGGAGTCTGGGGGTGTTAAAGTTGGGAGTATCCTGTTGTCTTCCATGGTAAGTGTTTATGCCAGGCACGAACAGTTTTATTTGTTGTTTTGTTTTTTCTTGCCTCTCCCTTGGTGGGGGTTGCTGGTTTCTACTGCACATAATAAAAAATGTTGGACCTCAACAACTGTACTCCTGACTTGTTAAGACAAAATCCAAGTTTCTTAAATAGGTGTTTGATTTCCCAAGAAATGTTGAAATTTTCAATAAAGTTCATTGATTGAGTGACACAGGTGTATTTGAGCCATATGTTAAGCATCATCAGCCTGTGGAATCTCTCAACTCCTCATATAACTGTTGGTAGAGAGTCACTGAAAAACACCTCAGTTTTCAGACATCCAACTTTGTCAGAAGATCAGTAAAGTCCAGTTTCAAAACTGGTAATTGTTGCTTCACAACATAGGGGTGAATGTGTGAATGATGATTTAGGCTCATACCTTTCTGTGGTGTTGGAAGATAAAGAGTTACAGTAGGACCTCATAACAGAGCATCAAATCTGTTTTGTAGTTAGATCCCTGTGTTTTGTGTTGGTTTGCTCTTACTTCTCTTACTCGGGTCTCGTAACAGTGTGATTTTTGGTTCATGTTGGAATTGGAGGGGTTGGACATTGCAGGAGGTTAAGGGGAGAAAATATTGGATTTGAGCATCGCGTGAGCTGGGTTCCAATACTAACAGAGAGTGATGACATGTCTTTCTGGGTCCACTGTCTTCCATGGTCAGTGCTCATCTCAGGCACTAACAGTTCTTCTCCAGAGTGCGGTTTATCCATTGTTTTGTGTTTTCTTGTCTCATCCTTGGCGGGAGCGGCTGATGTTTACTGCACTTAATAAAAAATGTTGGAGCTCAACAACTGTACTTCTGACTTGTGACTTGCATCACATGTATCTTTGAGCCATCTGTTAATCATCATCAGCCTGCTGAATGTCTGAGTTCCTTGGTAGAGGACCACTGATAAGCACCTCAGTATTCAGTCATCAAATTTTACTGAGCAGATCAATAAAGTCCCATTTCAAGAGCTCATTGTCACTTCACAACATCAAGAGCTCCTGTATGAAGGACAGATGTCATTGACAGATGCTCAACTACTATCTTCAGAAATTTCTTTGAGATATCGGACACCATGTCATTGGGAAAACGGTAGGGATTTTTTTGCTGTAAAAGAGTTGTATACCATTCTTAGCTCCATCACCCACTATCAGTGCTTGAGACCTAGTTGGTAGCTCTATCTGCAGCCTTATTTTTGTACGATTTGGTCTCATACCTTAGTTTGGTGTTAAAAGAAGAACTTTCCTTTAGGATGTTAAAGTCTCGTTACAGTGAAGGGGCTCTGTGATTTTTGGTCTATGGTGGAATGGGAGGGGCTGGATGATGGGGGACAATGGGAGGAAATTTCAGATTTGAGTGTGGGGTGAGTTGGCTTCTAATATTAATGAGGTTCTTCATCTTGTCAATGAAGTCCAGGAGTGGGGAAGCCAGAGTGAGAGGTGAGAGTGAAGGACTGAGTGGGGTCTAGGGGGTGAAAGTTGGGAGTGTCCTGTTGGTACTCGGACAGACTCCTCCTGTTGGTGAGAGGGTGATGACATGTCTTTCTGGGTCCACTGTCTTCCCTGGTTAGTGCTTACCTCAGGCACTAACAGTTCTTCTGCAGAATGTGGTTTTATCCCTTGCTTTTGGGTTTTCTTGTCTTTTGTCCTTGGCAGAGGCTGCTGGTGTCTAGTGCATGTAATAAAAACTGTTGGAGCTCAACAATTGTACTCATGCCTTGTTAAAGTGAAAACCATCTGCCTCAGTCAGGTGTCTGCATTCCCAAAAAATTTTGAAGTTGTCAATAAGATTTAATGATTGCTTATCACATGTATATTTGAGCCATTTGTCACACATAATCGGCCTGCTGAATATCTCAGCTCCATGTCAAACTGTTGGTAGATGGCCATTGATAAACACCTCAGTGTTCAGACATCAATTAATTAATTAGCAGATCAATAAAATCCCATTCCAAAATCTCACAACAGCAAACGTTCTTGTGTAAATGATGAGATTTCATTGACGGATACTCAACCACAATTTTCAGAATTTTCTTTGAGACATTGGACACCATGTTTTTTGAAAAATAGAGTACTTTTTCTTGCTGCAAAAGCATTTTATCCCATTCACAGCTCTCTCCCCCACTATCAGTGATTGAGGTCCAGTAGTTATCTCTGTCCACAGCCTTTTGCTGAACAATTTAAGCTAATATATTTCTCTAGTGTTGGAAGAAGAGGTTTCTTTCAAGTAGTTCAAAGATATTTATTACCCCCCCCCCTGGGAGGGGCAATTTCTTTTTGTTGCAACAAGCAGCTGGAAACAAAACAAATAGCAAAAATACAATCCAATAGACCAGGATACAATAATAAAAACGAGCAAGAGAACAACATGGAAAGCAGGTGCAACAATCAATTCCACAAGTCATTTAGGAGTGTGATGGCAACAACAATGAATTTTTGAATCTGTTGGTCCCTACACCTTGGGACAACATATCTTCTGCCAGAGGGAAGCGGAGTGAACTCCTTTAAGAGTGGGTGACTCTGATCACCAAGACCAGCACAGGCTTCCTTCAAGGTCCTGATATTAAACAGTTCTTAAAGGTAATTTAAACTCATGCCTTTAACCTTACTGCGTATTTTAATGAGCCCTTGCAGTCAGTTTTTGTTCTGAATGCCGATTGAGCCATACCAGAAAAATAGAATGTAAGTACAGACTCAATAAAACAAGAATAAAACAGTTGTGCCACTTGAGGCACAAAGGTGAGCTTAGTGTCGAACAGAATGCCCAGGTATTTTTACTGGCTGACAATTTCCACTGCCTGGTTATTTATGACCATAGGTGAGGTGACTACAGGATTCTTCAGAAAATCTATCGTCATCTCTTTAGTCTTAGCCACATTGATAGTTATAAACGAGGGCTCACACCACTCTAAAACGTCAGCCACCGCAGGACCATGATCAGGACTGGTATGTTTGACTGGTGACAAGATGACAGCATCATCAGCAAACTCAGCATGACGACTCTGACAAGCATTTGTATACATAAACTACAAAAACACTCAGAGAGTACAGACTCCACCAAGGCAGATTAGCCCCCCCCCCACACACACACACACACACACACACACACACCTCCCACAATCACCACCAAAATGTAATAATGTCTTCCTTGTGCCAATATCAACATTTCCTGAAAATTTCAGCCAAATCATCCATAACATTTTGAGTTGACAGATAAATACCGACAAAACATAAATCCGCCATTCCTTAGCAGAGTAATAAAAGAGGTGATAAAAGACAACCGTGTGGTGTTCCAGTGGATAATAAAAGTGCATTTTAAAAAAAGCCATTTATCTTCATACAATGTGACCAATTGGTTAAAATTAGGGTCTCATAACAATGTAATTTTTGGTCTGTGGTGGAATGGGAGGGGCTGGACAGTGGGGGAGGTGAAGGGGAAAACATATTAGGTTTAAGTGTGGGGTAAGCTGAGTTCCAATACTAACAAGGTTCTTCATCTTATCAGTGATGTCCAGGAGTGGGGAAGCCAGACTGAGAGGTGAGAGTGAAGGGCTGGGTGGGGTCTGTGGTGGGGGTGAAATTTGGGGCAAAAGTCGGGAGTGGGGAAGACTCCTGTCAGGGAGAGGGTGATGACATGTCTTTCTTGGTCCACTGTCTTATCTCAGGTGTTAACAATTCTTCTCCAGAATGCAGTCGTATCCATTGTCTTTGTTTTTTTTTGTCTTTTGTCCTTGGGGGCTACTGGTGTCTACTGCACATAATAAAAAAAACAATGTTGGAGCTCAACAATTGTACTCTTGACTTGTTAAGGCAAAATCCATATGTCTTAAAGATGTGTTTGCTTTGCCAAAAATGTTGAAATGTTCAAAAAATTTAATAGATTGAGTGGCATAGGTGTCTTTGGGCCATCTGTTGACCATCATCAGCCTGCGGAATCTCTCAGCTCCTCATCAAATTGTCACTGATAAACACCTCAGTTTTCAGACATCAAACTTTGTTCAGGAGATCAATAAAGTCCTGTTTCAAAACCTCAGATGGTTGCAACATCAAGGTGAATGTGTGAATGATGACTTCAGCTCATACCTTTCTGTGGTGTTGGAAGAAGAAGAGTTACAGTAGGGCCTCGTAACAGAGCATCAAATCTGTTTTGTAGTTAGATCCCCTGTGTCCCTGTCTTGGTTTGCTCTTACTTCTTGTTGTTTCCACAGTCCATGGTTGTTTTTTGAGGAGACACTTCTGTGTAATGGGAGTCCAGGCCAGCCAGTTTCAACACTGATCTCCAGGTGCTGGGTGCTACACTAAATCCAAGGAATATGATTTTAATGAAGTATATAGAGATGTCCTGACCGATCACATAATTGGAAATCGGGGCTGATCGTGTGATTTCAGATTAAATCGGAATTAGTTATTACATCCTGATTAGTGATCATAAATAATTTATATACTCGTCTTACTAGCTGCCATTAATGTCTAGACGTCAGTCATGTTTTTAACAGGATGGGCTGAGGGGCGACCTGGTGGAGCTTATCAGCAGGTTTGTAATTATAGAATTTCATGTGCTGACGAACAATACACAATCTAATAATAGTAAATTATATATCACTCATATATATTATAGCAAATAAATAACAGGATAAGTAGGTGGGGATGGTGAAGCAGGAAGACATACAATGAGAGAGAAGATGGAGGAATGAATGAAACTGGAAGAGTTGAAGCATCTCACGCTGGAACAGAGTAGGTGTCAGTGCAGTTCAGAGAAAAAGAGACAAAGACATTGATCAAAGGAGGAGCTTCATGAAATCAGCCATAAAGAATCAAAGTGGGCCGAGCGGTAAGCATCACAGTGGGCCATGGAGTGAGTCACAGCTCTGTTTCATCAGGGTTTGCCTGACCCGTGTTCAGCAGATGAGCTGGGCTGTGAAACCACAGCTTTGATGATTTTATCATCTGAACACAGTTGGGCTCAGCAGCAGAGTAAAGGACGCAGCGATATCACTACTTCTGCACACTGCTCAGCTCTCAATTTAAAGGGCAAGATGATGTGGCTTGGTCTTAAATGCATTTATTATTTCATCAGTGTCCAGTGTCTCTGCGAGCTCAAATATTAGGAGTGAGATGTTATTTAGACTCTCTGTGAACATTACAGTTCATGTTAGGAATAACATGTCCTTCACATGAGTCCAACACTGCATGGGAAAGGATGCCCCCCCTTCCACTTTCCGTTTAATCAGTTGGCCAAACACTGTCAATTCAACACCCTCCAAATTAAGTCCATAATTCCTGCTCAGCCCGCTCAAGATGTCCAGCTGGCAAACCGTCAAGTCGATGGTTTTTGAAAAAAAATGTTCAGGGAACTTTGTTTTATTTTATAGCTATAACCAGTAGCTAAATTACCGCTGCCACAATACTTGCTGAGCGAGGGGTACAGTCAGGTCGCTAGGTGCAGATAATGCCATTTTTTCACCCGTGGCTACGCCCATGCTCTACAAGTATAGAAAAAAAATAATTAGCTGTTATTTTTATGGGCCTGTTGAAAGAGAAATTCAGGTAAATCGCCACTTATCGATTAATCATTGATGAATCCATAAGGTCAACCATATAATGATGAATGAATGAATTGATCATTTGCATCCCTAGTCATTGATAACACAGCTGAGACCTTTTCAGCCAATTCCACCTCTGTTCAGTCTGTCTAAACACTACTTGGACTTTCAGCTACAAAGGTAATGCAGCACAGTACCACAGGAGGTGGGTAGACTGTGGTTTCTACATAGGAAGTCACTAAAATATAAGCAGATTAAAATAAGACATGAAAATAAAAGCCTTATGCTACAATGCTCCAGCAAGTACATGTTACTGACTAGACTGACAAATAGATTTGTACAGGCCTGTGTATAGGTTGAAAATGCATCTACTGCTGCAAACAATGAGAAAACTTTTCTAAATGGCCAATCCACAGTAGGTTTCTGTCATAAATACCCCTATAGGCATGTGAACATCCACTGAATAAACAGTATTTTTACAAAAAAACTGAGAAAAAAAAACTTTAATCCAATTAGTGCTGGGCCCAATGGAAAACAATCATGTCATGATAATTTCTTTCCATATCAGATGATATCGACATGTATCAAGATATAAATCAAATCCCTATATTTTATCCTGCTTAAATTTTGTCAACAAGAGTAACTGAGTACTTATTGCTAATCTTTTTGGAGTTATGGCCATTTAAAATCATGTGACCTTTATTTTGACCTTTCAAGGTTAAGCAAGGTCATTTAGAAGAAGCTCATCCCATTTTTTCTGTTACAGTTCATTCGAGCTTTTTAGGTATTGACTGAGTGACCCCCAACCTCTTGGGTCAATGATAGGTCATAGTCTATACACACAAGATGCCGTATTGAAAGGTGGACATTTTGGTGCTAAATGGAAGTCTCTAAGATGAATAGTTCAAAAGTTAGATCCAAATATCAATTTGGACCTTTATTTTGAGCTTGACTTTTGACCAAGAAAAATGCCCTTCAAGGTTCTGATGTCAATGCACAACAACAGTGACAGAAAAAAGAAGCTGTATGCAAAACTGAGTAAATGGAAATGAAAAGGAAATTCCTGATTTGCCCTATGTCATAACATTGTGAAAAGACCTTTTTACTGACCTTGACCTTTGATGACCTACATTCATTAAAACTTACCTTTCCTGAAAATTTCATCAAAATCCATCCATAGGTTTTTGACTAATCTCACTAACTAACGGACAGACAACCAGACAAACTTTGGGAAAAACACAACCTCCTTGGCGGACCTCTCTTCATTCGAAGGGGGTATGTCTGCCTTGGCGGAGGTTTGTGCTCTCAGAATGCTTTTCTAGTTCCCTCTACTTTATTCATCTCCACCCAGCCCCCCCATCTTCAGATTTATTGAGGGTCGTTTCGTAAGCGTCTTCAGTTTCAGTTCCACCACAGCCCCCCTGATGCTGATGAGGTGAGAACTGCTGCTCTCCTACAGGTTTCATGTTAACACTGCTGCTCTGTTCCCGAGCTGTGATTTGTTGTGTTGGTCAGTGGGCGGACAAGTTCTGATCCAGTAGTTCACATGTGGAACAGTTTGTTCATGATGGTGTGCATATTTGACAACCTTTTAAAATGATATTGCAAAGGAAAAAGTGAGAGTTAATCATATTTCATTGCATAATAAAGCAATGGAATAAGTTTAATGTTCCAGGAAAATTTAACACTGACTGGTACTAAAACTGTTACCTGGGTATGTATCTAAATAGCCAGTATAAATCTTATTTATTATAATTTTTGTTTTTTTGGGGGGGGATACGATACATGAGACTTTAAGAGACTAACAGGCTTGTCCACTTCATTCAGTCATCATCATGGAAGATTGGGTCATAAAATATGAACTGTAGAGGAAGACCAGGGTGGGTCACACAACCATGCAGGAGTACATGGATGTCCTTTACATTCAAACAAAAGCCAGTTCTCTGTACAGTGTCATGAAGAAACATTATGATGAGACATTTATATTAGGACTTTGAAGGACCCGGTTTTAAAAGGATTAACCCTGAACTGGAACATCTCTAAGCAAACTCTGGAGCATAAGCGCTGCTCTTCCACACACCCCTGAGACTTATGGCGTTTTACAACAGCGTACAGCGCTATGTCCCCAAGTCCACTTTATTTTGTCATTATGAACAAAACTGTTCTGTGTTCTAATACCATGCCCAAGCCCGCTTGAGAAGGTGGTCCTGGATCCGGGTCACCTGTACTCTGGCACGGTGCAATGATGTGTGAACGTAATCCATCCCTGAGTCTGGACCTGATCTGGAAGTGACATCATCACACCATTCTGCCAATGGAACATAAACTACCATATATGTGGAATAACACACCATCATGTACATTAAAAACATGAGCTAACCAGCACTAAAGTCATTTGTTTTCTGATTTATCTTATTTAAGTATGTAACATTTAGCACATTTAATGTCTGAAGCAGATACTTTTAAAAAAAAATGCTGAGCAGTGTTATGAGAAAATAAAAATAGTGACAGTTAAAATGACAATAGGTGGCTGTGACTCAGTTGGGAGAGCAGGTCATCCAATAAATTAAGGGTTGGCACTTCAAATCCTGCTCTGTCCTAGTCATGTGGTGTTGTGTCCTTGGGCAAGACACTTCACCCTCCTTGCCTCCATTGCCACTCATACTAGTGTATGAATGTTTGGTGGTGGTCACATGGGCTGTTTGACACAAAATGTCAATCACACTTCTGTCAGTCTGCCCCAGGACACCTGTGGATACATATGTAGTTTAGCAAGTTTACCAATTTTAAGTGAGCTTATCACACCATTATGCCAACGGAAGTTGGTAAATCACCATGAAACCATTGACATAGCTCCTCTTGTCTCTGAAAAAGCCTCTGATCGATGGAGCACAGGTTCATCTGATCACCAGAACCACTGTATGAAGTATAAGAGAGAACAAAGGTCACTCTTCTTCCCTTTTCCTCAAACAGGCAGACATCTCAAGTCTCCCGGAAGTTACGGGAGTCTCCCTGATATCGATAGTGGCTCACTGATGCCCGCGAGTCAGATAAAATATTCCGGATTTTGGACTATGCAAGGGAGTTTTTTTTTTACAGACTTTATGGTCAAGGCACCTCTCCACCGACTCTCCGATCAAACTTATGCCCGGTGAGCTGCTTAAGACTGATATTTGACAGATATGCACCTTCTCCACAAGTACCACCAGCTGTCCGCTCAGCCTTACCCTACTGGAGGGGCATCAGAAGCGGACACAGACTTCCTTGCAGTCGGGGAGTTTAGGGACCGTCACAAAATAAATCGACCAGCAAGACAAAAAAAAAAAAACATTAAATCAATTGTATATTCATCTCAAATGTATAAATAAATACATGAGTTAATCAATCAATACATAAATAAATGAATAATTAATAAATATTAATTCAAGTTAACAAGCAAATTCTTCCTCAAATTACACGTTTTTGTTCAATAGTGTGTGGGTCATGTGACCTCTGGACTCCAATAGGACTTTAATTTATATCCCTGATCTGGGCACACAAAACACACCTTGTATATTTAATTTATATCACTTCATTGATTTTCTAGCAATTTTTTCCTCATGAATTACACGTTTTCGTTCAATAATTTGGAAAGGGGGTTGGGGTGTTTGGAAGGGTCGATAAGGATCTCCCTGAAATGAGTTTTTGGAACTTGGGATGTCTGAACAAGGTAACTGATAAGTTAAGGTTTGTCTTCTTCTGACTTCCGTGTTTGTTGAATAGTGATAGAATTCCCTCCACCCTGCCACCTACTGTTTTGGCCTTGGAACACCTATTCGTACTCGGGTATGGACCAGGGTACAATTGTGTGAACATAACATCTGTGGGAAAGGTGTGAATGTACCCAAGTAAGGTATGGACTTGAGTACACTGTGTGAAAGCATCCTCAAACCCTCAGGCTGTCCCTTCTTTGGCCTGAATAAGCGGAAGAAAAGCAACCGGGATGCAGATGTGCACTTCAGAACATGAACAGACAACTGCACTGTTTCTCCTTAGAGGAAGGAGGAACATAGATTACCCTCCTCCTTTGCTGTTTGATTTCCAAACAGACAGACTGATGCATTCTGACAGGAGTCAAAGGAGGCTTTGGGAGGGTTGTGTTTCTCCCACAAATATGACCAGAGGTTTCCAAGTTCCTGCATCTGAAGCTGAGTAACCTCGCTTTGTTGTATTGTTATTTGTTTCTCTATGGGGGAAATGCAGACACTAGTTCTCTGATGTAAGAGATCATCTTCACAACAAATTCATATCAGATGGATGTCTTTACCTTCTACATGTAGACCTTGACAAATCCAGACTTTACTGTTGGTGCCAAAGTGCATAGTCTATGATCTGTAATTGAAGGAAAATGAGTTGAGATGTGATTGAATCCATAGATTTAGTTCAGGTTCAAGGAATGTCAAAAGTTTACAGCCTGACAACAGTGATGACAGCTGTCACCTGGTCAGGTCAGATACCTAACAGTTACCACATAAAACCAGGACCGCTGAGGTACACTGAAATTTACCGTTGTACAACAGATGTTGGTCCAAACAAAACAAGGATGGAACTAAAGTGAACCACTCTGAGCTATTGTCTGTTTCATGCTGTTTCAGTATGGTGCAGCCCTAGTGTCCTCCTCTGAACCTGATTGGACACCTCCAGTGCCAGTTCTGCCCCAAGTGATTGACAGGTCACTGCACATCTTGTTAAAAGATGTTCAATTGTGTGAAATGCAAAAGAGAAATGGAGAATAAACTTTTTTAGTGATATCACTGTTGATGTTGTAAATGCAGATATTTTTATTCATTGTGAACTAAACATGATTGCTGTTCTTGAATAATTTAAATTGATCTGTTCAAAACAAAGCATTCATTCAGAAAATTACGATATTCAATATATATCCAACGAACTACGCTAAAATAGTGTTTGGCTATTGAAAACCTAATAATTAATTTAACTTTTATGATAGTGCACTTTTGAGTTCATTTGATTGGTTTGCATGTGAAGCAGAATTATGTGTTTTATTTAAGGTGAAATATGAACAGGGATGCATATTCTGTGTCAGACTAGAATAATTTTATTTAAATAAGTGTTTAAAAAATTGTGAAACACCATATTTGCCTCATACACTCTCCTGTAACTAAATAGATTAAATTAAATGTACATTCATGCAGTCTGCTTGTGCGATTATTCATTAGTCATTATTCATTTACTTAATTTTATTACCTACGCTAAAGAGGTTATGTATTATTTTCTTTAGTTCAGACACAATTACAGTAGACACCAGGGCTTTAGTCAAGACCACCTTTGTCGAGTCAAAGACAGTCAGTCGAGACAGAGTCCAAAGAGGTTCAAGTCCCAGTCAACACCGAGTCCAGGACAGAAAAATAACTAGTTGTATGGATGACAGCATAAAGTTAATCATTTTTGGGTTACTGTTTATCTAAAAGAAAAAACTGTGTCACAACACCCAGGATTTCTATATCGTATAAAGTATGAAGTAAACCATTCCCCTTGATATCACATCATGTAATCTAAAACAGAATGGTATAAGGTGATACCTGACGTTACAAGTACAACTATATATATATATATATATATATATATATATATATATATATATATATAAATAACATAAATATATATATATATATATATATATATATATATATATATATATATATATATATATATATATATAAATAACAATAGGCGGCTGTGACTCAGTTGGTAGAGCAGGTCATCCAATAACTTAAAGGTTGGCAGTTCAAATCCTGCTCTATCCTAGTCATGTGGTGTTGTGTCCTTGGGCAAGGCACTTCAACCTCCTTGCCTCTATTGCCACTCATACTGGTGTATGAATGTTTGGTGGTGGTCACAGGGGCTGTTTGGCACAAAATGTCAATAACACTTCTGTCAGTCGGCCCCAGGACACCTGTGGATACATATGTAGTTTACCACCACCAGAGGGAGCATGTGAGAGTGAATGAATAAATCCACTATGTGCTTTGAGTATGCATTCCTTAGAAGCCTTCTATAAATCTAATTCATCATTATTTGAACAAGTGAAAATATAGATATAATGTAGAAAAAGACGTGCAAAAAAAGTGTTGTTGCAATAAAGACTGTCATGGAAAGATACTATCATATCTATTAATGTATATGTAATTAATTTAAAGTGAATGTGAATATACTCATTGTTGATTGTACAAATCAGATTGTGTGAGGTGACTAACAAAAAATGTCTATACAAATGGTAATGAATGTTTTGTGTTAAAGGTGGGGTGGAAGATCTTTTTTGGGAATTTTTTTTCCCATATTGCTTGAAAACCTCTTCACGATCCCATATAACACACTGAAATAGAACGTTTGCAAACATTTAGCCCAGTCTAGAGAGTGGAACCAGAGGAAAACTCTGGGCAATCATTGTACTGATCATCTTTAAAATGATTTGCTATGTCCATCAAATATCAGTCCACCCCCCCAACACTCTCCCCCCACCCTTCCCTCCCCCTTTTTCGCATTCACATAAACAGCTATGGTGGAAAAGACGACAACCAAAGTAAAAACTGTGTTTGAAAAAACACATGAGGAAACTGAGCAAAGAACGGAACAGGACAAGGGTGGGAATCGATATGACTTATCAGCGCTGGCGTCAACTGAAAAAGGAAAAGGGTCTCAAAACTGATGCTAAGGTGACCATGTTTCTACTCGATAGGTAAGATGATACTGTTATGATTATATAACATTTCGACACACTAATCGCTTATGGGTATCATATTCACCAAACCAGTGAGAAAATTAAAGCCATTGACCAAATATAATGTTCCAGCAGGTTTTACTAAGTTACCAACGCTGTGTGTAAACTGCTGGTGTAACACCATTAACTATTGTCCTTATCCCTTAGTTTTCCCATGGTGTTTATTTCATGCTTGTAAACCAGGGGTGTCAAAGTCATTTTAGTTCAGGGGCCACATTCAGCAAAATTTGATCAGAAGTGGGCTGGGCCAGTAAAGTAAAAACATAAAAATATATAAATAATCAACCCCAAACTGTTATCCATGTTTTAGAGGGGGGGGTCCATTTACAGTACGAAAATGTTTACATCTACAAACCATCCTTTCAAACAATGTGAATAGCATGAACAAACTTTAACTGTTAAGTTTAAATGTTTATTAAACAAATACACAAAGAGAAAAACCTTTGGTGTCATATCATCTCAGCTGAGAGGGGTGACAACCAAGAGAAGGCAGAACAGCAACACGGCTTCTAGTTCTGAATTCAAATGGTGCTCACTTCCCGGGTTCTTCCTCTGGGCAAAGAGTTTTGTTGAAACCACAAGCCCTGCCCAGTGACATCACTCACTGAACAGGAAGAAAGGGCATGTGGTTAAATGGGATTGGTAGATTGGGGGAGCGTCATCTCATTGGTCAAATTGCCTCTAAGGCGTGACCCATTCCTAGGCAGGAAAATATTAAGCTGAGACAAAGGAATTCTTAAGGGTTAAGGCATTCCTTTGTTCACTGAGTAGAACATTTCTGCTTAAGGAATTCAAAATACACACATACTGGTATATTTACTTCACATTAACATTATTAGACTTTAGTTCATAATGAATGCGTGTTTATTATAGCTTACAAATACAAAAAAACAATTAGCAATAGGTGGAATATTAATTCTGTACTTACATCTCTTTGTTTTTTGTGAAATTATACTCTGTTTTAGTGTAATTAAACAAAAACATTTACAAAAGAGAAAAAGTTTGACTTGTGAGTATTTATGTTATAGTGAGAGTTGATTTGTCAGGATCGAGGTGAGGTGAAGGAGGACTCCAATGCACAGTGCTGAAGGGAAAAATAAATTAATAACAAACTAAGAAACATAAAGACAAGACAGAGACAAAACCAAACCAAAACCTGGGAACGAACGGCCAGAGTCCGTGGTGATGATGAATGTCCAGGTTATGGTGACTGAGGAGATGGGAAAGTGTCCAGGTTATGGAGGTGACATTATAGAATGGTCCCGCACTGGCAACTGCAAGCCTCACTGCATTTATAGCCGCAGATGAGGAACGGCTTGCAGCTGCGCAGTGCGGGGCCAGGTGAGTGGGGAGAGTACTGGGGGAAAGGTCGACAGGGCAGAGGTCATGACACGATTGGTCTGAATATGGAACCTGAACTGAAATGATTAATATATTAATGTAATTTTTACATTTCAAAAATTCCTCCAAAGGGCCGGACTGGACCCTTTGACGGGCCAGATTTGGTCCCCAGGCCGCATGTTTGACACCTCTGTTCTAAGCCTTTTGTTAGCTAACCTTCATGTGACACAAACTGCTAAATGTTGCTCATTGTTTTGTTATTTAGGATGATAATTGATGATCTTGTGAATGCTCCGTGAACCTCCGTGATCACTCCAGACAGCATGCACATGAATATATTTTTTAAGGCGTGGTTTCGGGGGGTGGGCTGACGAAGAGGCATTTGTGTGTATACTTTCAAAATATAACTTGCAGGAAAAGTTTTCCAAGGTCTCCTATCCTACCTTTAATGTTAAATGGACATAAAAAAAGAACCTGTGTTAAAGCATAGGAGGCACAATCTATTGGATTTTCATTTGTAAAAGTGTTACCTAATAAGTTTTATTTCTTCCCACTTCTTTTCGAGTGCAAGAAAAAACATTGTGTTGACCATTTTGATGATTTTGTGTGCCTGAAATACAATTGAACTGAACTGAATTATAGATGAACTAATAACTATTATCAAACATCCACCTTCTCTTTTTTTCCCCCTCATTTTTACCTCTGCCAAGGAGGTTATGTTTTTGCCGGTGTTTATCTGTTTGTCTGTGTTCAAGATAAGTCGAAAACTTATGGACGGATTTTGAGGAAATTGTCTGGATATGTTGGAAATGTGAACAGGAAGAACTGATTTCATTTTGGGGGTGATCGGGGTGGGGGGGGGTCCTACCTTGGCGGAGGTCTGCGCTCTCAAGAGTGCTTTTCTAGTTCCTCCTTTTTTCTTCTTGCCTTTCTTTATCTTTTCTTTTTTCACATTTTTGGTACTTTTCCCCCCCTTTTCTTTTTTTTTTTTCCTTTTTTCCCCCCTCTTTTTTCTTCATCTGTCAGTAAATCACGGCAGGGGCGAAAAAAACAGAACATCAGCCAATTCAACAAGAAAAAAACTTAAATATCGCCCCAATATATTGATCCAATGTTTGTACTTGATACTGTCTGATCCTCCCATAATTGTTTCTCCTGCACTGGTTCTGATTTGGTTGATTTTAAGTTTCTTTTGTTCTGCCGTTTCTTTTTGTGTTCTTGTGAATCGTCCTGTTGTTTTGTATTCCCAATCTTTTTGATGTTTGATTGCTTGTGAGATCTGCAGGGTATTTCATAGATGATATTAGGCCTGAACAATCTATCCTTTCGGACCGAAAATCACAATTTCAGACATGTTTTTGAGATCACCAAAGCCTCTTCTTTTTCTTTGCAGATATTTTTAGAGCTGATACTGATCACCCAGCATCAGCCTTTTTTTTCTCTGTCAAATAAAAAAAAAAAAAAGACAGAAAATAGAAGTAGTGACAGTTAAAGTGTAGGTATAGCCACGGATGGCGCAGACATGGGGGATAGAGATGTTGTGACATCCTGACTTCTACAACCAGATGATTTCATACCCCCCACTTATATATTGTATCATTACTGGATCCAGGAAACGGACGGAGAGTTCACCTACTGTTTATTGTAGGATAAACGGTTACTGTCGGTCACAATCACACCAAACAAACAGCAATAACATTGCGGGTGATTACAATATCTATGGTTTAAAATTGTAAACAGCTGTTCTTTGCGGTGTTAGTAAACAGTCATCAACCAGTAAGTAATGAGGAATATTGCCTTGACTGAAATCTAGTAACCCTCCCAAAGGTGTAACGGTTTTAAGTATTGGGTATTAGGATTTTATCTGAAAATCTTGTCTCGTCATCTGGATCAAATTTTTTCAAACACATGTGACAGTATAAAAATGAAGTCACTTCAGAGGGAAAATCAGTAGAGGAGAAAAATTGTGACTTTCGTCTCGTCATTTGAACCTGCTTTATACTCACTAGGGTCATGGGGATCACTGGGGGCCTAATCCAGCTCCAATTGGTGAAGATGGGGTACACCCTGTATGAGTCTCCAGTTCATCTCAGGGCTGAACATATATAGACAATCACTCTTACATTCACACCTATGGGTGATTTAGATTAACCAATTAACCTATCAGTGCATGTGTTTGGATGGTGGGAGGAAACTGGAGTACCTGCAGGAGAACATGCAAACTCCACACAGAAAGGTCTGCTGTGGGAATTGAACCAGGGTCCTTCTGTCTGTGAGGCACAAGTGCTAACCACTGCACCACCATGATGCCCTTATCTGAAAGTGTATTAAATCATTTTTTGGATTTTATTTGGTTATTGTTATATACTTACCTGGTTTTAAATTGGAACTTTTATTTGGGAGTATGACCTCTGACCTCTAGTGCATGTGACGTTAATGTTGTGTGACTTGCAGAGTTCAACTCAGGGTTCCTACAGCTCATGGCAACTTAAACTCAATAATTTTTAAGCCTTTTTTTAATGACGTGTGAAATTAAATTTAAGACCAAGCCAACAATGAACCAAAATTGAAAGGGGGAAAAAAACAGTAGATGAATTACCTAGGGGCAGTTTTACCCAATTGTTTATTTTAAATAGAACATAACTTTTTGGTCCAGTTACTGCTACATTCATGAACCATTTGCATCAAGAAGTATAACTTTGACATTTTGAATATCTAACACACACACACCATATAAACACACACTTGCAAAAAAAACTCAGTTTCGTGAAAGGAACACTACACCCACAGAATGTGCCCGCATTTTCTACTCAGAGTCTAAATGTTACCAAATACTTTTTTATTTCAATCCAACATAAATCTTACTTATGTGTCCAAATTTTTAAGAATTTTGAAAATTTGATTTAAGACATTTTAATGCCAACTAAGGCCTTATTTTTTTAGAACAATGAATTCAATGCCTTTTAAGACTTTTCAAGGATCCCTGGTAACCTTGTCAAACACACATTAGCTGAGTTTCCATTACCAAAATGTAAATATCGCTATAAAAAAACTGGTAATGGAAACACCTGAATTTGGAAAAAAAACACTCAAATGATCGATGAAAAGTTTTCACGCTTTCATGGGGTAGTTTTTCAGAGGTTTTCGATACTCTAATGTATCGCAAAAGAGCAATGGAAACACTTTTTCTGCACAGGATGTGACGTACATGGTCACATGATCACTTCTCTCAGAGTGAAAATGGCAGCCGCAGTCGCTGTAATCTGCTGAGTCGTGACAACCTAGAGTGGTGATCAGGGTGATTCCTACAGTAGACACAGTGAAGGTGTCATTTTATTATTTGTTAGTTTTTGAATGTTTAAGTTGTTTTTTACAGCTAAATCTGTTCTCTGTTTTGTAAAGTGTCAAGTGCAGCACTGTGGAAAAAGCACTACATACACTTATCATTTGTTGTTGTTAAGTGCTGAGCATATTTACACTTAATATTTTGATCTGACAATGTAGGGACCACATGCACGGACCCTTATAATGTTAACCAGCTGGTTTGTTTGACATGTTAGTGCCTTTAAAGACTTTGCCAAGGACTTTTACTGACGAGAGAATTAGCCGATTCATTCATGCTAATGCTATCACGGTGATGGCCAATCTGAAGCTCCAAAGATGACAGCAGTGAAATCTCGTAGGATGATATTTGACAACAGTTACGACACTCCTGCCGAGAACAACCGTCAATGGAAACACGTTCAAAGCGGAAATATACTTTGTTGAAGTTTTAGGAAAATCACTATTGTTTTGCGTAAAATTGTTATGGAAACGCAGCTATTAGATTTATAAGGCCATGGAGGAGACGCTTTTTATTTATATGCAGCAAGGACACATACTGTAAAGAACGAGCAACTGAACAATAAGACAAGTTTCCATTCATACCAAACACAGCCAATGAGGGATTTTATCATATTAACTTATTTATATTTGATATTTTTTTGTGTTGGTGTTTGGCTTGATGTTTTTATAATGCTGTATATTATGTGTGTCTTTTTAGTTTTCACGATTTTTCAAGAAGCTTTCATAAACCTGTTAAAGGAAACCAATGGCGTCTTATCGTGCATGACAGGGAGTTTACAAAAGGGATCTTTAGAATGCAAATATATATGTTTACATTTTGTACCATTGTAAGCATTGACATTTTTTTTGCTATAGTAGTGTATGTCTGTGATAACAGTCTATTTTGTTTAATTTATTAAAAAAAAATCTTTGCTCAGATCTTTGTTTGGTGTTCTGTTTTAAATTGAAGATAATTACTCTCTCAAAACATAACCTCCTTGGCACTGGGTCTTTATGGGTTAATAGATAAACATTTTCAGTAGAATATTTCAATATATACTGAAATATATACAGAAATATATTGAATACACACTACACATTGTACAGGAATTCCTTTAAAATGGCAGGACCCTCAAAAAACAAACAAACCTCACAGCCACAAACCACACTCTTACAATTAGTTACAAAATCCACATACTTTAAATTCAAAACTAAAGTCTACAGACAAAAAGACGGTGTCGCAATTGCGACATCCACTAACTGCATTTTATATATTTTGAGCACATTTTTTTGTGGAGGACTCAGACAAGCATTCACACAGCACCTACACACTGCAGACTCACTCTATGGAAAAGATATGTTGATGACATTTTGGAAAGAAATACAATATGGGCAAACACAGGAACTTACAGACCACCTTAACAGCACCGGCAATATCAAATTTACACACAAAGAGGAAACCACTAGGACGAGAGCTTTTTTGGCCACGAAAATCAACCGCAGAAATGACAGCGGCATCAAAATCACAGTTTACAGGAAACCCACACACAGAGCAGTACCTCCTGTGGACTTCAGAACATCCCACAGCAGACAAAAAGTATGAGTGGGCCAGCATCATCACTGAAGAAGAGGAAAAACAGACTTAACGAACTCTCACACTCGACCGAAATCCAAAATTAAACAAGTCAAAAGAATTGAAACAAAAAGTAAAGGAAATAAACCATGCACAAACTGAAACTGCACCATAGATCCAGGGAATATCAGAACCAACACAAAGATTCATGAACAATGGCTGTGGAGAAAATAACATACATAGTGTTAGGTGAATGTAGCAAATTTGAGAAAATATGATACTCATTCTTATTCTTTCTGGAAGAGAATGGAGGTAATGGGACGTCAGATGTGACTAATACTAAAAACCAATTTAGTTGCATTTTTAGTTTCATTCTTTCTGTTATATTATTAGTAGTACCTCAAAATAGAAAGTTATGTTCTTGCCAGAGTTTGTCTGTCTGTCAGTTAGTTAGCAAGATAGCTCAAAAAGTTATGGAAATGATTACATTTTGGTGGTGATCCGGGGGTGGGGGTCAAGATATCTCAAAAATGTATGGACCAATTTTGATGACATTTACAGGATGTGTTGGGAGTGCTGCAAGGAACAAATGACTACATTTTGGTGGTGATCCCGCAGAGATCCTGGATTCTGGATCACTTTGAAATGTATTTTCCATTTATGTACAATGTAAAATCATTGGAGCTCCAGAGAGAAGCACCATTGCCCCTCCTTGTTCCACCATGACTGTGCACCAGTGCATAAAGTAAAGTCCATAAAGACATGGATGAGAAAGTTTGATGTGGATGAACTGGACTGGCCTGAACACAGTCCTGACCAGTCCTAACCAGACTGAGGGTCAGGGTTAGGACTGTGCGTTAACATCATTGTGTTCAAATAACCAAACCAATACAATGCATGAACTGCATAAATTATATACCTTACTTATTACCTCCACCAAGGAGGTTATGTTTTTGCCGGAGTTTGTTTGTTTGTCTGTCTGTTAGTTAGCAAGATAACTACAAAAGTTATGGACGGATCTTGATGAAAATTTCATGACGTGTTGGGGGTGTCACAAGGAACAAATTATCCACAAGAGATCCTGGATTCTGAAAGACTTGGAAATGTATTCTCCATTTTCTGCAATGTAAAATTTCAAAGTGATCCAGAATCTAGGATCTCCTATTTGTTCCATGTGGCACCCCCAACATGTCAAGATATTTTCATCAACATCTGTCCATAACTTTTTAAGGTATCTTGCTAACTAACAGACAGACAGACAAACAAAACATAACCCCCTTGGCGGACCTCTCTTCATTTGGAGGAGGGAGATCTGCCTTGGCAGAGGTTTGCACTCTCAGAGTGCTTTTCTAGTTATTTATTGTATTTATCATTCATTTTCTGAATCTGCTTTATCCTCACTAGAGTCATGAAAAATCAAACATGATTTTATACATGTGAATCCATATTGTACATCGTCATCTGACCACTTTCTTTTTTTGCTTGACAAAGTTAGTATGGCTTAAAATATGAAAGGAATCACACAACGTACCATCACGACAGTCATGATTCGACTACACCAAATTCCCTGCAGCACACGTTGGCCAAGAAATGTAACGTAATCATCTGTAGCCAGAGATGGTGAAGCGGGTTATGTCATCATGAATCATATGAGTCAGGTGTGTGCCTTGACCTCTGCTGAATCCCTGAGACTGACTCACCAAACCCCTAGGGTTCGTTCACTAGGTTAGGGTTAGAGCCAGTCCTTCTGTCCAACATCAATGTGTGATCTCACTAATACTTCTGGGAGGAATGGTCAAATATTCCCATAAACTCACTCCCAAACCTTGTGTAAATCCTTCCCAGAAGAGTTGAAGCTGTTATAGCTGCAAAGTATGAACCCACATCAGATTAAACCCAATGGATTAACTATGGGATGGAGAGTTCATATGAGAGTCAAGGCAGGTGAGACAGTACTTTTGGCAATATACTGTACAGTATATGCTACACATTTGGTTTGGGGCTGCAGTTACACAATTATGTGATATTCCCAAAAGAAAGAAATCCCCTGACTTTCCTTGTCTGGAACAGTTTTTGTTGAAATACCTTGATATTCCAGAAATTCCCTGACCTGTGGGAACCTTGCAGGGAGGACATTTTAACAAGAAAAGAGGAATATCAAAAAGATTGGCAAAATGAAACAAAAGGATGCTTCACCAGAACACAAAAAGAAGAAGCAGAACAAAGGAACTTAAAATACGCCAAATCAGAAACACTGCAGGAGAAACAGTTATGTCCTGGACTGAGATGGAGGTCAAAGGTTGGGCGGTACAGTGGAGCAGTGGTTAGGACTCGTGCCTCACAACAAGACCTGGGTCAGTTCCAACACCAGACCTGTCTGTGTGGAGTTTGCATGTTCTTCCCATGTCTGCGTGGGTTTTCTACAGGTACTCCCATCATCTAAAGCACAGGTGTCAAACTCTGGTCCTCGAGGGCCAGTGTCCTGAATGCTTTAGATATTTCCCTCTTCCATGTGATTATATATATATATATATATATATATATATATATATATATATATATATATATATATATATATATATATGCATTCACACACATTCATGCAACAGTGTGAGTGACACTGGAGGCAAGGAGGGTGAAGCGTATTGCCCAAGGACACAATGATGGATTCATTAGGACAGAGCAGGATTCCAATCACCAACCCTTTGGTTAATGGACGACCAACTCTACCATGGCCGTCCCAACAAGCGTCATCAAGTTGCTATGATCAGGTCATTAGCGAACACCTCTATAAATAACACACTGTGGGGGCAGAGCATCGTCAGGACCAATCCATAAAAAGCCAGATTTGAAATGATCAGGGTCATAGCTCCTCCGTTTGGTGCTCGCCCCAGACTCTGTCATCTCTTACTGTTACCTGAGGTACAACTTTTCCCCTTGCATATACTGTAGTTAGCTAACCAGATTTTTACACTTTTTTTTCTTTTTTATTCTGGTTTATTCAGAAGTTCCCCCAGGGAAGGATGGTCTCGTGCTTTGAAAACCACTGCTCTACAAAGTACTTAATTCTGACTTTGGGGTCGTCTGTACAAACTGTGAACTGCAGAAACATCAGTAGATTATTGTACTGTTAAAGAGCACAACATGTGGAATGAACCCACAATGCACTCGTTAAATAAACCACGTAGTTTCTAAGCCAGAGTAACATGCTGTTCTCTTCTAGTGTCATGATAGTTGACTCCAACTATGTAAAGTCAACAGTAAATGAATGGACACATCATAAAAACAGCCTTTCCTTCATCATTTCAGTCATAATGTAGAGTTTAGGGGTTTTCAGAAACTGCCAAGTGCAACAAACTGAGCTCAAACACACACAAAGTTAGAATTGTAAAAGTCACAAGTACTTTTTTGTTTTGGTGTTTGGCCTACTTGTATATATGGATTCTGCTTTCAAGGCCAACATTTATGTATCCAAATATGTTAATGGTTTCCACTAAATGCTTCAGTAAGGTTTGCAGTGGTCAAACGACTGCCAGTTGTACCATTGTAAAAAGAAAAGCATGTCTTAGCCAATTTTCCTCTAGACATGATAGTGATAGTTCCACATGGAGTAGGCAGTATCCAGAGCAAACCTTAGCTGGTAAAAGAAATAACATTTAATTCACCTGTTAATTTATTGGCAGATGTGGATCAGAAGCAAAACTCTCCACATTTTCTCCTGAGATCATTCATGGAAGGACAAGGTGACGCAATGTTCAAAAAGATCTGGGTCTTAAAACTTCAGACAAACAAAGGCTTAATCAACCCTGATTTTCACACCATGTTTTAAAGCACACATCTAAACATGCAGCCCACAAAGGGGTTAGGACTGGGTAAAAAATGATTAGGTTGATCTTAGATCAATTTTGTTTTAATTTTGTGCAATCGATTATAGTGAGTGAAATAAATTTTTCAGATCATGACCACAAACCGTAGACTTGGGTACTGCTGCTGGCTCCGTCACACGAACCCACAGTGTGTCATCCTCATTCACAATGGTTCTGGAACGTCTGGAGGAAATGTGTGTAAAATCCCTTTGCAGGAGGCCTTCCCAACCTCAAACTGGAATCCACAGTGCAGAGGAGCTGACTGTCTGGAGCCTCTCCGAGGCCAGTCCCATTCTAGGAATATTAATTTGGATCCATACTGTTTGGAGTTGGAGGAATAGTAAAGCCACAACACACTGCTATGTCCTCCCCAACTCCAGCCAACATCACAGGGCACTGAACCCCCCCCACCCTCCACTGAGTAGAATCCACCAGCCACAAATCAGAATAAAGATGAGGCAGATGTCCGCTTAGAGCCACTGTTGGAACTTGGTCCTGTTTGTGTCCTGCTCATTATTTCAGAGCATATTCGTCTCTTTACTAAGAAAATATCATATTTAAATCTCTTCTAATCAGGGCTCTACAGTGCGCCCATTTCACTCACATTTGCGAGCAAATATTTCATCATGCGAACGAGGAAAACAAAACAGTCGCACATGTGCGAGTGCTTCTTGCAGCACACAATAAGGCACACTAGGGTTGTCAAAAAAATCGATTTTAGATACTAAATCGATATTGACCCTTGGTATCTAATTAGATACTAAGTTGCTGGAAAATCGATTTTTGTTTTTATGGCGCGTCGCCGCTTTTTTGTAGCGGATAACGTTAAGAATTCTAAATCAACGCGGTCAGCTCTGGCACAGCCGTAATGCCGGCGTGTAAATTAAAGTCTCTTTTTTTCTCCAGCTGCCTCTGACAGCACACGGGATGACGCCAGTGCGACCACAGACCTATACACTATTTCTATAAGTCTGTGATTGCGACCATCCGATGCAACTTTGCTTTTAAAGGCCTCCATATGGTTGAACGTTTATGCGCGCGGGCGGCAGCCAGACGGTAGCGCATTGTATCACGTTACCACCACGGAGGCCACCGTGAGCATGTCAGCCTATCATTTTTTGACGTGCGCGCTGCTAGTCCCGTATGACAAGCCAAAGTGTTCACATAGCCACGCGTTGTCTTTATTATATCACGCGTTACAGGGCGCGCTCTGGTACGCGCACTGACGCGCACAATGGCACGCGTTCTGTAACGCGTGATATAATAAAGACAACGCGTGGTTATGTGAACACTTTGGCTTGCCATAGTCCCGCAAGGGGTCCGCGGTGGTCACATGATGCAATACGCTGCCGCCCGGGCACATAATGCTCGACCATAAAGAGTCTTGCAGTTAGCACTGCAGAAGGGCTTGAGCAAAAAGATAGGCCTACCTTAACTTGCCAAGAGATAGGCATGCATTTATTCTGCACCCGCACCCACTACCTTTTTTTTTTGCAGTCCATGGAGGAAATTTTAAAAGGAATCCTTCACATCTCCAGTATCGAAATTAGTATCGAGTATTATCCTTAGTATCGGTATCGAGTTGGAAATTTTTGTATCGTGACAACACTAAGGCACACACAGACCTGAGGAGCTAAAGTCTACTAGAAATGAATTAAAACTGCATGAACAGCTCCGCATAGTCGAGACAAACACGGCACATATTGAAAGGATTAACCCTTTAACTCCTGATGCGTCAGCACTGACACGTTCTGAGTGGATGTTTTAGTTTAAAAATTCAGACAAATTCAAGTGTTTTTTAACTGTTATTTTACTGAGAATTTTGTTCATGGAACTGATGTACAGGTGTCAAAAAGCAAGTGATTAAGAAAAAGAAAAAGCCCAAACTAAAACTACTGGAACCAAATTACAACACTAGTTATTTATTCCTTTTTTTTTTTTTTTACTTCATTTTGGGTTTGGTGGGTTTTTGTTTTTTGCCTTTTTTTCCACGTTATTTCTTATTTTGTGAATATATATTAGTTTCTGTTGATGTTGCTCATTTTGTTTATTTTTCTGTTTTTTTTTATTTTATTATTTTTCTTTAATTGTGTTCTGTTAGTGTCTTACTTTGTTCATGTTAAATATTATTTTGTTGGTTTATTATTCATTTTTGTTCATTTTACTGATCACTGACGGTTTTTTGTTCATTGTGTTGCTTATTTTATCTTATTTTATTTTTTACTGTGTCTCAGTCTCAGGAGTTAAAGGGTTAATCATTCTAAAATGTATCTAATAACAAGGCAGCCAATACAACGTTCTAAAATGTATCAAAGGACAAAGCATCCCATAATACAAAGTTATGTTATGGTCTGCTCTAAATTAACACAAATGACAGCAGTCATACAGCAGTCATTCAAGAATGTTGGTATCTGTGCGCAAGTACTGCACTGTAAATAAATAAACATTTAAAACTAAAACCGACTTGTGCCCCTAATTGTTTTTTGTGTGCTCCTAAATTTTTTAACTTAAGGGCACGTGTGCTCCTGGAAAAATAAGTTAGTGTAGAGCCCTGCTTCTAATATTAATGTTCTGCTCCCTTTTTCTCAATTTCTAAATGTAGTTCTATTGTCACGCAGACATCGTCCTGTTGTTTTCTACAATGGACATGAATAATAATGGAAATTAAAATAAAAAAAAAAAGATTTAAAAAAAATACGGTGTAAGGTGTTTTTTTTGCCCAAATAAATAGGAAATCACACAAAAAAAGAAATTTTAAGACACTATTTTTCCTTGGTTCTCAGGAGGATATTGATACCGGTACTGATGTGTTAAAATGGCTGTTATATTCAAATAATAAGGGCTCAAAATTGTACTTGATTTCAGATTCATTTCATGATAAATCAATGAATAATTTCATTATCATTAATCAACATCAGTTAATGAATGAATGAACTGAATCAAATCAATATTGGTCTGAATCGAATCATGATTAATCGATTCATAACCTTATGAATTGAACTTGAATTGATTATGGAAATTGGCCATGATACCCATCCCTACAGAGGGTCCAATCTGGGCCGTGGGATGAATTTCTCAAAAACAAAAATTACACTGAAATGCAAGGTCATCAAAGGTGACAAAAAGGAAATGCCCCCACAACCACACAGCTATCATGTCATAACATGAGGCATCTTCAGGTCATGACCTTTAATTTGCACTTGAGTTGAAGTCAATCAGACAAATAGTTTCACAGATGAACAAAAGAGTGTTGAGTGATTTTAAACTTTTGATCCAGAAATGGCAAATCTTCCGAAATTAAATCAGTTCTCCCCATCTATGACATGAAAAATATGTAATTTTTAAACAGGTTAAACAATTTATAAACACAACACTTCCACAGGTCCTTCGAGGTTGGATATATCTACAACCATTCATAACAAATGTCAGACTATCCTATCAATGCTAGCCCATATGTGATAAAATAAATAAAATAAAGTGCGGGAAGACTCAGCAAAAAGGCTTGTTTGAGGACTAGGTACAGGCGGCCCTAACAGTGAACTGTGGCGTCAAGTAGAGGGCCACAAAATATCCTCCTGCCATTGGCCCCTGGTCTGTGAATGTGAAACCCCTGTCCTAAAGAGCTAATAAAATGACTTAGCCTTTTCAATCCAAGCCAAAGCTGTTATACTGCACTAATGGTTCAGAGGTTTTCACTTCAGTATGAACAGTCTGTGTGTGTATACGCAGGAAGAGATCCTGGATTCTGGATCACTGGAAATTTTACACTGGATAAATAAATACATTTCAAAGTGATCCAGAATCTAGGATCTCTTCCTGATCATCACCAAAATGTAATAATTTGTTCCTTGTGACACCCCCAACACATTATGAAATTTTCATCAAGATCTGTCCGTAAAAAACATAACCTCCTTGGTGGTGGTAAAAATACAAAAATTCTAGTCATGAATTCTGAAAAGTTGATGAATGTAAGGTTGAATGGACAAGTACAAATGAAATGTGGTTCAAACCCCACAAAAATAAAAAGCAGAGCAGTTAGTTAAATTGTAAATTCTTTAAAATGTATGGTACAATATGATTGGTTAGACGCTTTTTATTTTTTAATGCTGTGTCTTAATCGGCATTTATAAATGACATAGTCCCATAGAGCAGGGGTCGGCAATTACGTTTGGCCTGATTTTTTCCAAACCATTACATGGGGGGCCACAACCAAAACAATGGCTAATTTATTGAATTAATAGGATAGGATGAAAATGATAGGCGCTTGTGAAATAACACAACAGACAGACATTCAAGCTGCTGATGGAAGTTACATTTGCTGAATGACCATTAGGGGCGCTATTAATTATCTGCAACAACAACAACAACCCCCACACACACACATTTCCACCTGTTACTATTTGTTGAAGTGACAGAACTGATGGTTGAGGCACGAGACAAATAAACTGAGCAAAACCTCCAGACCTGCCTGAGAATTAAAGTGACGTCTGTTTCACCATATATCCATAAAATAGTGACCAGCGGGAAATGACACTTTTCACACTAGGTGGGAAGTTATTGTGTCTGAAATCTGAACTGTGTTTTACTGGATGTGTGTGGACATATAATTCAGTTCTATTGTAAACATGTCTGCTCTGGCGTTTCCGGGTCGAACCCGGCAGCCCATGGTCGAGTGGATTCAGTGTTTTTGCTCTGATTTGCTTCCGACAGTTCAATGCATTGTTATCGTTAGAGCCCTGCACCCCCGGGACACAAAGCAAAGCAGTGTGGTGTGGGACACATTTTGAAATCTCACTACAGGAGCAGTGATAAGCTGCAGTCCTGCAAACTAAAAACATGTTTAAAATAAAAGCTATAAATTATTCATTTTGACTATCATATATACGGGGACGTCCCGCAGGAGGGTCCTCCCAGCACAGAGCTGTAGACCCTGACCCGTTTAACCCTCAATGGTTTCACTCCCACTTGAATTCTCCAATCACAGTTTGTTTCAACTTTCCCTTAAGATACTTGTCAAGTATTGGTCTCATGTCGGTATTTAGCCTCAGATGGAGTTTATCATTCACTTTAGACTGACACATTTACACTCACCTCTGAATCCAGCAGGACTTGTGGGCGGACTATGTTCCGCTCAGACCTCTATTATCGATTTGTTGTGTCTCACAGTCATATAAAGGCCTAAATAACATACATTATATTTGAAACTCGTGCTACTCACATTTCTGTTCCTATGATGTCTGGACTGTTTGAAACAAGTGTTTTTATTTTCTCAATAATATGACGCTTATGTCCATTGTTTGAGTGACAGTGTGTGTTCTAGACACAATTGGAATTTCAGTACCAGGTGCTGTCTGCTGACATCATTAGTTTTTACCTGTTGAGCGTCCACGCTGCACCTCACTGATGCACATATTCACCCTCGTATCCAGATATAACAAATAAGAATTTAGATCGATTGAAATGTTTCTGTTCCAAATAAAGAGCGTTTTGATACTTTAAAAAAAGTATTTATATATATATATATATATATATATATATATATATATATATATATATATATATATATATATATATATTTTTTTTTTTTAATTTTATTTTTTTTTTAATTTTCATTCTCTAGTTCAAACAATCTCGCAGGCCGCTAATTGCCACCTTTGCCATAGAGCGTTAACCATGGCAAACTGTTGTGTATTGTGGATCTATTGTGGATCTATCTATGGGCAACCCAAAACAATTTGTGCTGCTTTGTTCTGTGCAACTTGCAATGTATGTAGGTTTGTAGGTTTTGACCTACAACTGAAACATAATAATCCATATCATGCTAATGACTGAACTCATTGCTTGGTCACCCACTGAGGAGTACATTTCTTGTAGTGTCTAATTACTCCCATAGTCTGACTCATTTTTTGTTCGATATTATTTATTTGGCTCTTCCACTTCCTTTATAGTAAATCTAAAGGCCAGCTTTAAGAAACATGTTTCTGTGGTTGTTGCTGGTGGACAGACACTTTGTACGCTGCCTCTAGAATTGCTTCTGTTAGGGTTTAGGAGATGAGCTTTACACTGATACATACAGTAACTGCAAACCCACAACATGTGTTCACCTCTGAGGAAGAAAGAAGAATGGACAGACAAATCCAGGACGGAAATCTAAGTAACATTCATTCTCCTGTGTACCTGTCATAGAAGTCTTCTCTGTAGAAATCGTAGTCAAACTCGTAGCCACTGAGAGGAAAAAAACACAGAAGATAGTGACAATAAGGAATAGAAACAACACATGCATGTGATGGAAAAAGACATTTAGGGACATGTAAAAAGCATATAAACATGGTCATAATTACAGTGTGTGTCAGAAACCACAGAATTGATCTAAGACAGAGATTAATGTACTAATTTCCTGAGAATGTAATAAAATTAGCTGTTAACTCAATCAAAAACATAACCCAGAAAAATCCCAAAACTACTGCAAGAAAGAAACGCTGCAAATTCACTCCACAACAAAATAAAAGGAGTTCACCAAAATAAAATGGAAGAAGAAGACGATGGTGGATGAAGATGAAGTTCATTCATTTCAGAGATTAGCGTGAAAAGGTTTGTTTCCCTTCATCTTTTTTAAACACTTGACCATAATCTGCTACAATATAATAGAAGAGCATGTGGCAACATTAGTTACAAACCTCTGCTGCTCTACACCTTTTCACACTAACTTCATCTTCATCCACCATCTTCTTCTGTTTTATTTTGGTGAACCCCTTTTATTTCGGTGAACTTCTGTTTTGTTGTGGAGTGAATTTTTAGTGTTTCTCTCTTGCAGTTTTTTGGGAGTTTGCGTGTTTTGGTATTTGCAGCATTTTTGTTTGTACATTTTTGCTTCTGCATCGTTTCTGTTATTGCAGCATTTTTCTCTTGCAGGACACATGTGTTCCATTTATTTTATGTGTTTGTGTTTTTGGCTATGCATCTTTCTTGTGTTTGCAGTGTTTCATCAATGCATTGCATTTGCCCCCATTGGCCACCGTACACATCTCCACCGACTCTCCGATCAAACTTGTGCCCAGTGAGCTGCTTCAGTCTGATATTTGACAGATGCACAAGCATCAGCAGGTGTCCGCTCAGCCTTACCCTACTGGAGAGGCTTCAGGAGCGGACACAGACTTCCTTGCTGTCAGGGAGTTAAGGACCGTCACAAAATAAATTGACTGGCAGCACTAAAAAAAAAAAAAAAAACACTTTTCTTCATTAAATCAATTGTATATTTGATTTGAATGACTTATTTCGAACATGTGCAAAATGCAACAATAATCAATACAACAATAATAATAATAATAATAACAATGACATGTCAGAAAAGGAGTAGGATGAAGCATAAGCTTATTTAATCCTACCCCTTCTTCACTTCCCCAATAACCTGAATTAATTTTATAGCAATATAGTGCATAGTACAAAAGTGATGATAATAAAAAAAATAACAATAACAATAATAAATAACTGAAGTACTAAACATATATATATATATATATATATATATATATATATATATATATATATATATATATATATATATGTATGCCACGCTCATTCTTTGTATGCCAAGAATGAGCGTGACATTGATTCCCTAATTCACCTCACCCGGATCTACAGCAAAGACATTGGGATGTCATTCGGACTAGATAAATGTGGGCGGATGATATCTAGAAGAGGAAAGGTGATCACAACTGAAGGGGTTGACCTACCTGAAGGGAATATCACAGATGTGCAGGAAAGTTACAAATACCTAGGGATCCCACAGACAAATGGTAATCATGAGGAGGCAGCTCGGAAGTCAGCCACAGCCAAATACCTACAGAGGGTAAGACAGGTCCTGAAAAGTCAGCTGAACGGCAAAAATAAGATCCAGGCCATTAACACCTATGCCCTGCCAGTAATCAGATACCCAGCTGGGATAATATCCTGGCCACTGGAAGATATACAAGCCACTGATATCAAGACAAGGAAACTCCTTACCATGCATGGAGGGTTCCACCCCAAGTCCAGTGCCCTGAGGCTGTACACTAAGCGAAAGGAAGGGGGCCGAGGACTAGCAAGTGTCAGAACTACTGTCCAGGAGGAAACGGCGAACCTCCAGGAATACATCAAGAAAATGGCCCCCAATGACCAACTGCTAAGTGAATGCCTCAGGCAACAAAAGCCCAGTAAGGTCGAGGAACCAGAGGGGCTATCATGGAGGGACAAACCCTTGCATGGCGTGTACCATCGACAAATTGAGGAAGTGGCTGATATGGAAAAGACATACCAGTGGCTGGAAAAGGCTGGACTAAAGGACAGCACAGAGGCGCTACTCATGGCTGCACAAGAACAAGCCCTGAACACCAGAGCAATAGAGGCCGGGGTCTACCACATCAGACAGGACCCCAGGTGTAGGCTGTGTAGAGAAGCCCCTGAAACAGTCCAGCACATCACAGCAGGGTGTAAGATGCTGGCAGGCAAGGCATACATGGAGAGGCATAACCAGGTAGCGGGCATACTGTACAGGAACATCTGTAAAGTGTATGGACTGGAGGTCCCAGGGTCAAGATGGGAGAACCCACCAAAGGTGACAGAGAACAAACAGGCCAAGATCCTGTGGGACTTCCAGATCCAGACTGACAAGATGGTGATGGCCAATCAGCCTGACATAGTGGTGGTGGATAAACATGAGAAGACAGTGGTGGTGATAGATGTAGCAGTCCCCAGTGATAGCAACATCAGAAAGAAAGAACATGAGAAGCTTGAGAAATACCAAGGGCTGAAAGAGGAGTTAGAGAAAATGTGGAGTGTGAAGGCAACGGTGGTACCAGTAGTGATCGGAGCATTAGGGGCAGTGACCCCCAAGCTGGGAGAATGGCTCCAGCAGATACCAGGAACAACATCAGAGATCTCTGTACAAAAGAGTGCATTGCTAGGAACAGCTAAGATCCTGCGCAGAACCCTCAGGCTCCCAGGCCTCTGGTAGAGGACCCGAGCCTGAAGGAGACACCGCCCACGTGGGGCGAGAGGAACATTTTTTTTTTTTTTTAATATATATATTTTTTTATTATTTAATTTTACTATTCATTCACTTATTTTATTCATTTATTTATTTTTTTATCTTTTAACCCCACAGAGGGGGAGTCAACATTGCTCGAAATCAATGCATATTCCAGTCTTGCAGCCATATACTATACTATTTAGTGCATATGTGTGACCATCACTGGTCCTCCCCGAAAGCTGAGCAGACATCCCCCATTAGAACTCTCCCTTACAAGCCAGTGAGGGCAGTGCTACACCTCAGTGATGTGCAGAGGAAACAAAGACTGGACAGGACGGACAGGGACAGAAACCAACAGGCGGTACTATTGTAATTAAAGACTACAAGGTGATGTGTTATTCCCAACCACCAACTGTCTGTATTCGTCTCAAATATATAAATAAATATAGAAATGAATGAATCAATACATAAATAAATGAATAATTAATAAGTATTTCTAGCAAATACTTACTCAAATTACACGTTTTTGTTCAATAGTGTGTGAGTCATGTGACCTCTGGACTCCAATAGGCCTTTAATTTATAGCCCTGTTCTGGACACACAAAACACACCTCATATATTTAATTCATGTGACTTCATTGATTTTCTAGCAATTTTTTACTCATGAATTACATGTTTTCATTCAATAGTTCGGAAAGGGGGGATTGTTCGAAAAGGGCGTGGGTGGGTTGGAAGGGTCGATAAGCATCTCCCTGAAATGAGGTTTTGGAACTTGGGATGTCTGTGTTTTATATATTTTCAGTCAGCATAGCAGCGGCAGAATGAATCTTTGATTCCAATCAGTCCAAGGGCTGGGTTTTTCTGCCCTGTCTGGTGAATCATGACCACATCATGGATATTCATGAGGACAAGTGGAATAACATATGGTTGTACCACCACCCACTTTTTCTTAAACTTAAAACAGTTCAAACAGCAGCACCAGTGTGTTTAACTCGTGATGTGTCAGGGATGACGCATTGTGAAGTTTCAATATTCCAAAAAAAACCCAGTTTTTT
This sequence comes from Siphamia tubifer, assembly GCA_020466265.1. Taxonomy (NCBI): domain Eukaryota; kingdom Metazoa; phylum Chordata; class Actinopteri; order Kurtiformes; family Apogonidae; genus Siphamia; species Siphamia tubifer. The sequence goes on along the minus strand of CM035787.1, from coordinate 11,007,260 downwards.
ACTGTCATTTCATTTAGTTTTGTTCATGGATATGAGATATGGAAATAAACAGGTGTCAAAAAGCAACTACTTTAGAAAAATGAAAAAAACTAAAACTATTGGAACTAAATTACAATATTTATTTATTTATGTATTTTGTTCATTCTTCATTTTTAGTGAAGTTATTTTTTTGTAAATATTTATTACTTTTCGATAATTTTGTTACTTCTTTTGTTGTATATTTCTACATTTAATATTGTATTTTCTTAGTTTTCTTCACTTTTGTGCCATTTTTGTCTTATTTTGTTCATGTTATTATTTTTATTGGTTTATTATATATTTTTGGCTGTTATTGTCCATTTTGTTACTTATTTTATGAATTGTTGACTGGAAATATTAAAGTCTCAGGAGTTAAAGGGTTAATTGTAGTGGTGATCACCGTAAAAGTAATGAAATACTGATGGAAGGTGCCTTTGAATTCAGTCCAAAATATAACAAGGCAGTCAGAGCCAGCAGTCCTCCGCCACGGCTTGATATGTCATCATATAATGTCAAAACATGACATGATCGAGCCATAGGTGTTGACCATGTGAACAAAAAAACCCCCATGAGATTCTATCTTGTCTGAATCCTGAGGTATGTTTTAGCTGTTGACCTTTATTGTGACCTTGACATTTGACCTTCATTGCTCAACATCTAATGGGTTCTTCCTTGACCCATTATCTATCATTCCTGAAAGTTTCATCAAAATCCATTCAGAAGTTTTTGCGTAATCCTTCTGAAAGGCATCATTAGTGGAAGTAATTAAATCCCAATAATGCAATAATTTCACCAACAACATATCCTGAGTGTTATTGGAATAACATTTTTACCAATCACCTGATAATTACCTGATAATGTAAAATTTAACAAATAATGTCATGTATGTGTGTATATATATATATATATATATATATATATATATATATATATATATATATATATATATATATATATATATAATCCTCCCTCCCTATTTAAGTACCTCAGGATCTTATTCACGAGTAACGGAAGGATGGAGCGGAAGGCAGATTAGGGCAGCATTTGCATTATTGCGGGTCTGTTGTGGTGAAGAGGGAGCTAAGCCAGAAAGCGGAGCGCTTGATTTACTGGTTGATCTACGTCCCGACCGTCACCTATGTCATGAGCTTTGGGTCATGACCGAAAGAATGAGATCACAGGTACTCTCTCTCTCTCTCGGGTCAGGTGGTTTCATGAAGGAACTGCTGTGACATGCAAGTGGAGTTACCCCATAATTACCATTGCTCCCAGGTCCTCTCTGATCCGGAGAGGTAGCACCTGCCTTGGGTACCAACTATCATTCAAATAGGAGCGGAAGAAGGTCCCTCACAGACACAGAACAAGATGTGAAAGGACCTGACCACCCATCACATTACACTGGTCACGTGCGCAATGCACAATCATGGGTACAAGCGGCCGAAAAGAGTTTCCTTCGCAGGGTGGCTGGGCTCAGCCTTAGAGATAGGGTGAGAAGCTCGGACATCCGGGAGGGACTCGGATTACAACCACTGCTCCTCCATGTCCAGAGGAGCCAGTTGAGGTGGTTCTGGCATCTCGGGAGGATGCCTCCTGGACGCCTCCCTGGGGAGGTGTTCTGGGCATGTCCATCCGGGAGGAGACCTCAGGGCTGAACTAGTACACGCTGGGCCTGCTGCCCCCGCAACCCAGACCCAGATAAGCGGAAGAAGACGACAACGATGATTATTATTATTACAATGAAGATGTTTTATTGACACAAATAAAACAAGAGTGAGGTTGTTCTGCCATGGTTTAAATTTCACATTAGATCCTGAGCTCAGGAGCCAAATCTCAGCTGTTTTCCCATGGGCGAGCATAAACCCACGTGGGCGGGATACACTACATTGTGCCAAAACAATGTTGTGTTTTTCAGACTTGCTGGTTTTATCCGTGTACTTCCTGTCAAAGCTCATGTAGGTAAAGGAAGTTGAATATCACTGTCACATTCCGCATGTGTGTAGAGCTCACTGTGACCGAACATTTCAAAAAGTAATTTCCAGTGGAAGGTGACCTTTAAGTGCAATTTTTATTACATTTTCAGACATTATTAGATTTTCAGTAAATTATTACATTTTATGGTGGTAGAAAAAGAGAGAGAGACAGAGAGTAGAAAAGGACGAGGCAGAAGACAACCCTCACCCAAGCCCAGAGTTCAGTAGATTGAACATTCAGTGTCTCTTTTTGGAATGCCTTCTCTTCAGTAAATATGTCACACTGACAACGGCCTCATCATCTAATGCTTGGTTTTTATATTCAGTTCATGGACTGTGGGCAAAGAAAAGGCTCCAAAACCAGAAGAATTACCAGCTCATTTTGGAAATGAAGGGTGTACTCAGACCTGCTTCTTTTGGTCTGTTTGACAGTCCAGACTTCTTTTTTTTTTAGGTCTGTACAGTAATTATCTATGACTATGACAGTAAAGTTCCTTTTTTTTTAAAACCCAACAAACACATGTTGGTTCCATAGATGAAAATGTGACCCATCTCAGTGGGTCCATGAGCCTGTTTCCATTGCACATCTCAGAACATTAAAGTGCAAACTGGGCCAAAACACAAAAATGTCTGTCCATGTTTCTGTCCAAACCTAAACTCTTTGTCTAGTCCAGTGACACGTCACCATGGCACGACTGTAGATTGGTTTAGTGGTCTTCCAAAAAATTATTCCAGAGTGCTCCAGCCAGAAAACATCAGTTCCACCTGATACATCTAACCTAAAAAAACAACAAAAAAACCCCATGGGACTCCCAATATAGTGGGTTTGACTAGATTCACGTTAGCCCCGCCCAACAACTTTGATGGATGAGGTTGACAGATAAAATAAATTCATGATCCACTGCAACACAAGTACCATGAAATAATGAATTAGTGAAATAATGATATATGTTTTTGTTTTTTACCTAAAATCAACGGGCATTTTAATGAATTAATGACACGTTGTATGACACATTTATCTACTTAATTCCAATGTTAATAGGTTTATGACATATTTATTTAATGATGTACTTATTTACTTAATTTTGGCACTTTTAGTCCTCCATCCACAGTTGTTGTTGTTATTGTTTTTAGGTATTTAATAACATTGCCTGTTAAAAATAAAACATCAGTCGGACAGATGTGGTTCTCCTGTGTGAACAACAAAAGTTAATTCAAATGGAACTAAAAGGAATTTGTTACAATCCCTACTCCATTATGAGTGAATAGTTTTGCATTAGTAAGCAACACATGTGCACAGCATGAGAAATTAAATAATCAGCCTTTTAATATGGCATGTAATGCTGAACAGCAAACCATGTTAGTAGTACCAGAGGTATTTTTGCACATATTTCCTTTTTTTTTTTTTTTTAAATAATGTGCTTTATTAGAACAAATTTCAGTGTACACAATCAAATGCAGAAATAGACCATGTCCATTTTCTTTGTTTAGCGCTCAGACAACAACATAAAAAAACCAAACAACCATAAAAAAAATTAAAGCTGTAGAGAAAGGAAAATAAAAATACCATAAAACATGCTGCATAGACTGGTACATAGCTCAGCCCATTGGTCATGATTGATGTGTGTTGGACCAATGAGGTGAAGGCAGGCCAATTTACGCACTCAGTTGAGCTAAAGGCCTGGAGAGAAAGAGCGAGAGTGGCGACATCTCAGTTTACTGCAATGGTTCCATTTTTTCACAGCAATGGCGGAACATGGAGCTCCTCAAAAGTTCCCAGAAGTTAGCAAAGACTAAGTGTTAGCAAAAGCTAACTGCCACTCAATGTATTTCAATGGAGGGCATGTCGGTAGCGACACTTGTTCCAATTAAACGTTTAAAAATGACAGTTTCATATCAGTACAGCATCGGAATTGAATTGACATGAATAATGAATTACGTTAGTGTATTTTCTCTGTCTAGATTATAGGATTTAGAGAATGTTAATACATAGATTCATGTGACGTCTTCATCCGGGACACTTAACCTAGTTACGCCAGCCGCCATTTTAGGAGGGAGAAACATTTGCGTAGATACCACTGACAAGCACGTTAACACCACATCCCCCGTTTCATGAAAAACTAACTTTTACAATGTTCCACAATTATATAATGAGTTTAGAACCTCCCGAAAGACAAAGGTATGTGTTGGAATAATTGTATATAGCATACAATTATTGTGTTTCTTTAATTATCACAATTACTTACTTTGGCTAAAAGAATGTGTTTTTGCATAAGAAGCTATGTGTCTAGACCTGAATATTGATTGACTTATCTCTGAATAGGTTGTTTCAGTAAATCCTGTTTAGCAACATACCACAGGTGACAATTTATGTGGAAAGGATAAGTAATTGAAAGGAGACCATCCTTAAAAATGTCTCCTATTGTGTACCACAGGTGATAATATATGGAGACAATCCACGTCTCGTTCTCCTTTAAAATGTCTCCTATTGTGTACCACAGGTGATAATGTATGGAAACATAAGTAATTGAAAGGAGACAATCCAAGCTTGTTCACCCCCTCCCCTTTAGGGATTTGTCTCCTATTGTGAACGTAGGGCATCCAAAATGAATAAAATGCAAAGGGAAGGCAGGACGTACTCAGAAGTGGTTTGGAGAGTGTAACTGAAGCACGTCCCTGCCATTTCTCCTCGCGAGTAAGAAAATGATTTTGACTCTGTCTTCTCTTCCTTGTGTTGTTTAAAACTTGTTTTAGGTTGTTTGAACCTGACATTTATTTGGTCCTTCGAGCCGGAGCCAACACGCTTGACGGTTCCAGTGAGCGGACAGATACCAGGAAAAGCCGTGGCCACGGTGAGTCCTCATCAAATTGAGACTTTCAAGACCCTTTCCGGGACTGGGGATCTGCTGCTGACTGGAATCCGACAGCTGACGGTAGTCCGAGAGGGGAGAAGACACGGAGTGGTGAGAAAATATTTTCTTTAAAAAAAAAAAAAAAAAAAAAAGGAATGCATGAGCGCGTTGTAAAAAAAACACAAAAAAGGACGGCGGAGTCCTCTGTAGAAGTAAAACATCTGTAGAAGTAAAACAGTTAAATTCCGTAAAAGCGCGTTGTAAAACCCAAGGACGACGGAGTCCTCTGTAGAAGTATAATATCTGTAGAAGTAAAACAGTTAAGTTCCGTGAAAGCGCGTTATAAAACCCTGGGTATTCTAGACAATGGCAGGTAAAAAGGACGACGGAGTCCTCTGTAGAATTAGACAGTTAAATTCCGTGTAAAACGACTGTACAGTAACAAAAGTGTGAGTGTGTGTGTGTGTGATTGTGTGTGTGTTTGGGCAGACGGACACTAGTCTAAGACGCCATACCAAAGTTGATTCTGTGTTTTACAGTATCCTGACGTGCATGCAGAGGCACGATTCTCCCGCCTGGTTCAGGTAGAAGCTTGGAGAATAACACGACAGGAAATACTGTGGAATCAACAAAAATCTAATTTCAGTTCTATAGATCGTTCCTATAACGGATAACGAACTGAACCAAATTTGTTAAAATGGGAAAGGGTCAAAGCAAACAAAGAAAGTTCTTAGATGAGCTACAATGTAAAGATTGGAAATATGTTGAAATACGGGATCCCGATAAAATAAAACATCTACGAAAATGGTGCACCAAATATAGATTTTGCGGCAAACTCAATACAATAAAACTAAGAGAATTACAAAAGAACATAGAATTAAAAAACAAAGGAAATAAAACCAAAATGAACAAAGATGGCTATGATAGTGTAAGATTCTGGATAGGAGAAGCTCAGAGAAGGGAAGAAGGAGAGAGAAAGAAAGGCAAGGTAAGAGAAAAGAATGAGAAAAGTCAAGAAGTAATGTTTCACAGAAAGGAAGATGATGAGGAAAGTATAAAAAGTCAACGTAGACAGGACAGACAGGATGAAGAACAGGGAGCTGTAAAAGCAGCCCTAAGAAATACAGAAATAGTTCAAAAGATCTATCCAGATTTAGATCAAGAAGTAAACCAATCCTCACCCAGTTACACTGACACACCCGTCAGACAACTACGGTCTGGGGGGAACTCAATGAACTGGTCAAAGAACTTAGGAGAAACATTCAGTCCAACACCATCTACCCCTCCAATACTAAAAATTGACCAAGCAGACATCTACCCCATGATTGAAGTAATGAATCCAAATGGTGATCAGGGACAAAACCCAACTGCCCTGGTCTATAGAACGTGGACCATGGAAGATGTAAAAAAAGCTGTAGAAGGAATACCACACCCTAAAGAGGATGTGGAAGAATTCACAGCTCAAATAGAAAATCTGAGAAATTCCTATCATCTAAATGGAGCAGAAACTCAACAAATCTGGATGACTATTCTAGGACCTGATTGGCACCATGTACGGGGAGATTGGAACCCAATACAAAATGGTGTTCCTATAGCACATGATGGACAGGAACTGAGGGCAAGAGTACGGGATTTGTTAGAAAGGACCAGAACAAGGTTTAGAAGAAGAGCAAATTACACAGAAATAGGGAGAGTAAGACAAAAAGATGACGAAGACTTTGACCAATATAAGATTAGAATGGAAAAAGTATTCAAGGTACACAGTGGGCTCCAAGACGACCAACAAGACAATGGAATATATCGACAGCAGCTAAAAAATGCACTACATGCAGGATCCAAAGATGCAATAAGACATTGGGTCCAAAAACATTACATCGGTCTAGGGACCGGAGGATTAGAAGACTACATAACTCATGCAATTCATGCAGAAAAAGTGAAAAAGGAAAGGAAAGGAAAAGGAAAGGTTAGTACAGAAACCTTCCATGTAGGGGAAGAAAGTGATATTTACTATCAAGAAGGAAGAGGAAGAGGCCAGTTTAGAGGGAGAGGACAGAGAAGTAGAGGTAGAGGAAGAGGATTTCAGCCCAATAGCCCTAGGGGTTGTTGGGCATGTGGAAAAGAAGGGCATCTCGCAAGGGACTGTCCCAATCAAAAGACAGCATGACTAGTAAATGAAAAAACTAACAAAGATAATAAAGGTAACGGAATACCAAAAAAGTTAGGTCCTAAAACAGAAGATGGTAAAGAAAACCTTAAAGAAAGCTCACCAGACACAGAGCATGAAGTGTTAAATTTACAGGAAATATTGGCCGTAGACATCCCAAAACCAGAAGTAGTGCTACACTTAAATGGAAAACCTATGACATTCCTATGTGACACAGGAGCATGTAGAACAACCTGTAGGGAAACAATACCTAGTATAACCACAAAAATAGGTACAGTAGCTGTAAGATCAGCAGATGGTCAAATGACATCAGCTTCGGAAGTAGGACCAGTTTGGATCAGAGATCCTCTGGGGGAATCCACACAATTAGTGATTTTAACACTAAAAGAGTGCCCAGTAAATCTGTTAGGGAGAGATGGACTGTTTGCTTTAGGAATAGCCCTAGTACCTACACCAGATGGACAAATAGTGGTAAAAAGAAAAGCAGAGCTCGCAAATGGACTATTTGTAGTCCAAGGGACAGGAGTGCCACACATCTATTATACATTGGACATACCAAACAAAGCCCCATGTCAAACAGGAAAAGCACTCATGCAGGAAGGAGAGGTTTTGCTTACTAAAAAAGAAGATACAATGTCAGAAGACCAACTACATGTAACAATGTGGTATAAAAACTCCCCAGGGCCTGATAAAAATTATGAAGAAAAATTAAAAAAGCTGACACTAAACACCTTAACCTTAGATTACCTTTATACTGACACAGAGAGCTCAGCAGCGGTAGGGGTAGTTCCATCTGAAGATCTAAGACCATTATACAGAACATGGACCACACCTCATGTTTCATTGTGTAAAACAAAAACTGAAAAATGGCAAAACTTAGGAATGATGGTTTTGCAGGGACAAAAAGCAACTGATTGGACTCCTAAAACAGTAAATACGTGTATTAGCGCCTCTACAGGGTTAACTAGGAAATCATTATTTTGGACAATCAGAGTAACTGAAGGAGTGCATTTGCAAGACAAAACAACATGAGACTTACTCCTTACTGAAGCAGAAGAAAATTGGCTAAAACAAATACCGGAAGGACTATGGTCAAAAGGCACATCAGATGTAGGCTTAGTAAAGAGGGCACAACCAGTACGGATCAGAGCAAAAACAGAATATAGACCATGTCTAAAACAATATCCTCTAAAACCAGATGCCCTAGAAGGTATCAAACCAGTAATTGAAGATTTAATTAAAGCAGGAGTTATCATATCTTGCGAAGACTCACCCTGTAATACACCAATATTTCCAGTAAAGAAACAAGCTCCATCAGTAGGCTGGAGAATGGTGCAAGATTTGCAGGCTGTAAATAATGCAGTAATTCAAAGAGCACCATGTGTTCCAGACCCCTATACATTACTTAATTCCCTGCGATCAGATGCAAGATATTTTACTGTAGTGGACAACAGTAATGCATTTTTCTCAATACCACTACATTCAGACAGTCAGTTTTGGTTTGCTTTCACTTATGATGGTAAAAGGTATACTTATACCAGATTACCCCAAGGGTACTGCGAAAGTCCCACCATCTACTCGCAAGTAATGTCAGCAAGTATGTCTACATTCCATCCTCCAGGAGGAAGCCAAGTCTTGACATATGTAGATGACATTTTATTGTCCTCACCAGACAAGGAAACCTGTAAAACGGACACTTTGGCCCTGTTGAGACATCTATATCAGGAAGGACATAAAGTAAGCAAAGAAAAATTACAAATATGCAAAGAGGAAGTAAAATATTTAGGACACAACCTCAGTGCAGAAGGAAGAACAATAATAACAGAACGGAAAACTGCTATACTACAGGCACCAAAACCATTGACAAAGAAGCAAATGATGTCATTTTTAGGACTAACAAATTATTGTCGAAATTGGGTACCAGGATATGCAGAAAAAGTTGCTCCACTCAATAAATTAATGTATGAAGAAAACATTATCATGTCAGCCAAAATCAATTGGACCCTAGAAGCTGAAAAAGCTTTCTGTAATATCAAACAAGTATTAGTATCTAGCACCGCGTTAGCACTACCAGACTACAGCAAATCATTTGTTCAGATGGTAGATTGTAAAGGACATTTCATGACATCTGTCCTAACGCAACAACACGGAGCAAAAATGAAACCAATAGCTTACTTCTCAACAAAACTAGACCCAGTAGCATGTGCATTACCACATTGTGTACGGGCAGTAATAGCGGCATCATTGGCTGTGGAAGTAAGCGCCCCTATAGTATTATTTCACCCGTTAACATTGAAAGTACCACATGCAGTAGCTGCACTGTTGTTACAGACAAATATGACGTTCTTGTCACCTGCTAGACACCTAGCATGCATGTCCATACTGCTGTCTCAACCTCATGTTACATTAGAGAGATGTACGACACTGAATCCAGCAACATTGTTACCGCTACCAGACGATGGTGAACAACATGATTGTCAAGAATTAGCAGAACAAAAAGCAAAGAGTAGAATAGATTTAACTGACAAACCATTACAAGATGGAGAAACTCTGTTCGTAGATGGATCATCAAAGAAAAATGAATTTGGAAAAACACAAACAGGATTCGCAGTAGTGACAAAAGACAAAGTATTAAAAGCAGGACAGCTGCCACCAACATATTCTGCCCAAGCAGCAGAATTAGTGGCATTAACTGAAGCATGTAAACTAATGAAAGGGAAAAAAGTCACCATTTACACTGACAGTCAGTACGCCTATGCAACTGTACACACATTTGCACAATATTGGCAAAATAGAGGAATGGTGACCTCCACAGGCAAAACAGTAACGCATGCACAACTACTCACAAATCTGTTACAGGCAGTTAAACTACCTGCTGCCATTGCCGTATGTAAATGCGCAGCCCATACAGGGAAAGCTGATAAAGTATCACTAGGCAATGACTTTGCAGACAAAACAGCAAAAAAGGCTGCAGAGGAAGCACTGTTGGCAGTTGAGTTAGACAAACAGGAAAACTTAACTCAAGAAACACTGAAAGAAATGCAACAACAAAGCCCAAAGTCGGAAAAAGAACTATGGATAAAGAAGGGAGCAGAAGAAAAAGATGGAATCTATGTATGTCCAGAACAAAAACCTATATTACCAAAAAACTTATACAAGTGGGCGGCAATTTTGAGCCATGGTTTGACACATGTCTCAACAGGAGGGATGATTGGACAGATAAACCAACAATATACAACATATGGTTTTAATTTATATTCGAAAAATTTTTGTAGAGCATGCCTAACATGCGCAAAACATAATCCACAGGGTAATTTAAGACCGAAAAGGGGAAAATTTCCTCAAGCACAATACCCATTTCAAAATTTGCACATGGATTTTATAGAGTTAAACCAAAGTGAAGGAAAACGTTTCTGTTTGGTCATCATAGATTCATTTTCAAAATGGATTGAGATGTTTCCTACTAAACACCCCGATGCTATTACAGTAGCTAAAGCATTATGCAAAGATATTATACCCCGATATGGTATTCCTGAGAAAATCTACAGTGATAATGGTGCTCATTTTGTAAACCAAATAGTGAAAAAGATTGGACAAATGTTTCATATTGACTTAAAAAACCACTGTTCCTACCATCCACAAAGTGCAGGATTAGTGGAAAGAGTAAATGGCACCATCAAAAACAGACTAAAGAAATGTATGGAAGAAACAGGAAAACCATGGACAAAATGTATAGACCTAGTTAAAATGTATATAAACATTACTAGTACAACCGGCCTTACACCTTATGAAATGGTTTTTGGAAGACCATATAAAATTCCTCACTTTCATAATATATGGGAAACAGACGAAGAATCTAACTTAGCAGATTATATGAGAAAAATGTTAGAAAAACAGAAACATAGAGACAAAACAACTGAAGATGCACCTTTTGTCTCTCCACAGGAAAACCCATTGGTGGAACCAGGAGATTGGGTGCTGATTAAAAGCATTAAAAGGAAACATTGGCATTCCCCTAAGTGGGAAGGGCCATACCAAGTTTTATTGACCACACCAACAGCATTAAAAATAGCAGAAAGAGCCACATGGATACATTTATCACACTGTAAAAAAGTCATTTCTGCTGAAACACTTCCAACCGATAAGGTGAGCAAGTCTGATATTAGGGTGGTGCCACACGAGTAGAGTCTGGTAAGACCCGAAAGTCAGTGAAGTTTTAAAAGACACCTTTTCGACTTAGGGAAAAGACATTAGCTGAAATGACTCAAAGGTGGCTCACACAGGCCATAGTCTGTTGGATGTTGGTCTTTATAGTTATATTAATGGAAACCAACACTACAAAACCAAATCAAGAGACTCATAGAGAAAAAAGGTACATAGGATCAGTACAAAAACGAAGACCCATCCTACCGACAAATCCCTGTAATACTAGTACCCAGATTAAAACCTCAGACCCATATCTGTGTTACAATTCAACTAGATTTGTAGGAATCGTGGTGTTAAAACTGAATTCATTCAAGATAGGTGGGTACAGTGGATCAAAATGGAAGGATTATGTGTTTTACCTTGATTCTCAACAAGACAAACAAACTAAAGGAGATAAAGCCTACAGCCATGTGGGGGAAATAAATGGGGTACTGTGTTCGCTTACACTGGGAGAGATTGGAATCAAAAAATTGGTCACAACAAATGAGTTTTAGTTTAGATCGAACAGGCCAACAGTTAATTTTTAAATTCAACACGACAAAAGTTCCTCTACGTAATACTACGACTGAACAATCCACATTGGCCCCATGCCATACTCTGGGTCTGTGCGTGTATCAAACAGGCAAAGATCCTTGTGTGTATCTTAGTCTGTGCCCGAACATTACTGAAAACGTGAGGGAAACAAGCCCCAAAAAAGGGATATTCATAAAAGGGCCACATTCCACATCGACCATGTTAATTGTACAAGACGATTTAGATGTAGACGATTGGTTTAAAGTCACCACAGGTATATCTAAACAGAATAACAACTGGTTATTAATGGCCGAAAATGCAGCAAATGTTACTGGACAAAGCTGTGTAGTATGTATAGGTCCTAGACCAATACTTAGAGTAGTGCCAGCCTTAATGGAAGCAAATTGCATTATAGATGTAATGAACACCACTGTACCAACATTAGCAAACTGCTTTAAATGGGATAAAATATATCCAATAACTCCAGCAGAAAAAGATAAACCTATTTTTTCAAAGACCGTAGCACCAGGAAATTATATATGCATTAATCTAACTGGAAAAGGAAAGTTTCTAGAATCCCTGAACACCACCTGGTGTAAAGAGATAGTTACAGTGGATAAAACATTTAAACCGCAATCTCGTAGTGACATTTGGTGGTGGTGTGGAGGAGATAAACTGTATGACAGATTACCTAGAAATGTGACTGGACGCTGCGCTCTGGTAACTCTGATTATGCCAATTACCTCATATCCGATCTCTGTTGATGGTCTGCTTGAACGTTTACAGAACGTTATCCCTGAAGATTGGTACAGAAACAAACGAGCAATATCATGGCAGTCTGATACTGATCCTACATATATAGATGCAATTGGAATACCCAGAGGGGTACCTGATGAATACAAAATAGTAAACCAAATAGCGGCGGGATTTGAATCAGTACTTTGCTGGTGGTGTACAATAAGCAAAAATGTTGACAGAATAAATTACATCCACTACAATATTCAGAAATTGGGAAATTGGACACAGGCTGGCTTTGGAGCCATCCATGATCAGTTAAGAGCAACTTCCCTTATGGCATTCCAGAATCGCATTGCATTAGACATGTTGCTCGCAGAGAAAGGAGGAGTATGTGCCATGTTTGGAGAACAGTGCTGTACGTTTATTCCAAACAACACAGCAGCAGATGGCAGTCTGACTAAAGCCATTGATGGTCTGCGCTCCCTCAACAAAAAGATGAAAGAACATTCTGGAGTGGACACCACTATGTGGAACAGCTGGATGAATGTGTTTGGGAAGTATAAAGCACTGGTCTCATCAATTCTAATGTCAATAGCAGTGTTTGCTGCATTATTAACCTTGTGTGGATGTTGTTGTATTCCTTGTCTTCGTAGTCTTATTAGCAGATTGATAACCACAGCCATGTCTCCTATGGAAAAAGAAATTGCGCAGATGTATCCCCTTCTAGGTCCAGATCTTTTGGAAGAAGAAGATAAAGTAGATGGAACCGACCACGACCTGTTCTCAAATCCAGGGGACTACGAGTAAAATACCACAACATGAATCTCTATGTGTAAAAGTATTATAAATAGTTATAATGACCTTTCAGCTAAAAATCCGACGGGAAGTGGCTGTTTAAAGTGATGTGAAGGAAACTAAGTAATATTTGATAAACAGGAGGGAAATGTTGGAATAATTGTATATAGCATACAATTATTGTGTTTCTTTAATTATCACAATTACTTACTTTGGCTAAAAGAATGTGTTTTTGCATAAGAAGCTATGTGTCTAGACCTGAATATTGATTGACTTATCTCTGAATAGGTTGTTTCAGTAAATCCTGTTTAGCAACATACCACAGGTGACAATTTATGTGGAAAGGATAAGTAATTGAAAGGAGACCATCCTTAAAAATGTCTCCTATTGTGTACCACAGGTGATAATATATGGAGACAATCCACGTCTCGTTCTCCTTTAAAATGTCTCCTATTGTGTACCACAGGTGATAATGTATGGAAACATAAGTAATTGAAAGGAGACAATCCAAGCTTGTTCACCCCCTCCCCTTTAGGGATTTGTCTCCTATTGTGAACGTAGGGCATCCAAAATGAATAAAATGCAAAGGGAAGGCAGGACGTACTCAGAAGTGGTTTGGAGAGTGTAACTGAAGCACGTCCCTGCCATTTCTCCTCGCGAGTAAGAAAATGATTTTGACTCTGTCTTCTCTTCCTTGTGTTGTTTAAAACTTGTTTTAGGTTGTTTGAACCTGACAGTATGACCAGAAACTATCCATGCTCGAATTGGAGTAATGTCCATATCAAATATCATATGGTTCCTGGAAAAATAATCCTGATCCCAAGTGGCCAGCTGTGTATGAATACCATATAATAAGAAAAATAGGGTGAAGAATATGTAGGACTCTTGCAAAATTTTGATTAGGATTTTCTATTTTACAATATATAATCTCCTAATACCGACTACAAACATAGGTCCATTTAGACTTGGGAGAACAGGGAGTTCCATCACTGCTCACCCTATGAATTGCTTGTATCCACTTGGATCGCGTCTCTCCTTTTTCCGTCGGAATTCTGGAGAATGATATACTTCCCTCTTGCCAGGCATGTGTGCTGCATCCATACACAAGGCAGGATTAAGCCATATTGACGGGAAACTGTCACATTCCAATCGATTTTTGGCTGTATTAGGGTTGTGGTCCGTGCTTGTCAGTGGTATCTACTAGGGGTGGGAGAAAAAATTGATTCACATATGTATCGGGATTTTTTGTTTTATGATTTTTAAATAGATTGTTTTGTTAAAAAATGTATTTTTTTTACCCATATTTAAATTATTCATTTTAAGCCAGGTTGCCGCTTGTACAGACCGTAGATGACTGTATGAGTTACTCAGATGTATAATATGTGTCATGGAATACACAGAAATCACCTCAGAAGAGGCACACAGACGACAGCTAGCTTATTATGGTATTAGCTTCAAAAACACGCCAGCGTTAAACAGCATTAACTTATGCACAGATAAACAATACACTATGATAATATCTATTCCAACTGTATTGTGTTATTATTCTCACCTTTGTTTCATTTACACACAGTAACAAACCAGGAGTTTATGAATTAGAGTTGGGAAAAAGAGGGTGATTAGCAACAACCAGCAGCTAATTCTAAACACAGAGTTTGGTGCGTTCAGGACCATCGTAACAGCTCTGGTGTGTTCAACAGCACAGATATCTGAAAACTTAGATAAAATGACTTGTTCCTGAATAAATGTAGTTAATAATTAATCAATTAACAACAATTAAAGTGTGTGGTCTTTCTAACAGAAGGGAAGAGCAGAGCTGGACATGTACACTTTAAAGTTCACTTTATTTTGAAGTATGTTCATTTAAAGGCTCCTATTTGTGTTGTGTGCAGATAAATGTAGCAGTTTACTTCCCAAAGTCTGGTTCAAATATATTACTGCTGAATAAATCTGAACTGACTCACATATGATGTACATTTTTGGGGGAATTATGGCTCCTGATATGATCTGTAGACATTATCATTGAGCTTTTTCATGTGGTCTGTCATTAAAACGGCAAGCGAAAAATGGGATCAGCATAAAAGTATATTGTCCCAGGCCTAGTATCTATGCAAATGTTTACCTCTCCTAAAATAGCGGTCATCGTAACTAGGTAAAGTGTCCCAGATGGATTCACGATAAACATTGTGAATCCATGTATAGGTAAAAGTTTAGGCTAGCACACTGGACAATGATAACAACCCGTGACTGAGCGAGAGAAATCAATATAAGTCAATGTAAATTTGTATTTATACTTGGATTTAAGTAACCAGGGTCAATGAAATGACTGCTATGTCTAAAAAGTAATGTGACCTACTGCCAATAGATCAGACATTGCCATTTATTGGCCTGTTTGTGTATTGCAGTTTCAAAAGTTCAACCTTTGTTTTAAGATAAGATAAGATATTCCTTTATTAGTCCCACTAGAGGAAATTCCACGTTTACAGCAGCACAGAATACAATGGCACACAAGAGCAGCACAGCAACAAAAACATGATATACAAAAACTATCAAATTCTATGCACACCATATACACTATATACACTATTTACACTATTGCACATGGATTGATTAATGTTTTTTTATATGATAAATTGGATCATACAAGTAATGATATATTATTTATTTATTTATATAACCAATATATCATTATATAATGTCTATTTATATATAGATTTAAGTAGCCAGGCTGGATGAAATGACCCCCCCCCCATAAATAAACAAATAAATAAATAAAAAGGTGGTGGCCTGGTCTAAGTAAAAAAAATTGTCCGGCCAGTCCAGCCCTGGGTGTTAGTGTCTTAAGTTTGTTACATGTTGGTGTTTTCTGTCTGAGATGTGGAAGTACTGTGAAATGAAATGTTATCAAAATAAGAGAAGAAAGGCTGCCAGTTCTCAGTTGATCCTCTTAAAGACAATGTGATATTTTCCCATTTCAGAAATGATATTACATCTGTTATCCAAGCATGTTGTCCTGGACGGATTGATGATTTCCAATGTAGGAGGATACGACTACGTGCAATTGGAGAAGTAAATTAAAGCACATTTAAATTTTTGTGAACCTAATTTAATAATTCAGAGGGACTCCCAAATAGCAACAAGTGGACAAGGTTCTATGTCCATCCCCAAAACTTCGGACATAATCTTGAAAAAAATTCTCCCAAAAACAGGACCAAAAAGTATGGGTAAGACGCGATGGAACAGCAGCACATCTATTACAGGCTTAACTAGTACCAGGAAAGTATTTTGCCAATTTGGCTTTACTGAAGTGCTTCCTGTGTAACACGTTAAACTATATAAGGTTGAGACGGGTACAGGACGAAGAACTGTTGACCTGTTGTTGGGCTATACACCACCATTCATCAGAAAACTGGATCATGAGCTCAGTCTTCCATTCACTTCTGACTTTGTGAAGTGGTGAAGGGTCAGATTTCAGAATAAAAGTATACAATTTGGATGTCAGTCCTCACTGATTTTGTGGTTTATCTCAAATATGTGGTGATGCATCATCAGGCAGATTCGGGAATGTGGTGCGATGGTCCTTAACAAAACTACGAAGCTGCAGATAACAGAGAAAAATGTTTTGGGTTTTTGGGGGAGATCACATTGGGGTGATAGCATTTTAAAATCTGCAAAAGTGCCATTAAGGAATAATTTTCTGAATGACCTGATACCTTTCTCCATCCACAGTTAATACATCCTTGGTCAGGAAAGGGAAAATCAGGAGAAAAACAGCCCGATCATCTTTAAGTGTGTACCCCGCCTGATCCCTGTCGGATCCTGAAAGCTTCCCTGATGTTCTACAGATGTGATGGTGAGTCCAGTTAAAGTTTTGTACCTGTACAAAGATGCTGCTGATCTCTTCAGTCCTTTGGCTCTGTTGGGTTTGGGCTCTCCGGCCATGTTGATATCTATAAAGAAGTAGATTCAGAGAAAAGAAGAAGGTTGGATTATTATATTTTGAATTATTATATTGATTTATATTTGATTATTATATTATTATGGCTCTGAAACCTTAAAAAAAAGACCTCAAAATATATATAGATATATTAAAAGACATTAACCATCACCCAGTGTTTCTCGTACATAGAGTAATTTGTGGTGCAGCACCACAAAATAAAAACTGAGCGCCACAAATAGATTGCAGCTTTTTTTTTTTCCCCCAATGCGATTCTGTCATTCTCAGTCACACGCAGAAAGTGAGTGAGACAGAGATCAATATTTCGGTAAACATATATTGCTGTTTAATTATGCCCTCTTTCCACTGTTAAACAGTAACGCGGCAGTAGTGTGCACAATGTGTGGTTACAGTTCAGAAGAAGTTCCAGATTCTTCCATATGCTAGAGGCTTTACATGTAAAGGCTGGAATACAACTAATGTAATGAAGCACCTGTCAAACATAAGGCCCGGGAACCAAATCCGTCCCACTTAAGGACTGCACAAGGGTTAATGGTGTCATTCCGCTGAAAACCACTTTTCCATGCTCCTTTTGGAATCTGATGGGTCACCCAGACTTACCAACACATGCTCCTTTGACAGTGGTTCATCACCTCCACTGGCTGCATTCACAGAAAACAACAAGAGGAACGAGGGACCCAGAAAAAGCCGGTATATCTGTCGTCAGATGGACTTTAGTATCACCCATGTAGGGTTAAGCCTGTCCCCGGCAGTGAATCTGAAGTAGCATTAACATTAGCATCTATAAGAAGAGACAAGAGAAGCAGTAGCTGCTGCAAAAACTGAAGAAAATGGAAGATCAAACTGGTTCATGTGCTCTCTGTGGAAATAAAGCCTAGTTTTTTTCCTCTGCACGTTTTCAGCAAGCAATGGCACAACACCTAGCTGGATGCTACTTGGGTAAAGGTAAACAAACACAGACAGCGAAAGGGGAGGGGGGAGTGTTCCTATACACATCCTGAGCCAATCAGAGACGCCTCGTCACTGCATCATGGACATGCATGAGGAAATACCAGTAAACTCTGTTGGTCCACCTCAAGTCATTTTTCTACCGTGGAAAAACAACTTGAAACAACGCAATCTGGACATTTTTTTAAATAGAACCAACACACAATGTATTCAATAACAATGGAGAACACAGTAATATTAATGAAACAACCATGGAATGACACCTTTAAGCTGATGATAGTCTGCCGGTCATATAGTCTTCTTGCACCATTCAACTGAACCTTTGATACTAAAAGCACTGCTCTAGGTGGAGAAATTACCGTTAAAGTGTCTGTGTTACCGGGAGACACAGCAGCTGGAACCAAACAAGGCGCCGCTATCGCCCTGTTTACTGTAATTTTCAAATACATACTTTAATAAAGTTTGAATGAGCACACTCAGAAAAACTCAGGAAACAACAGTAACTCCATGATAGGGTAATGAAAAACATCATAGCCAACGAGATGCTCCATACAGTATGTACGTGATGTATTTGCGCACACTACGTAGTTATGTATAGTAATGTACATAGTATTTATATCTTAATATAATTTTCTTTCGTATTCAGAGACAAAAAATTGAGGTAAAAGTTTTTCGTTACTTGGATTATTCATTAGCTGGGTCTTTCATAAGTAGAGGTACCACTGTATTTGATTTTTTACAATCGTGTAGCGTGTGTTGACAATGCAAAGTAAAAATAATTTCGGTTTTTGTTCATACACTAAACTGATTTGAACATTTATTGTACCACTTTTTAAGATTTGAATCACATTTGTAAATCTTCATACAGGTCTGTGTCTACTGTGTTTGTATTTAGGGACAAATGAAATAATTACAAATAAATGACTTGAGGCTTGATGCCAGATACCAAAGTGGGAAAATGACTAGTGTTTACTTGAACTCAGAGTCAATTATTAAAACAAACAAACCCTCTAATGTAGATTATTCTTGACAATATATGCAATGCAAACTGACTGGAACATTTATCTGTCTGGATTATTCAAATTATATTAATTAACTATTTTGTAAAAATATGAGTTAGCATGTTTTCCATTTAGCTCATTTCCTGCTCTACTTTATTCAATCAGCCATAAATCATGTTGGACTTGTGTTTCAAGACAAGTAACACTTTGCATTAATGATCACTAATTAAGGTGGGAATTTCTACGGTAATTTAGATGTAATTTCATGGTAATAATGCCTTTGTAACTGCTTATTACAAGTAATATCCATGCAGTTTCCAGTGCAATTACTCTGCAGTTTCCAGGTAATAGGAATGCAAACAGCTTTCATTTCAAGTATAATAAAATAGCAATTATTTGAAATTAATCTGTAGTTACTGAAATGATGAGTCCAGGATTGACTTTTTTTTTTCTTTAATGACCTGACAAAGAAGGAGGTAATTTCCAGGAAAATACACATGTAAAAATCCTTATCACTTGTTTTCACTCAATGACTTAGTTATTACCAAGAAAGAGACTAAATAAAGTCAGTGCAGTAGTGAGATGGTAAAAAAAAAGATATGTCTATAACTACACTGGAACAAGTTAAGTAATTTAATGGAAATTACATGGTATCAGAGCCGTAAAATGCACTCTTGTCTCTTCCTACTTAATTAAATAGCTGTGTTGATAATTACTACCATGAAATTATATTGAAATGTTCACCTAAATGAAAGCTGTTTGCATCGCTATTACCTACAGAGTAATCGCATTGGAAACTACATGGAAATTATGACACATGCGGTTACAAAGGCACTGACTTGTTAAGATACTTCCAGCTAAGAGACTTCATTAAGACTCATTCCCCATCTTTTGCTGGGACCCCCTCTTTCAATGGCACAGATTGGCTGCTTAACGCGGAAACTTTATCTAAGGGTCACATCTCTTATTTTTATAATCTCTTATTCCCAGAATAAGACTCTGCCATCAATAGAATTAAAGAAGGTTGAGAAAAAGAGCTCCAATCCACTCTATCAGATGAGTTCTGGGATAAAGCTCTGAGAATGGTTAATGTTTTTTGTAGTTGTGCGAGGCTTAGCCTTATACAGTTCAAAATAGTCCACAGACTTCACTATAGCCAAGCCAAACTATCTAAGCTCTATCCAGATAAGTTTGTGGATAAATGTGAAAAATGTTCCAGGAACTCTTGTCATCTTACCCACATGTTCTGGACATGTCCAAAATTGTCCACCTTCTGGCACTCCTTTTTTGAAGCATTTTCAAAAATGTTAAATATTATCATCAGACCATCACCTCAAATTGCCATCTTTGCCTTCATTGCCCATGAAGGTCTTAATACAACAAATACTACAAATCAATCTAATGTTATTGCTTTTGCCTCATTAATTGCCAGGTAGGAGAATTCTTCTCCACTGGAAATCTGTTCAACCACCCTCATTTAAATTATTTCTGGGAGACATGATGTTCTTTCTCAAACTGGAAAAAATTTAATTCACTTTGAGAGGTTCTGTAGAAAAGTGTGACTCTAATTGGAAACCACTGCTTGATTACGTCGCCAATCTTAATCCTAACAAAGTATCACCATAACAACTATAACTTCCAGTATTCTGTCGGGATGGGCATCCCCGTCATATTTGGCTCCCAGGCGATTGGGCATGGATATGACCACCGAGCGTTTTCACGGAGACAAGGCCTGTCAGTTTGGGCATCCCCAAGCCAGGTGTGCAATAGACTCAGGCACTGGACGTGAGTAATACTTTGAAAGTGTAGTTGTTTTGTCGTGCCTTTGACCAGTGAGCATATGGGCAGTCGCATGCTACAATGGATTGGATATTGATGTTGGTGGGTTTTAGGTGAGTTTTGTGTGGATGTGGATGTGGTGCAAATAAGTTGCCTGGGTGTTGTTGTTTGCGTTGGCTAAATCGAATTACAATATTGTAAAAAAGTAATGTTGGAGGGGAACTGCGTAAGATGGGAGCATGGTATGATATCGGTGGTAACGTTTCCGAATGTGTGTTATGTTTGTCACATTGTTTGTCAATCATGTTAAAGCTCCTCCCAAAGTCTTAATTGTCTGCAGGTCTTTCATAGTGCCAGAAGCACTGTTGCCATGGTAGTTAGCAGTGGGAGGAGGCGCATAGAGAACTCCACACTCTGTTACATGTAAAAAAAAATAGGTGTGAACATACTGCTGAACTCCTGCAATTTTTGGAAAAACCGTCCTGCCACTCATGATGAACTTTGTTTTCACCAAATTTTTACGGTCTGAGGAACAAGTACATGTACTTTTTATGTCTGTACTGTGAAAAATATGTGAGTTAAGGCAATTTAAAAAACACTGAATTCAACATGAGACAGAAATTATTTTTACAATGTAAGTCTATTGAGAGAGCCTTTTCACGGTGGATTTCATGAGTTCTCTATCGGAAACCATAAATCACACCCTCATGAGAATCACATCCTAAAGAGAGGACAAAAATTCCTTTGTTTTAAAGTTTAAATGAAGTCTTTGCAACAAAGTATGGCAAAGCATAGCTAGGCCAATCCAAAGAATTTTTCCTATTTACTGCAAGATGCTATGATGTATCATTTGGGAGTTATAGCAACGTAAACATGGCCCAATTTCTTTCAGATGGACATTTTTGACTGTTTTTTTGCATTTTATATTAAATCTGTATATGGCAATGTCATTCCTGATAGAAAGCACATCTTCTACACATTTTCTAGCACAAATCTTTGGTCAGTTTACAGCGGTTCGGGCCGCTTTTTTTTTTTTTCTCAAAGTTTTGTATAAATCACAAGAAAAAGATAAATAAATATGATGAAGAATGGACGGGGAATTAGTTAGATTTCAAAAGGTAACAGTATTAGTAACGCTGTTTATTTAAATGGTATTATTCCCATCACTGTTTCTTAGATAACCTTCGTATGAGCATTTTATATGGTTACTTTATCAATGAACATTGATTTAATTTGCACATCAAGTTTTCTGAGTTGTGCATTTGGGTTCAAACCCTAGTTTACGTCTGACAATGGTATCTTATGTTGTGTTATGTTATGTTAGGCATGTTTTTTTTGGGGGAGGGGGGTTGCACCACGGATTCAAAATCAACATTGTTACAAAATTCCAACCTGTTTGTTCTTTCAAACTGAAAGGTCAAACATGATGTTCACTAATAAAAAATGACTCAAGCTCAGTGAGTTCCAGTCAAACATTACTGTTGGCTGTGTATGTGATTATTCTCCCGTGAATTGGGTGAATCACCACAGTATTCCTACATGTCTTATGCAACAAACACCAGAACACATTCTTCTTTGGTAAACATGTCCATGTGAATATCACCCGCTTTGACCCCGGACTGTACCTGACTCAGAACTGCCCCCTACTGCGCTATTGCGTTATGAAAATAAATGCTCACATCGTAAGTATTGCTTCCGTGTATCAAGTATGAACTGGGCCTAATAATTAGTTGCATTCATTTTTATAACACGTTAATTTGCAATGTAATTAATCAATCAAATTAACGTGTCAAAGTAACAGCCCAACAAATTAAACAAAACACTTTTATTAACCACGAAACTTTTGCAAACTTACCGAAACATTAGCAATACTTGATGAACCAGGACCTTGGAACCAGATCCGTTTAAAGATCTTGAAAGTAGATTTGTTTTACAGAACTGAAACTCAAGCCATGTACTGACCTCCAAGCCCCACGTCCCCACATTAAGCCCAGCTCTTGTGGGCCTTGGAGGGGTTTTAATGTGCGCCCTTGGATCAGACCATAAATAACTATACGTTTGTATTATTCCGCTGTTTACATTTCCTTTAATGCAGGTGAATGTCATTTTCTTTGACTTAATTAGCACCAACCCCACGTCCAACATTACCGTGCCTTGTCGAAAAACTGTGCTCCAGGTTCCAATCGCCAGCTCCTGTCGGGCTTACAGATCATCATTTATGGTTTGGACCTAATTAGAGCATTATTCGGAACTAGATCTGACGGCTGTGGAGGGGTTTCATCTCCTGGTTCAGTGCAAGTTATAGCCCCTCCAAGACCCACAGGAGCTGGGTTTAATGCAGAGAAGCAGGGCTTGGGTTTGAGTTCTGCAGAGGAAATATAGTTCCATGATCCATAAACAAAACTGGTTCCAAGGTTCTTTAAACATCACTAAAATGTTATTATATCATAGTCATGATATAATGTAATGGGTTTTCACATTTTATTATTGTTATGATTATTCTTTAAATGTAATAAAAAAATTTATTGTATATATATATATATATATATATATATATATATATATATATATATATATATATATCCAATAACATTTTTTATTACATTTAAAGAATAATCATAACAATAATAAAATATGAAAACCCATTACATTATATCATGATTATGCTTCTGAACAGCTGATCAAGGTGTGATATAAAAGAGAAATGGTTAAAACATGCAGGACACTGGTCCACGAGGACTGGATTTGAGAACCACTGGGCTAATGTAGAGCACTTTGAGGACCATGAAGATGGAACAGAACTGTAACTCATTTTTAAAGCCTTTCTTTTTTATATTTTTGAAACTTTTCTGTTTTATTTCATCCATAGCAATAAAATGCAGTTACTTTTTACTTTATTACAACTGAGAAGTTGTATTTTTTTTTAATGTTACTTTGATAAAAGTAGAAGTACTAATTCAACTCCTTTACTTAAGTATTTTAAGTAGCTGTACTTCTACTTAAGTACAGACTGTGAGTACTTTTACCACCTCTGCCTGTAAGTGTCTGTGAAGCTGCTTGCATACGTTATCACATTAAAACCTCTAGAGGGAGCTGTTAAGTCATTTTTTTATTCATTATCTTGGCTCTCGTCTCCCACTAAGTCTTTTGTTTGTCAGTCAGCTCCCAGCAGAGTTCACGGTCTATGAGCTGCATGCATAATTTACTAAAAATGAAAGTACAGAATCTGATTTCCTGCTGCGTCTCTCCTCCTTTGGAACAAAACACAGACTCAGATTAAAAGAAAAGATGCTTTATTCTACCTCCACGTCATCATTCCTCTGTTCACTTCAGCTGACATACACACCCTTAGTTGTTAAATTTGTTTTTGGGGTTGTTGTTTTGTTTTTTTATATTGAGCTTCATGCATTAGTGAACTGCATTTATTATCAACAAACATATTATGATGAAACTCATTATTATTTATGCATTTCTTCTCCATTTGTTACTTGGGCTGTGTAGAGAGGAAGCTTTAAAGTGATAGAATTCCATTTTGTTGATGAGGGGGGAAATAAATAAAGAAATCAAGAAACAAATCAGGGTGAATAAACAGTATCTGCAGTGGTTAAAAGCAGGTGGCGGTGTAAGACTAAAAATAATAATATTATATATAATATATTATAATATATAATTTTATATGTTATATTGTATATATATATATATATATATATATATATATATACATTTTTTTATTATTATTATTTTGGTTTGGGATTTGGAAGGTTTATTGCAGGGGTGTCAAATTCATTTCAGTTCAGGGCCCACATTAAGCCAAATTTAATCTGCAGTGGAGCCCAAACCAGTGAAATAATAACAGAATAATAAAGAAATAATGTCAACTCCAAACTTTCCTGTGTTTTAGAGCGAAAAAAGTTAAGTTATGTCATGAAAATGTTTACATCCTTTAAAATATTGCGAATAACATGAACAGACTGAAATTTCTTAAGAAAACTATGTGCAGTTTTAACAATATTGTTTCAGTTTCACATTTACACATGTCAATTACAACTTACATGTCAAAGCAGATTAACAAATACATAAAATATTTAATAATAACAGGCAGAATATTGGGAAAATTGTCCTTCTGACATTTCAAAAGTGTTCACGTTACGTGTATTTTTGTGAAATGATTATTTTAGTGTAAATACAATAAAATGACATTAACATTTTTACACTTACAAAGAGAAACATTTGTAGCTGTGAGTATTTTTTTTATGTTATTATGATAGAATTTTACTGATTTGATCCACTTGAGATGAAATTGGTCTGTATGTGGAACCTGAACTGAACTGATTTATATCTTCAGTGTCATTTTTGCATTTGACAAATTCATCCCTGGACCCTGCGGAGGGCCGTATTTGGCCCCCAGACCGCATGTTTGACACCTCTAGTTTATTGTCTTTATACTGATCTCTGCTGATGTCACACAACAGTTACAGTCTGATTCCATCTCCAGGAACACTGTACAACCAATATATTTTACATATCATGTGACATATGCATCTGAATCAATCTGTCAATCAATCAACTTTATCTATATTGCACTTTTAAAAAGAAACCAAAGTGCTGTAAACAAAAATTAGATTAAAAACACACAATAACAAAAGACACATGTTTATGTCAGTATATGTTTGCAGATGCCAAAAAAATAGACATTTATAAGTTAAAAGTAAAAAAGAAATGATGCATTTTTAACCATGATTTAAAAACCAGGAGAGAAGAGGTCTGTGTTACACCCATTGGCAGGGGCGTCACAGCCATTTAAAATGTGGGCGTGTTCTAGGTTGTGGCACAATTATCTATCAATGATTAAATTTTTTATAATAAAAAAGTAATATATGGGGGTACGTGGAGGTACTGCAGGGGGGTACGTGAAACTTTTCAAAAGCCTTTTTGAAAAAAAAAATACTGTATTTCCCACGCTGGCACACTGGACTACAAGGTGCATTAAGTGAAGTCAAAATCATGAGATAAAAAGTCAAAATTATGAGATAAAAAGTTAAAATTATGAGAAAAAAAGTCAAAATCATGAGATAAAATTTTAAATCGAGAGATAAAATGTAAAAAATATGAGATAAAAAGTTAAAATTGTGAGATAAAAAGTCAAAATTATGTCACAAAAGTCCAAATTATTAGATAAAAATACTGATATAAGTTTAGATTTAAAAAATCAGACAGTAATTTTACAACCCTGTACCTCTGTTTTTCTTACAAATATGTTTTGTCCATGTCAGAGGAGATGACTAAAAATATGTTTCTCAGGGGGAACGTCACGGAAAAAAGTTTGAGAACCACTGTCTTAGGGTAAATGTCAGGAAGCAAGACATAATTTAGTGAAGTTAGTTTAACAACGGCAACATTTCTCTTTACTTACTGGTTGATGACTGTTTGCTAACACCGCGAAGAAGAGCTGTTTACGTACATTTCGCCCGGTGAACTGAGGTGCACTGTTACTGTTTAAACCATAGATATTGTAACAGCCCCACAATGTCATTTCTAATCTTCCGCCTCGTTATAGGGACCACCAGAAGAACTGGTCAGCTGATCTTAGGGATCGGGTTTGGTGGTGAGGCTGAAGCAGCTCAGATAAATATGGTGGCGCAAAGTTATTTAAACATTTAATGTTATTTAACGTGCTCATGCCTACGGGTCCAGGTAAGCAGGAGAGCAGCAGAGTTCTGTATGAGACTGACTGACACCTGTGTACAGGACATTACAGTAATATAAACCAGTTGTAATAAAAGCATGAATTAAAATTTTTAAGTCAGATCAAGTTAAAATTGGCTTCACCTTAACTATCCAGCATACATGATAAAAACCTTTCTGAACCACAGAGCAAATCTGTTTATCAAATTTAAAATCACATTCAAATTGAACCCCCAAATTAGTGACATAGTCCCTGAGGTCAGTGGATCATGGCCAATATTTGGGGGGGGGGGGGGGGGGGGGGGTAACTACCGGGACCAAACAACATCACTTCTGTCTTCAAACTCAAAAAGTTGAATGAAAGCCAGGATTTAACATCATTGAAACAATCAGTGAGTTTTGCGCCAAAGGAAAATAGATCTGACAATCGTCTGCATAAAAATGAAAAAGAACACTGTGTTTCCTAAAAACAGAACTGAGGGGCAGAAAATAAAAAGTGAACAATTGAGGACCAAGGATTGACCCCTGGGGGACCCCGTGTGGAAGAGGAGCTGTTTTTGACAAAATAAAAATCAACTTTCACACAAAAGCTTCTATCATTTATGAGCTCCTAAGGAGATTGTGCTACAATTTAATTAGGATTTTAAAAATGCTGTTATTTTTACGGGTAGATAATGAGAAACTTAGTTGAAATATGTTCCAACAAGTTAATTTTCTTGACTCATTTAAATAGATTTTTACAACAACAAAAAAAATCACATGTTGAATCTGAAAACAGATATCAAATGTGAATTCTACATACCAGAATTGACTAATCTGTAAAAAAAAAAAAAAAAAAAAAGGGGGAAAAAAATCATAAAATGTTGTACAGTGTAATGAGCAAGATGGTTTGTGTCCAACAGGAAGAGGAAGATACCAGAGTGAGGATGATGAAGATGAAAAGTGAGTTTTCAGCATCCGCAGGCTGAAGATTCAAGCCTGTTAACATCACCGTGAAGGGTGTGTGTGTGTGTGTGTGTGTGGCATTGATCCAGAAACTCTGTCCACAGCCAGGTGTGGAAATGGCAGAAGGCCAAACACACACACACACACACACACACACACACACCTCCATTCAACCAAAGCTGTTATTGACCCTCGCCTCTATGACCTGAGGGAAATACAACCAGCACACACACACACACACGCACAAGCACACACGCATACACACACACACACACACACACACACACACACACACACACACACACACACACACACTCCACCTGCTGCTCCATAAGCCTCAGTGACTTCACCTCATTCCCTGCAGAGCTCCTCTTTAAAAAGTGAAGTCCCTGAATGCATCACACACACACACACACACACACACACACACACACACACACACACACACACACACACACACACACAGGTCCATGAACAGGTGTCCTTCAGTTCAACAGCTCTGTCCTCTGCTCATCAACAAACTAAACATCTGCAGCGTTCATTAGCAGCTGGAGCGACTATCAGGTCCAGATGAAACACTCAAGGGTCAGATCAAACTAACTTCAACATCAAACACTCTCAGATCTTTTTTTTTTTTTTTTTTTGCTTAAGAAATGACTTTCATAATTGAATGAATATATAAGTAGAAAATGTCAGAACAATAACTATGGTTCCACCATCAGAAGCAAATACTGACAACGACTTTGGACGCTTATCGCTGGTTCAGTTCAAAGTTTGTTCTAGAATGGATGTTGGCTCCTGGAGAGATGATCAGATGTACATCTCTGAAGAGCTGTTATTATACATGCTTGTGTATTACATTGTGTCATAAGAAAGACTCATTTACTTTATCCCTGGTGTACAAGTGTTGTATGTGGGTTCTTCTCCCTGAGTTTGGACTTAACATACTCCTTGCCTCCCCTTCAGTGGGTGGCGTAAAAACCACAGACCATCAATACCTTTTACGATTGAGGAGTTTGAAACTGTTCTTTAAAGGGTACTGAGCATGAAAACATCTAATCCAGGGTTTTATTTTCTTCACACAGGGCTGATTGCAGCTAAATATGTCAGCATATTTTACACTGTAAACCTGAATAAGTTAGCAGAACTTTAGAAATTGAAGGCAATCGATTGCCTCAATTATTTTAAGTTGATGAAACTCGGTCATTGGACGACCCGCTCTACCAACTGAACCACAGCCATTGGATAAAATGACTGTGTGACTTTGTGGTGTAATAGATATTGGTGGTTATTTGGAGTGACTCTGAAATTATATTTCATCATCTACTACATCAGTTAAGTTTATGTTTTTTTTATCAATCATCCTTATTTGAAACAATACAAATAACAGAACAATATCATTCTCAGCATTTAATGACTTAATTCCACTCAGTTGTGCCACATCTATGTTTTTCAGTTATGTTCACTTATATCCACAATAGTTCCCCTTAATAAAAAAAAAGAATTAGTTGGAAGTACTTAAAAAGTAGAACATGTTACAGCAACTGAATAGATTTAAGTTAGTAGTAGTATTTTTTAAACTTTGAGTATTCACAACTGAATATATTTAATTATTCTGAATGTTTGGCTTTACAGTGTATGAATATACACAAATCTGAAGACTTCTTCCAGAGTGGAGCATATTGATGACGCACTGGGTCCGTATCCGTCTAAATGGCAAAAAATTAACATGTTCATGTTGCTTGCGTCTTTACATCACATATGTTCACATCACATACACTTTTACGTTACATTCATACGCTGAGCAGGTAAAGCAACAAATGTGGGACAACCTCAATCCCACAGATCTTCCAGCTCCACTTGCACTAGCACTAGCACTAGCATTAACATTAGCACTAGCAGCTCTAGTACATGTACACGAGTCGTTTCAGCTATTGTACAGACAGATGGGTGTACAATTACATACGTCAAAAACAGAAAAGGACATGTTGGTGGTCTATCACAATACCACGTAGCTGGACTGGTATGACTATCCAAACGTATTTCGCCTACTATTGCGTCTTCGTATAAACAAGTATCTGCCCGTCTAAATGCTGATGAAAAACTGAAGACGAGACGCCACTTTTGCATCTTCTGTTTTCATCATCTCCATAAAAATTTTGCCTCAGTCTGATTTGATGTCCAATGGGCCAAACCAGTAAAATGAAAACATAAAAATCTATAAATAATGACCACTCCAAATTTTTGTCATTGTTTTAATGTAAAAAAAAAAAAAAAAAAAAAAACACTAAAATTATGAAAGTACGTGAATAAATTATCCAAATGCAAAAAAAGTAAAATTTCATAAGGGAAATAAGGGCAATTTTAACAATATTCTTCCTCAATTTGTCATTAGTCCATGTGTTTTATTATGGATCAGTTCAACAAAGACACTTTATTAACTCTTAGTAACAGAAGCAGAAAATGGTTAACATTTTGTGTAATTTTCTTTTGACATTTCAGGTTGTTCACATTGGTTCAGTTTATTCACATTTTATTCTTACAGGATAGTTTGTAAATGTACATATTTTTTATAATGTAATATTTTTTGCAATTCAACAATGACAAAAATGTGAAATTGTCATCATTTATCGGCAAAGAAAGAATTGAGAAGAAAATATGGAGTCATTTAATAGGTTATTAGGCTCTTCAGCCCGCATTGGAACCATTGGCAGGCCACATTTGGCCCGAGAGCTGCATGTTTGAGACCCCTCATCTAATGCTTGTAAGACAGACTGCACCAGTATTGTTCTGCTCCAAACCAAACTGACCACAGTAAATGAGCACAAACCACTGACTTCTACTCGGAACAGCTAAAGCCGTCAATCATATCTCCTCACTACCCATGTTATCCTGGCTTTTAGCAGTTTCCCATCATGCATGTGACTCACCCAGCGTCTGTCCAGCCAGGACTCTGCCGTTCTCCCCGATCACAGCCCCCCTGGCGTGCCTCTCGCTGGCGTATTGGACGAAGGCGTAGCCCTTGTGCACAGAGCAACCCAGCACACGGCCGTACTTAGAGAAGATGCTTTCCACGTCGGACTTCTTCACCACCGCCGTGTTCAGGTTACCGATGAAGACCCGAGAATTGATGGACTTTGGGTCTGTCTTGTTGGTCACATTACTGGTCTGGACCTTCAGCGACATGCTGGAGAGACGGGCGACGGATCAGACCGACAAATGTTTGGGATGAGAAGAAGATCTGAAGGAAGAGAAACAATGAAAGAAGGAAAACGTCAAGAGAACGCAACAATGAAATGGCAGACATTCAGTAAATTATTCATGGGCCGGCCATGGCTCAGATGGTAGAGCAAGTTGTCCATTAACTGATGAGTTGGCAGTTTGAGTCCCACTCTGTTTTAGTCAGTCTGATGTGTCCTTGGGCAAGATACTTTACCCTCCTTGTCTCCAGTGTCACTCACACTGGTGTATAAATGTTTGGTGGTGGGACCTGAGGCACAAAATGGTTAGTTATATTGAAAACATGTCTATTGAGTCAACAAAATGTATTCAAGACAACAAAGGAAAAGAATAAAGCAGTAGTCAAAGCTACGTGGTGAGTGAGATGATTATTACGGCTCGAAAGCCATTCAAAAAGTTAAGATGTGTTGGATAGAAGACGAGCTGCTGCATTTTATATCAGCTGTAGTCGATGGAGGAGGCAGTGGTTTAGTCCAGTGTCAAGGCCATTGCAGTTGTCCAACCTTGAGCTAATAAAAGCATGTATAGCTTTTTCAGGGTCAGCATGAGATAGAAAATGCTTGACTTTTGCCAGGAGCCTTAGCTGGAAGAAACTCGCCTTTACCACTGAACTGACTTGTTTGCGATATTTAAAAACAAAATGTCAGGTTTCTCAAAGTAAGAGCAAACTGAGGTGTTAGAGGGCCAAAGATGAGTGAAATGTTAGTTAAGTTAGGGCTAAAAAGAATATATTCTGTTTTTCCTTCATTTAAGTGAAGGAAGTTCAGGGAGAGTTGTGGTGTGGAAATCGAACCAGGGTCCTTCTGTGTGTGAGGCACATGTGCTAACTACTGCACCACATGTGATTGTTTTCATGGACATGTCACCTTTGACCTCCAGAGATCTCAAAATCTGTTGATCGTAAGTGATAACACCCAGTATGAGAACTGTAGAAATCTTCAAACACCTTTGACCTTTACTTAAATTGATCATTGCATCTGATGTACATTAGTTATATGTATATGCTCATGTAATTTCATGGTGATATCTCAAGTATTCATTGAGTTATAGCATGATATGTCTTTTTGGACTGTGACGGTGCAACATTAGCGCGCCATCATCTCCTACCCCGTGTGTGGTTTTTTTTTCTCTCCTTTTTTTTTTTGCAGTTCTCCCGCATGGTTTAAACTGGTCAGTATCTAGACTTTTGGGGGTGCACACCCAGTGCATTACATTAAATGGCTCTTCCCATTCATTCCCATGAAATTCCTCAACTTTGGTCATTAATTCCTCCACAATGTCTTCATAATGCTGTTTTAAAATTAACATCGTGGTGTGAGCCCAGTTTTTAGCATTACCTATAATGTCATCACATGTTTTCTGTGATGGCAAAGCAGGTTTAATTAAATTAGCCAACATATCTTCCATGTTAATGATTTTTCTAGGTCTTTTTTCATCCTCAGAAACCCTCACATTGGCCCCGTGGTGAACAGCTCTAATTAAATCATGAAAGGTATGTGTAATTTGTTTAAACCGGGCCGTAAGTTTAATGTAGTCCGCCATGTTTTTTGGACCCCGCATCTCCCCACGTTGTAGCCCAGGCGCTCGGCGAAATCCTCCCCGTGTAACCCGCACCGCCTGTGCATAAGTCCGGATGAGGGGTTGGGGGCGACCGGTGGGGATAATCCTCCGGGGTGGCACTGGCTCAAGGTTGGGGTTATAGTGGTTGCGGACCCCGGCGTTGTGAAACCCCGGAGCCCTAAATGCACTGTCCGTCATCCCCACCGCGGCGTCCCCCTTCCCACTCCCCGGGCGCGAAGCAGCCTGGCCGGCGTCCCCTGCGGACCACCGTCCAGCCCTCTCCGTCCTTAAAATTCTGCATTTTATTTTATATATGTATGTGTCTGTGTGTCCCGTGTTGTGTGTGTGTGTTCTGTAGTGTGTGTGAGTGTGCGTATTTCAATTTTAACAAAGAAAAGAGAGACAAAAAGAAAAGAAAAAGAAGCTAGCTAACACGTAAATCTCCGCCGAAGCCGGGCGGAAAACTCCCGTGAAAGTCAAATAAAAATAAAAAAGTGGACGACGTTTTGACCTAAATAGGTCTTCTTCAGGTCCAAATAAAATAAAATAAACCAGAAAAAGGAAAGGGTTTTGTGGTGGTTTTCGACCAAAATAAAGCTTGAAAATTTTTTTTTCGGTCAGCGGATAGATTTGACGGAACAGAAATTTCATTTTTGATCGATTTCTGTCTGTGGACGGAGATTTGACAGCCATGGTTATGGTAGGGCCACAGCGAATACGAATTTTCACATTCACAAGATTACATACAAAGTCAATGGATGCATTTGGATGCAGATTCACCCGAGGCGGCGTGTTGGAAGCGTTCCTGCGACACGTTGGAGGAGTTTCTGCGGAGCATTGGAGCATCCGGGCGTTGGAGCTGCACGTTTTGCCGCAAATCCGCCTAAACGCTGGAGTTGAAAATATTGAACTTTTCAAGCGAATTTGTGTGATGTCGTGCTATGAAAGCCAATCAGTGTTGAGATGCTGTCAACATCGTGATGGAATGATGTATGACGCTCAGACCAACCCAGAAGGAGGCAGCAAGAAAAACTGAGCCTGAAATACCGGTGAAAGAGGACTTTATCCAGACGGAGTTCCTGGATGAGGTGGTAGAATTCCCCGTGCTGCAGGCACTTCTGCAGGATCACATGAACCCAAAAGTGACTGTGTCTGGGTCTCGGACGTATGGGACCTCCAGAGCAGGTACAGAGAAGTAATCCAAGTGATCTGAGCCATAGTTGATTACAGACTGAACTGGCAGGACACATTTTGTTTATCTGTGTTTATCCAGCGTACAGACTTGGACATTGCGCATTCGGAGTGACCGCAAGTAGGCCACGTTTTGTGTTCAGAGTGGCCGCGAATTATCCAGCGTCCAAACTTGGGTGTTTAGGTGGTGTGTTACAAGTGTACACACGAAAATTCAGTTTGGTGTTAATTTGAAGCAAATGTATGGCTGAAATCTGTGTGCTGAACGGTGATTGATTTTTATTTGAGATCTCTTGGAAAAAAAAAAAAATTTTCCTGGGTTTTTGGATTTTTTTGCACTGTAAATATTGAGCACTCCTCATCACTACTGGTTGGAAATAAACAAAAAAAACACTGAAGTCTTTTCGTCCGAGCCATCTATTCCATAATGAAAAAACAAAACCCTTAACACAGACAAACAAACACACACACACACTGATTACAATAATCTCTCCCAATCAATGTTGAGCAAGATCAACATGATTGTATCTATAACTAATTTCATCCCCACATTTACACATTTAAGGTCCAGACTTCAGACCAACATTTCTCCAATTCCACACAATTGTTTCTCAGCTGCAGCAGTTGTAGACGAAACTAAAAGTGTGTCCAAACTTGGAGCCCATTACCTCAAATGTTCAGTTGTTGGTCGAATGAGACAGAGCAGCACAGACAACAACCTGGATGGGGCGGGGCCTGAAGTGGCTCATGTGCATTTAAAGGGCCAGTGCTCTAAACTAGTGTCATTAGGGTTGAAGATGGACCTGTGGAGTTGAATGAAGGAAGAATCCAGACGCAAGCAGAGCATTTACAGTAAATGTCGACCGCAGTGAAATGTGGGAAAATGAACTAATTCATTTAAAAGAGACAAATATAATTGCTTTAATCTTGTAGACACACATAGGACACTGGACATAAGTGGACTTCTTAGGTTTACTGATTCCACATTATTGTCTTTCTTATGCAACTTACAGCTGGGCTTCAGGGTGAAGGATTTTTCTTTACATTTTCCAAAAACTGATATTTGAAGAATATTTTGGAACATGGTATGCAGTGACATCTGGTGGAAAATGTGTAAATTGTAGTTCTAGGATAAATACAAAACAAAAACAAAACAAAGGTTAACATTAAGTCATTCACTGCCAGGTGAATGACAAGAGAATGACTCAGAATATAGTCAACATGATATACTATTATATATATTATAATATTATATATTATACTATAACAAAAAACACTTAAGACTACATAAGAATGGCACTCATCAAAGTAAAGTGAAGACTGTTAAGTTTTTGGATTTGAATTGACACCAAAACGCGTCAATGGGTGTGAATGAGTTAATTCCTGATTAGAACAAAGTGTTCTGGGATTATTGGGTCTGATATTAACTGTGCTCTAACTGTATACACTGGCTGAACTGTTGTAAAGACCAAGAGGTGTGTTCTGTAAAATAGGTTCATTCTAACATACTTATTTGTTTTATTTTCAGGATGTTGCGCAGTAATAAAGGTCATAATAATGAACTTTATGTCCTACTTTTACAGCAGATCCTCCAAAATTCCTGTAAATCCCACAAACTGGAACATTACTGTTAAGTTTATAACCTGGAAATATTTTTTCCTAAACCTATATTTTACTAGGGGTGGGAGAAAAATCGATTCACATATATGTATTGCAATTTTTAAATACATTTTTTTTGTTCAAAAAAATTTATTTAATTGATTCATTTTAAGCCGGCTGGGAAAAAGAACTACCACTTGTTAGACCATAGACAACTGTATGAGTCACTCAGATGACAGCTAGCTTATTATTGTATTAGCTTCAACAACACACCAGCATTAAACAGCATTAACTTATGAACAGCTAAACAATACACTATGCTAATGTCTATTCCAACTGTATTGTGTTATTAATCTCACCTTGTGGCATTTAGAAA
This sequence comes from Siphamia tubifer, assembly GCA_020466265.1. NCBI lineage: Eukaryota > Metazoa > Chordata > Actinopteri > Kurtiformes > Apogonidae > Siphamia > Siphamia tubifer. The sequence continues at coordinate 10,971,722 of CM035787.1, read as the reverse complement.
CAGTAATAAACCAGGAGTATATGAATTAAAGTTGGGAAAAAGAGGGTGATTAGCTAATTCTAAACATGGAGGTGGTGCATTCAGGACCGTCGTAATATCTCTGGTGCGTTGAATAGTGTGAGATATCTGAAATAAATAGTTAAACAATCCACAACAGTTAAAGTGTGTGGTCGTTCTAACAGAAGGGAAGAGCAGAGCTGGACATGTACACTTTAAAGTTCACTTTATTATAAAGTATGTTCATTTAAAGGCTCCTATTTGTGTTGTGTGCAGATAAATGTAGCAGTTTACTTCCCAAAGTCTGGTTCAAATATATTACTGCTGAATAAATCTGAACTGACTCACATATGATGTACATTTTTTGGGAAATATGGCTCCTGATATGATCTGTAGGCATCATCATTCAGCTTTTACACCTGGTCTGGTGTTAAAAAGGCAAGCGAAAAATTGGGAGTATCACGAATATCCAAGAATCACAATTTAAATCGAATCAGCATAAAAGCATATCACCCCAGCCCTATATTTTATGGTAGGTTTTCTTCCTCTTTTTCTGTTTCATTGTTGGTGCAATATGACAAAAACAAAACTAAGAAATATGTGTGAATACATTTTTTTCAACCCTTTTTCCATTTCTCCTCCTTGTCATTCTCAGTTTTGTTCAAAGTGATTTCCTCGCTTTCAACGCAACAAATACAAAGAGTGACAGGACAGTGATTTAGAGAACTGTGCAGCTGCAGTATGTGTCTGAGGAACGGCTGTCATCCTTATAATAATAATAATAATAATTATTATTATTATTAATTATTATTATTATCATTATATATGGGATTAGTGGTTTGAGTCTGTATGAGTTACATCAACCTGATATATTATTTTGTCAGTCTGTATATGTTCAGTGTTTCCATTTTACTGATGACAGCCTCCAACAATTACGATAAAATAAAACATGATCAGATGGTCACTGTTCACAGAGATGAAGACAAACCAAGTTACTACTGCTTATGGGTCTGCACTGAACTCTGACCTGCCTACTTGTCTGTCTGCCTGCCTACTGTCTGTCTGCGTACCTGTCTATCTGGCTACTATCTGCCTGTCCGTTTGGCTACCTGTCTGTCTGACTACCTGTGAGCCTCCCTGTCTGTCTGCCTGCCTACCTATCTGCCAGCCTACCTGTCTGTCTGTCGGCTACCTGTCTGTCTGGCTACTGTCTGTCTGTCTGCCTGCCTACCTGTCTGTCTGGCTACTGTCTGCCTGTCTGTTTGGCTACCTGTGAGCCTACCTGTCTGTCTGCCTGCCTACCTGTCTGTCTGTCCGCCTGCCTACCTGTCTGTCTGCCTGTCTGTCTGTTTGGATACCTGTCTGTCTGTTTGGCTATCTGTCTGTCTGACTACCTGTGAGCCTACCTGTTTGTCTGTCTGCCTACCAGTATGGCGACATGTCTGTCTGCTTGCCTACCTGTCTGTCTGTCCTCATCACATATGCATCTTATTTCTTTCTGTTTGTGTTTTTATGTGATGAGCCTGTCTCTTTTTTCGTCTCTTTTTCTGCCATTACAAATATCCAGCAGTGACTCTGGATCCAAGAAAGAAGAAATATTTATGTTTCAGCACTACTGACAGAGAGTGTGTGTGTGTGTGTGTGTGTGTGTTAAAATAAAGACTTTTCTTTCAGATCTGCTGCTCAGGAAAAGTTAAAAGATTAAGAAGTTAGACTAACACTGCGTATGTGTTTTGATGACCCCTCATCCTTCCTACCTGACCTTCCCGGTTACAGAGTCATCTTAAATTTGATTGGTCGAACTCTAATGAATCAAATTAAGTTTGGTCTCCAGGGTCTATGTGTGTTTCAGAGGTTCAAACAGAATAGTGTTGATCCAGCAAAAGCAGTGTGTGTGTGTGTGTGTGTGTGTGTGTGTGTGTGTATGCGCTTCTTCTTTGTTCTTTCCGTCTGCACAGAACAGCATTTATCAGGACATACTGTGTCCTCACTGTGGGTCCGTCTGTCACTTTAATGTTTTAACTCTACACTCAAGCTATAGATTTATGTATTTTTTGCTTAATTCAAGCAAAAAATGTCTTGAATTAAAGAAACAAAACTTAAAATCTACATTCAGCAAAAAAGTTTAAAATACAAATTGAATTACATTAAGCGAGAGAGAAAAAAAACTGTCAATTGAACAAGTGAAAATGATCATGGTCTGATTTCTTAAGCAGATTTTCCAGAACTATCGTATAAAAATAAGGTTTGAATGAAAAGTTCCTCTTCAGGTGATTCTGTCTTACTTTAAGTGTGATGGGAAATTTGGACTAGAAATGAGAAAAATACACTTGGTCAGATTTAGAATTTTGCAGTGTTTAAATTTCATCCAATCTGTCACAGATTTGCAGTCGTATCTTTATCCACTCAGTTCAGTTCAGTTATTTTTTGTCCCACAGAGGGGAAATTTGCTTTGCACCAGTGGTTAAAACTACAATCAAAACAACACAACATGAAAAAAAGCTGTGTTCAAAAGAAACCTGATTCAAACCTCAGCACCAAAAAGGCATCTTTAAAAAATATATAAATATATAAAACTGAATAAATAAACAAATATATCTTCCAGTGCAGCTTAAAATGTTAATTAATGGAACTAGGAACAATTGTACTTGGTAACCTGTCCCTCTGACCAGATGGGAGAGGAACAAACTCCTCCAGTAGGGGGAGCTCATTGTGTGTTAAAACCATCCTGGCTTTCCTCACCAGATGTTTGTCATAGATTGATGTTGGATGTCAATGAGCTTGTTGGCTGGTCCTATAGACAATGATGTGAAGGGGATTCATCCTGTACATTTCACACATAAATCTGAAATATAGAGGATTTTCAAAGCTACGTGATCACTGAATGCACGCGCATTGATAAGATACGATAGATAGATAGATAGATAGATAGATAGATAGATAGATAGATAGATAGATAGATAGATAGATAGATAGATAGATAGATAGATAGATAGATAGATAGATAGATAGATAGATAGATAGATAGACAGATAGATAAGATAATATATCATAGATAACATAATAATAATAATGAGATACAATATAATAGATAAGATAGACTTTATTCATCCCACATCGGGGAATTTCACACGCCACAGTAGCCAGTGATGTACAGCAATAGAGGGACAGCAAAGAGAAGAAAACATATAGATAATAAATAATATATGTACACAAACAGAGATATAGAGAAAAAGAAAAAAAAAGACTATATACTATGTACACTCTACAGAATATACAGGAGTTTTGATGACTCCAAACAAAGCCACTGGAGTGCAAAGAACTCGGCACTGCTACCATATAAACAATAAACTAGTGCTGTCAATCAATTAAAATATTTAATTGAGATGAATGAATGAATTAATAGTTAACTTGTGATTAATCTTAGTTTAATCGCATGTTTTTGTGTCATTGAAATTCATTGTAATACTCTTATTAATGTAGAAAAACGTTACTTGGTTTGTACAAATGTTAGTTTTTAGAATATACGCTGATACAAAAGATTTTTTTTGCCTTCTTTAAGATAAAGTGATACTGTGGTGTAAAGTAATATGTATTTGTAAAATGACACAATGCTTGGGGGCGGCACGGTGGTACAGTGGTTAGCACTGGTGCCTCACAACAAGAAGGTCCCTGGTTCTATTCCCATACCAGAACTTTCTGTGGAGAGTTTGCATGTTCTCCTCGTGTCTGCGTGGGTTTTCTCCAGTTTCCTCCCACCATCCAAACACATGCACTGATAGGTTAATAGGTTAATTTAAATTGTCCATAGGTGTGAATGTGAGAGTGATTGTTTGTCTATATATGTTCAGCCCTGAGATGAACTGGCGTCTCATACAGGGTGTACCCCACCTTCACCCATTGTAGCTGGATTAGGCCCCCAGTGACCCCCATGACTCTTGTGAGGATAAAGTGGGTTCAGTTGACGAGATGAGACAAAATGCTTGGGCTGTCTAATCACGATTAATTGTAATTTAAAAACAGAAAATTGCAATTAAAAAATAAATAGTTAATCGGGATTAACTTGATTAATCATGACGGCCCGACAGTAAACACTAAATAAAATTGCTGCTGCATGGCTCCAACATGAAACTAGTCTGAAATAATGAGAAATAGATGAAATAAACTGACCACCTGCGCAAATCAGCCTAAACAATAAGCAGCATGATTAACTAGCAGGCACAGGACACCATAAAGCTCACATGCCCTCTACGGCAATCACCATAAACCAACACGAATAACTTTGTTAAAAGGCATGATATGACCATCATTGGTTAATTACCCCGTAACACAAGTGCACTTAGCTGTTAGGACATAGTTTATGTGGTTGTTCACAATAGCCTAAGCATTGAACATGCAGGTCTTGTAGCCTTGTCTTTGGCTGGTAACAACTTCAGATGCCAACACGAAAAATTCCCCATTAATTTTTTGGTATATAACTTGCTGTACATGGCCACATACCATGAACTGGAAAGAATCCGTGGATTTGTATGCCAGCATTGTCTCCCTAGTGTAGATACTGGGCTTCTCTATTAAAGGTGTCATTCTGCTGAAAACCACTTTTCCACGCTCCTTTTGGAATCTGATGGGTCACCCTGAATTACCAACACATGCTGCGTTTGAAAATGGTTTGTCACTTCCACTGGCTGTATTTATTATTCATAGCAAACCACACAGAGAAACGAGCCACTCAGAAAAAGTCTGTCCACATTCCGTAATGTGGACAATGGCGTCACCCCCTTGGGGTTAAGCCTGCCAATCACCCCAGTCCAGCTCCCATTGCAGCAAATCTGAAGTAGCATTAGCATTAGCATCTACAAGAGAAGACGGCACCACAGTAGCTGCTGCACAAACTTGAGAAAAATGGAGCAAACTAGTTCATGTGCTCTCTGTGGAAATCAAGTGTTGCTTTTTTATACAAGCTTTCAAAACAAGCGACAACCTAGCTGGATGATAGTCTGGGATGGTAATCACACACAGAGCGAGAGGGGAGGGGGGAGTGTTCCTTCATGCATTCATTCTCGGCGCCAATCAGAGACGCCTCACTACCACGTTATGGATATGTATGAGGAAGTACCGGAAAACTCTGTTGTTCGACCTCAAGTCATTTTTGTACGCTCCAAAAACAGCTTGAAACAAAGCAACCTGGGCGTTTTTTTAAAACAAACCAATGTACAATGCATTCAATAACAATGGAGAACAGTAATATTAATGAAGTGACGTTGGAGTGACACGTTTAAGTATTTTTTTAATGATAAAATCCAGATACTCCAAAACAGTATGGATATCAGGAAAGAGAAAGATTGATTTTTTTTTTTTTTTGATTGATTCAATAAAAAAGAATAATAACTTGTGTAAAAAGTGAGCTTTTGAATGTAGCTCTCTCTATTATCGGATTGTTGGAAATTCTTGAATCAGAATTATAATCTGCTAAGGTCCACCATGGTCGATTCTGGTTCAAAAATGTGCATGCAAGCCAATGACGTCACATCTGTTTACTAACGGTAAGTGGGTCTATAGGGGACCATCTTAGTAAGAGTACTGTCATATAAAGCGTGTGGAACTTCCGGGACTTTTTTGGGGGACATACTTTTGACTGGGCCATGAGTTATGTCAGTCTGCTCAGGCGCTGTGTCTTCATACACTTCTGTCCCTGTAAGAACCTACCATCATATCACATCAGTTGCTATGGTAATGTCAATAACAAAAAGCGCCAAAACAAGGAAATCACAACAAGTCTAGACGTGGACACGGATGAAGTTGGGATGTTTGTTGTGTTTGTGCTGTTGCTATACACAGTAATGGTATCAGAGATTGAAAGAAGAAGAGTTGCTCTCGATGAATTCCACAATTCCACAGACATGAACAAAACAGAGTTCTGGAAAAGTAAGAAACTATTCTGCTTCGTCGTGTGGTAAACTTTCTCCAGCAACTACTCTTGAGTTGTTTGTCGCGATCTGATTATATCATTTGTGACAACCAATCTGCACGACTTCCACCCAGGGCCGTTCTCGAGTACCTACCCTTGAGCAGGATCTCTGTAGGTTCTGTTGGAAACATGTGGATACTGTCAAATTCCTGTAGAATGGCCTGGAAGTTCTGATAGTGGAAACACATCTGTATTTTACTCTAACAATTGTGAATCTAATATAAAAGGCCTTAAGTTTGTGGAAAGGCGGGTCTAAAATATTAGGTGGCTCAGGGCGGAGGCTTTAAGCTTCCATTGGCAGGAGGTGTCAATACCCAAACCAATCACACAGATGAGTGTTCTGGCAAACGCTACATAGATGATGAGTACAGGCCATGAATTATGCATATCCTCACATACACATACACACACAGACACATACACACATCTTTTACAATCAGGTCAAACAACTACAGCTGACCAAAACGAGACCAAATATGAACCAAGGCTTTGAATTTAATCTCATCCTTTAATTTGAATGAAAAAATCTGTGTTTTTCTGCTCTATTTAGTGCAATAAAAATTTGCCACAAAGTGACTAAATGAGTACACTTTTGTTGTCATTTATTCATCCTTTAAGTGGGTTTGTGGAATAAAATAATGTGGTGATAATAAAAATAATAACCAGTAAAAAGGTTGTTTCATCAGCATCTTTCACTGTGACGGCGTTCCCACTCATCATATGCTTTGATGAATATTACATTCTTCTGATTTGTAGACTCTTGTAAAATACAAGGAAAAGTATTTGGTGCAAACAGAAGACTTCCTGGGTTTCCGTATGGAAGGATGAGCTCATTTTCTATAAGCAAATGAGCTTTAAACTTCTCCTGCTTAAGGGCTTCATGGTTTGATGATACATGCAGTCATTAGCATAAAACAGGATCAAGTATAAATGACATAAAAAGGAATCAAACAGCTGACTTTGTGTTTTCTGCTTAAATGTTTAGCAACATTTTTGCATGATAGACCCTGATCCCTGTATCCTACGAAATTATAAGTTTCTCATGAACTCCACACATATTTTGTGAAATGTATGATGGTACAATTGAACCAGAAAAACTATAGGACTGCAGAAGAAATGTGACTCTTATAAGGAGGTGACAGGGAGGGAAAAAAAAAAAAAAGACCTGAGAATAACATGGAAAATATAAAAAAAATTAACATTCATTAATGTAAATTAATCACATGACCACATTTTCCCCAAAACCTACATTTTACACAAATAAATTGCATTGGATGACGATTTGATGACTTGGGTAAAATAATACACACAGATATGACTTAAACTGAAGCTCATTTAATGGTTGGAAAATATGTCTCAAAATTTTGTGAATTTCATGTCAAAATAGAAACGAAAGATAAGGATAAGAGACCAAAAAAACGTTAAGTGCCATTTTATTAGCCTAGCCACACTATCCCCATTCATTACATGTATGGGTCTAGTAATGCTTCATAGTCAGAGGAGGCGGGGCTAAAAGGTTGTCTTTCAAATCCCTGTGTATGCAATAGGATGGTACTACAACATTACAACCAATCAGTGTAATCTTTAGGATGATGTAGTTAGAGCGCTGGAAAGTTCACGGAGGAGTCTAGAGAAAGTTACAAATGACTAAACAAAATTGGGGATTACGGATGTTAACGACTGTTGTCGCTTTTGTAAAAAGAATTGAAAGATTGTTAACATTTTCTCTCACATTCTTCACTCATCTTTTTGTGTGTGTGTGTGTGGGGGGCCATAAACACTGATAGTTCTGCTGTTGTGGATTTTCGTCGTGGATCAAGGATGTCACCACCAGAAGTTGAGTAGGAAAAGGCTCAGTTTATTTAGACATGTATGTGTCTTTTATAGTCCATTTTCAGATACCAGTTACCCACGCTAAACCTGCTTTAACCAGTTCCTTGATGTTGGTTTCCCTGCACTGGCTACAGGTAACCTACAGAATAGATTTTAAAATACTACTCCTCAATATAAAGCCTTAAATGGAACAGGACCCAGTTATATTTCAAACTCACTGATCAATTATGTCCAAACTAGAACACTAAGGTCATCTAATGCAGGCTTATAGGGACTCCCAGATATATTACAAAGAAAATTGTTGACGCAGCCTTTGTTAACTATGAACCAAAGTTATGGAATACAATTCCAAAAGACATCAGGGAAGCCAGTTCACTGAGTATATTTAAAACCAAATTAAAAACATTTTTATTTTCATCAATCTTTGAAGGGAGATAAAGAATGGAGTAATAATTGTGTGACTCCATTCTTTACATTCTTTATATTTTGTGCATAATCAATGTAATGTAATGTATTGCTTATTTATTTTATTGAAATTGTATAATGTATCTATAATCAGTTTATCTTGTACTTTTGTCATTTTATAATTCTGTGCAATCAAATCTTAATGTATTTTTTTTATTTCACCCTTGTCTTAAAATTGTATTTTAATTTTTAATCAATGTGAAGCACTTTGGGCAACAGTGTTTGTATGAAAGGTGTTATATTAATAAAGTGTATTATTATTATTATTACACACTTATCTCCTATGAGTTCCAATATGGCCCCATTACATGGTAAATGGTCAAGATAAATAACTTTGTCCACCAGGAGTGATGAGGACTGCAGGACAGGAACCACCATGATACTGCATGTAGCATTATCAGTGTAGTCACCAAACTGTTGCTGTGGATTATCAATGTAAAGTGAGTAAAAGTACAGTCGCCAAACTGCTGTTGTACAACAAGTTGTTGGTGTGAATTAGGTAATTCAAATTTAAAGCTGAGATAACTTATTCCTCTCATTTTGCTGCTGTATGACCTTGAAAACTAGGTCAAGGTCAAACATCATTGAACTTAAGCAGGGCTTTAAGAGAGATATGTGCGGTGTGAATTTGGTGAGCCTCCATCAAAACTGTCAAAAGTTATTGAGAGTAAAGTGTTCCTGGACGAACAGTGTTTTTATGTACTCAGGTGACGGGGGACAATAATGTGTTAATAATTTTACATATAAGTCACACCCCTGGCCAAACTATTTAAAAAAAACGGCAACTTATAGTTAAAAAAATACAGCAATTGTATACTGCTTTCAACCTCGGAGTACAGTATTTCATTTGTGTTGTATCTGATTTAATTACCTGTGAATTCAGTGCGATGTTGCAATTTTAACCAATTACCGCGACTTTCCCGCAAAATGTGACCAATCATTTGCGACGTCTTGAGCTGCTCCTTCTGTCTTTTCCTATTTACCTTACAGTACGAAGCAACATGTGCACAACCGCCACTTCACATTTGCCACTAATATTGTGCACTAGTACCAACAGGTGCATTTGGAAGAGTACTTTTACTGCTGCATTTTTGTCATCTGGGTAATATTTTATTAGTCATATTTGAAAGGTTGTCTTAATATCTTAATGTCTTTGCTCTATTTTTGTCAGAAACTGCCTCTACGACACAGTACACAGTACTAGTAATAATGTTTTTTTTTGTCTGGCTGAGACATTTATATTATATTTTATAACTTCATGTAGTGTTGTGAGGTCATATGAACTTTAACCTTTGAAACAACAGGTGCATTTGGAAAAAAAAAATTGTTGCATTTTTGTAAGCCTTATAATCGTTTATTTGCCATCTCTGTAAGAGGTAGTTTTATGTACGTATTGTACTAACTGCAGTAATTAATGTACAAACCAAAATTAGATTCATTCATTTATTCATTCACAGTAAATGTAGGAGTCATGTCACACATTAAAATTGCAAGACAATAATATTGCAAGGTAAGGATTTACATTGAAATAACACTAATATCTAACAGTTGTAACTTCCACAACACTGTTCATTACCCATCATGCACTTTGTACAGGAGCTGCTTTCAAGAGTAAGTTATAATGCAATCCCATGTCATGTCAGTGCAATAGTGTAATGTGTGTTTAAGATAAGGTAATGTGTGTGTGTGTGTGTGTGTGTATCCCTATCTTTATGGGGGCATTGATATGTTTACACAGTCACATCATGGGGACCTCTGACACAATGGGGGACCAAAATTCAGGTCTACACAAGTGTTAAATATAAATAAAGGTCTCCACTAGTGGAAATTTAGACAAATTATGTGGGTTCATGAATACATTCATTTCATCTCTACATTCTTGAAGTAGGGGGAAAAAGTGCAAAGTGAAAATGATTTTAAAGGTTTTAAGATGTGTTTGCTTTTTATTATTATTTTAAAATTGTATTTGTTAATTTTTGTATTTACTTTTATTACATTGCATTTAATTTGTTATATATATATATATATATATATATATATATATATATATATATATATATATATATATATATATATATATATATATATACATATATATATATATATATATATATATATATATATATATATATATACATATATATACTTTTTTTTTATATAAAAGAGAAACAAAACAAAATGTGTTTCCACTCACTACCTAATGGCTACTTTAACCTTTCTACCATCTGTTTTTTTGCTAACTCACATTTTACTCCTTCATATTATATTTTATCCCATTACACTGTTTTTAACTACGATGTCTTCTGCTGTAGCACTTTGAGGATTTTATCTAAAATAAAATGTCTTATTTGGCCCTCATGATATATGGAAACCTCTGTGTGTGTGTGTGTATGTATATATATATATATATATATATATATATATATATATATATATATATATATATATATATATATATACAGTATATATATATATATATATGGGGACATTGATGTTTCCCCAGTCACATCATGGGGACCTCTGACACTATGGGGACCAAAATTCAGGTCCGTACGAGGGTTAAATATAAATAAAGGACCCCACTAGTAAAATTGAAGTGATGTTGCCCTATAAATACATTAGTTTGTATTTTTCCTGAACTCCTCATAAAGCATGAGGGAAATAGGTGGAAAGTGAAACATGTATTTTTCAAAGCTTTGATGTGTTGAGTTAAAAAAATCTATATATTTTTATGTATTTTTATTTATTTATTTAATTTCTTCATTTTTAAAATGTATATGTTTTAAATATTTATTTTTGTGTATTTATTTTATTTTTACATGATTATTATTTTGTATTTATTAGTTCACTTGTATTTATTTTTAAATTGAATTATCATCATTATTTTGTTATTTTTGAATTTTTTTTTTATTTTTTAAAAAGGTGCTTTCATTCACTACCCAATGGCTACTTGATTACAAACTCGGTCCTCACGAGACATGGAAATGACTGTGTGTGTGTCTGTGTATGCGGAGGCTGTAGTTTATACTGTGGTTTCACTGTATTGCATTAGACACTGTTCACTTCAGACATGTCATTTTTAATTATGGAGATGGTTCATGTCTGAATAATCATGTTACTCACTTTGAACACAACCTGATCTGAAAGTCATCAGATGAATGCACAGACTGGAGCAGAACCACATCATATATACAGAGAACCAGATGATCTATAGATACCAACAAACAAACTGTGAGACCACTCTAAAAGAAGACGCAACAAACTCCGCCCCCTCGCAAACGTTTCAGTTCTTATGGAACATCTGCTCAAAACATGAGACTATGAGTTTGACCTTTAAGATTGCTGAAGTTCAAAGGTCATAATGCTATTTTGGAGACTACATGTAGTTTCCTATCCATCAATAATAGTAACTGAGTACCTATCCTAATTTTCTTTTTTTTTTTTTTTTGACTTACGACCATTTAAAATCAAGTGACCTTGATTTTGGCCTTTGGTGGTCACTCAGAATCAAAGGTTGAGGCAACATTTTGAAGCTCATGCTAGGTTTCCTATCTGTCAACCAGTAGCGGGCCGTGCATTTCAAAATTAGGCCTTCAGTGACGCCCCATATATTAACTTCACTTCAGTATAGACTAGTCAAGCAGCACTTAAAACCATCATGTATGTATTCACAATTAAGATTAGGAAAGTAATTACAGATATGGTCAAAAATAAAAAGGTGATTTGAAAATACTAAACAAAATGACACTGTGTGATCTTCAACAAGTCTGTCTAATAAATTGCACAATGTGGCCGTTTCATGTAAGAAACAAACCAGACAATAACAAACAAACTCAATCATTTGCCTTTTTGAGAATAGGATATACAACAACAAATAACTGAAAATGACAAGAAGAAATTAAAAATAAAATGCAGTTACTCACCAACATAGTTCTCCACAGTATCTGCTTACATGAAAATAAAGTTGAACCTCCTTTCTTTTGTCTAGAACACTTCAGTGGCTGTTGAACAGTTTGTGTGTTTTCAGGTCCATCAGTCAGTTCCTTTTCTATGGACATGGAGGCTAATGCTGAAAGGTGTTTCTATCCGGTCGTGTTTCTGGCATAAATTTGAATACACTTCAACGCTGAAAATGACCGTGCGACAGAACAGTCAAAACAGTAACAGACAAACAGACCAGTGTGTAAAGTTGTCCTAAACTCTCTCTCAGATTTTTGCTCCAAAGAAAATTCTCCTCCATCCATTATGGGTTAAAATACAGCTGGCTCTTGAATTTTCGTGTTTAATTAGTTTCAATATTCTCCAGATTGCCGCTTGTCAGGCCCTAGCAAGTGCTAATCCAATCACTGAACACGTACATGTCAAGTTTAGCATAAAACCTTCTAGCTTGCCTTGGTTCACAGAATCAAGATCTGATTGGCTATTATAACCTGACTGGTCCTGTTCACTTACAGTGCAGGTGGGGCTGCTCTGTCTGTTCTGAAGGTCTAAAGCAAATGTAATTTATCCGACAACACAAGCTAACTGAAATATAATTGGATAAAAACTACTATAAAGGACACAATTGGAAGTCACTCGAATAAGTGGAAATGGGACATGAATACAGAGAATAGACAATTTAGTTTACATGTTTATGAAAAAAAACAAATTTACTTTTCTATACACCAGCAAACAAGGCCTTACTGGCCCTGATGGCCCACCACTACTGCCAATAGTCACTGAGCATTTAGCCAAATTTTTTTAGTTATGACCATTGAGAGCAACACATGCAGCATGTCACTTTTAGCCCAACAGAACTGTGGGCCTACTTAAGAGGGGGGAAAAAAAGCCATAGCCATCTGAAGAGGCATTCACTAGCTAAGCAGCATCCGCTAGCTAACTGGAGTGTGAACAGCAGTGCAGACAACGACCCTCCCACACACACACACGTGGACAGTGGTGTGCGGCTTGGCCTCTGCCTCAAACTTATTGCACTTCTAAAAAGTGAGGACATGTGATAGACGTGTACAGTCTATTTTGAGCTGTGGGGTCAGACAAAATGAGGACATATGTTCACCCTACTGATGTTGTGCAGTTAAATATAACTGAAAACTTTGCCAACATTAGCCTTTGTTTTGCAGAGGTTAAAATGTTGGCGCTTGTTAGTGAACATTATTCTGAAAGACGTGTGTTGTTCCGCTAATGTATGCAATTTGTTATTGTATAGTTCACTAGCCAGAAGTTGACCATTTACTGCAACTAGAAAAGGACTTTATTTTTGACTTGTAAATGAATAATGAAATAATCAGTCTTTTTTTGTTTTCTGTTTGTAGATTCTCAACTGAATATATAAAGAACAAATTAATCACAGTTTCTGAAGCCATGCAGTTAAGGCGACAGTTAATGTGTGTAAAATGGGTTAATTATCCAAACTAGGGCACCTCGGGGACCTACAAGGATGTTTTCCATATAAGCAGTTTAGAGCAGGGTTGGTCTGAAGTGAAGAACACGGTCATCACTATGTTAGAAACATTAGTATGTGAGTGGAGGAAAAGACAAAGGGAAGAGTCAATGTGTTTGGCTGAGATAACCACACAGACCTGGACAACAACATGGAAGCATTTCGAATCCAAGAAACCAAAGAGAGCAGCAGAGATGCATCTGGAAGAACGCTGGAACATATCTATCATTTTGCACCAGGAGTTGTTTGCATGAACTCCCAAATGTTTGCGTGCATTTCCAAATGTTTGCATGTGTTTCCAGTTCAAACACATGCAGCTTAATGGGGTATTATTAACAGGATGTTGGTGCTAAATGGCCCGTGGGTGTGAATGTGAGCGTGATTGGATGGGTCAGGTCTACTGTGGGCATCCAGGATGTGGTAGGCCTTCCAGCCAACATCAGCTGGGCTCTGATCCAGATCTCTGTGGTCCTGCAGGGTTCAGCAGGTATAATGAATGGATGGAGAATTGGGTTGTTCTGTGCTTTTTTGGACTTAGTGGAAGCTGGTAATTAGTAACTAAGTATGTGATATTCATTCATAAAAGGATTTTTACAGATAAAAATCACAAAGTGTTGTCCATAAAATGAGTGCAAAAAAACCAACAGAAGAATATTAGACTAGAAAAGCATTCTGAGAGTGCAGACCTACACCAAGCCCCCCCTACCGCCTTGATGAATTTACATCTAACCAAAATTTTGGGACCTTGAAAACCTATGGAGTGAGTGGTAACAACGCAGGGTTTCCTTTGGTAAGCTGTTGCCCCCTCAAATGAAAGTTTGCTAAATTTCAAACCTTAGAGAAAAGATAAATGAGGGATGGATTTCACTTTGGTCTGACCCCAATCACCCTGAAACATGCACGTCTCCCCCGATTACCACCAAAACATTTGTTCTTTGTGCCCGTATCAAAGTTTCCTGAAACTCTGTCCAAATGTGTCTAGAACTTTATGCGTTATCTTGCTAACAGACCAACAGACAAATTCCAGTGAAAACATAATCATTCCTTGGCAGAGGTAATAAATAAAAATGATAAATCTATCAACCAAAGGTTTTCCTAAACTCAATTTATGTGGTCAGAAGCTGTGGCTAGAGGTAATGCCCCTAATCCAGGTAATGACGTTTAATTACCTCCGCCAAGGAGGTTATGTTTTTGCTAGAGTTTGTTTGTCTGTCCGTCTGTTAGCAAGTTAACTCAAAAAGTTATGGATGGATCTTGATGAAATTTACAGGGTAGGTTGGTAATGGGGATATCTGTCCATAATTTTTTTTGTTTAGCTATCTTGCTAACTAACAGACAAATAGCATCTAACGCTTTTGATGGCTACTGATTGAAGGCTTAGCCTGAAGATTGAGTTTGAGGGTGGATATTGAGGGTTAAGGGAGGAATTGGAATTGGCCTTAAGTATTAAGGGCTATTTGTGACTTGGAAATGGGACACCCCTTAAATGTTGGCCCTGAAATTAATCAGGACCCACGTTGTCTCTGTAGTCCCTGATTTTTTAAAAAATACAATAAAATAAATTCAAAGTTTAAATGACAAAAATATATAGAACAAAGCAAACATATCTTCAAGCCTTAGTATCTGTTGACCCCATGTTTTATGGGGACTTCAAAAAAAGAAAGGATTTATAGAGACATATACATTTACACACAGATTTATATTTTACAAACGGGGACCTATATTTATATTTAACCCTCGTCGGGACCTGAATTTTGGTGTTACTGTGTAAACAGATCAATGTGCCCATAAACATGGGAATACAAGTGCACATGAACACACACACACACACACACACATATGGTTTCCATGTCTCATGAGGGCCAAGTTTGTAGGTAAAGTAGCCATTGGCTAGTGAGTGTAAACACACCATTTTTTTTTTCCTAAACTAAACAAAAAATAAAAACATTGAAAAATATTTCAAACATATTTAAAAATAAATAAATGAAGTAAAATAATTAAAAAATAATAAAATACAAATTTAAAAAGTGTAATGTACATGTACATGTTTTTCTTTGTCGCTGTTTCCTCTAATGCTTTATGGGGACTTCCAAAAAACCTAATTAATGTATTTATAGAGCCACATCATTTGCATAAATGTATGTAGTTCACACAGATTTATATTTTACTAGTGGAGACCTGAATTTTGATCCCCATGACAAGACTGTGGAAACATATCAATGTCCTCATAAAGATAGGAATACAGGCGCACACACACTTGGCTTAATGCATAACTGAAGAGTTGAGCTGGAAACCCTCAAGCAGGCTGCAGGCTGGACTGGCAAACACACACACACACACACACACACACACACACACACACACACACATATCCGCCAATCCAAAACTAGATTCTGTAAATTGTCAAAAACACATGAAAACCACAGACATGACTCCTCACTCACCAAAGTCAAACTGGAAGAGATAAGAAAACACACGATACACAAGTTTTCACACGCCCTTCAAATTTCAGTTTCCAATATTATTATGAAATATTTGTTGAGAATATTTTTTGTGTTGCAAAAGATGTGGCTGCATCAGACAAAAAGATGTAAATGATTTTTTTTAGTTTTTGTTGTTTATTGTTTATAGGAAAATAAATAACAAAACTATATTATTGACAGTTTGGATGTTTTTTTGGCCTCGACAGAACAGAGCATGTGCAGAAGGAACATGTGGGTTTGGAGAAGAGAACAATACTTTTGTAGATTTCAGTGTTTTACGAAGGACTTTTAATTTAGTATATCACAAATGTATGAGCTGTCCAAAAACTTTTTCCACCACTGCGTGTGCGCGACTGTGTGTGTGTATGTGTGTGTGTATTCATTCATTCATTCATTCTTTCATTGCTTTTTCAGAGTAACCCTCGATATCACTGCTCAACAATTTTTTTTTTAGAAATCATCTGTTTCAGACATTAAAGGGATGCACCACTCCCAGGTCAAATTGAGTGTCTTCCCACAGTTGCCAGGGTTGAATGAATATGCGGAAGCTTTTTCCTGGCAACTCAGCCATTGGCCGAATACTTCTGCACTAACCGCAGCTTGGTTTGGCCGCGTAGCTGCAGTCTAATGGAGCCACTCAAAGATTTCGGCCAAAGTGAATTAATTTACTGCATTTCTTTTTTCCAATAACTTGTTGTGTTCAGTACATTTACATCGAGTGCAAATTAGGGCATTAACTACTTCATTTTTTTTCAAGTCGACTTATCTGTCAAAGTCAAGTCGTGTCAACGGGTCGTGATGACGTCATCACATTGTCAGCAGAGAAACAACAGACACACGCCTAAAAAAACTAAACAAAAAAGACGGAAACATGTCTGTCCAGTAATGAGCAACTAGTATTAAAGTTCAGTGCAACGTAACAATGTCCACTGACACAAACAGCATTTAACTGCAACAAAACAAAGGCTAACGTTAGCAAAGAGTTTTGTGTTAAATGTAAGTGAACATCAGTAGGTGAACATATGTCTGCATTTGGTCTGGACCCACGGCTCTAAAACTGGACTGTCGACCACGTGTGTCACACGTCCTCACTTTTCATATTACGTGTAAAAAATTTAAGGCCAATGAGATGAACATAAAACTGTCTATGGGAAAAAGAATGGGTTGTCATAATGTGAGTTGTCTGCGCTGCTTATCACCAGGTTAGCTAGCGGATGCTGCTCGTATCATTCACATTAGCTGGTACCTCTTCAGATGCACGTGCCATTATTTTTCATTTAAAGTTAAGTATTTCCACACATGCGTTGTGTCTGTCACTCTATTTTTGTTAACCCACCACAACTGTCTTACCTGCAGGTGTCTTGTTTACGTCTGGTCTGTTTTTATGCGCCGAGAGAGAGAGAGAGTGAGGCAGGGAGAGAAAGAATAACATGCAACTTGTCGACTCCTCCAAATTTAAGTCGACTTGTGCTACGGAAGTCAACGTGTCGGCTAGTTGACATTTTCATTAATGTCCAAGTGCAAATGATGGTGGAATTCCAATACGCTGAGTTTGACTTTTTCAAATCGGTTTAGGAACTAGTTTCTAGTGCGGAAGAACACAGTCAACAAACGTCGCTGTGAATGCTGTGAACATTGCTGCTGGTGTGTGCGTCAAAGGTGTGCATCGGCTGTGTTCTTTCACAACTGAAACTAGTTCCCAAACTGATCGACAAAGTCAAACCCAGCACATTGGTGTTCCAACATCATTTGCACTCGATGTGAATGTACTACTGCACACGGAAAGTAATTGAAAAAAAAGGCAAGTAAATTAATTCAATTTGGCTGAAATCGTTGAGTGGCTCCAGCAGACTGCAGCTACGTGGCCAAACCAAGATATGGTCAGAGTCACCAGAAAAAGCTTTTACACACTTATTCCAATTTGGGGGATTGTGAGGATACACTCAATTTGACCTGGGGGTTGCATATCCCTTTAGGAACTGTTATTTTGCAAAAGCCATCCTGGCTCTGAATAAATGTATAAGTACAATAGACATTACGATACAATTAAAATTTTGTTTGGTCCAAGATGCTGTGCAATCTCTTTCATATTTTTAAATATGTTTTTCTTCATGCATTACTTCCATATTTTATCACTTATTACCTCTGCCAAGGAGGTTGTGTTTTTGCCAGAGTTTGTTTGTCTGTTTGTTTGTTAGTTAGCAAGATAACTAAAAAGGCTATGGACGGTTCTTGATGAAGTTTTCAGGGTAGGTTGGTAAAGGGGAGAGCGAGTAATGATTAGATTTTGGTGGTGATCTGGGGGGTGGTTATACCTTGGCAGATGTCTGTGCTCTCTGAGTGCTTTTCTAGTTTCTTTTTTATTATTTTTTATTCATTTGTGTAAATTAAATGTGTTTGTATTATTTATTTTTTATGTCTTATTTCAATTTTTTTAAGGAAAATTTTTATATTGTTATTTATATATTATATATATATATATATATATATATATATATATATATATATGGGCGGTGGTGCAGTGGTTAGCACTCGTACCTCACAGCAAGAAGGACCCTGGTTCAAATCCCACACCAGACCTTTCTGTGTGGAGTTTGCATGTCCTCCCCGTGTCCGCATGGGTTTTCACCGGGCACTCCGGTTTCCTCCCACCAGCCAAAGACATGCACTGATAGGTTAATTGGTTCATCTAAAATTGTCCATAGGTGTGAATGTGAGAGTGATTGTTTGTCTATGTATGTTCAGCCCTGCGATGAGCTGGCGTCTCATACAGGGTGTACCCCACCTTCACCCATTGTAGCTGGATTAGGCCCCCAGTGACCCCTGCGACCCTAGTGAGGATAAAAGCGGGTTCAGATAATGAATGAATGAATATATATCTCTCTCTCTCTCTCTCTCTCTCTCTCTCTATATATATATATATATATATATATATATATATATATATATATATATATATATATATATATATATATATATATATAACTCAAAAAGTTATGGATGGATTTTGATGAAATTTTCAAAATGTGTTGGGAGTGTCACAAGGAACAGATTATTACATATTGGTGGTGATCCAGAAGAGATCCTGGATTCTGGATCACTTTGAAATGTATTTTCTATTTACTGCGATGTAAAATTTCAAAGTGATCCAGAATCCAAGATCTGAACCAAAACTTAATCATGTGTTCCTTGTGACACTCCCAACACATCCTGAAAATTTCATCAAAATCCATCCTTAAGTTTTTTAGTTATCATGACGTGAAATCAACCTATTGTGTCTCTCATGTCAAATGCTTTGTTTAATAATCCCACTCTGGTGACAGATGGAGTCATGAATAGATCTAAACCTCATTGAACACAGTGATTACGCGTCTGAATATTGGCTTGTTTTGACCATGACCTGCTTAGTCTCAGACATTAGAGGAAAGACATCCGTGCTGTAGTAGTGGACGTAGACCTTTCATTTCAGTCCACTTTGGTATTCTGCTGTGGTGTTTTTCAAGCACAGAGGGTTCTGCACAGGCATATTACAGCCTTTCATCATAAAAATAAGTCATAAAATGCTTTGAACATCAGTGCTGTGGTGTACATTAAACAATGTAAAAGCAGCTGGAGGGTTTACTTTGAAAACAGATCTGCCGTCAGTACAGTCATATTCTGGATGCAGATTCACAACTGTCTGTGCAAATACACAAACAGATATAACACACTCTTTATTTTAACTTTTATCTGTCCTTTAACTTTGATTTATCTGAGAGTGAAAAACAGGCCAGACTCCAACCAGTGGAATGGAAACTGTGCACATTTTAGAATGACACATATAAACATTGGGTGTTTGTGTAACATGACTCCAGTCCCTTTCTTTTCTTTCCTCTCCGTTGTGTCTTTTCATTAGTTTGAAACCTGTATTTTGTTTTTTTATTGAAATAAAAACGTACGTTTTTGCACACTTGAACCTAGTGGTGGCATCCCTTCATGTGTTTGAGTCAAAAGTCTTTTGTTTTATGTGGCCATAACAGAGTAGCTTGACAAAGAACCCTTTGTTTTGTGTAGTTTATGGCTGCGCAAATTGTTCTAACCGAGAGACGGAAAAGCATTGTTATTGTTGTTGTTGTTGTTTTTTTTAGAGTACCAAAGATCAACATTCACAAAGGTGAGAAATGGAAAAAGCTCACAGAAAACCGCAGCGGATTTTAAAAGTGGATTTTAAATCTGCATTTGCGGTCGGGAAGAGCAATGTCTGCTAATGCTAATGCTAATGCCCATGTGTGCAGCCTCCACTTCGTCAGAGGTATGTTCCAAAGCTAACTGTTTTTGGGGAAGTGCTATATATCATTAGGTTGTGGTTTAATGCTCATTTACACTGTTGTAATATGGTTTATCTGAACACATGAAGATGCGGTGCATGTTTGTTCACTTTAGTCGCTCATGCCTCAGTAGTGACATCTGATGTTCCACCAACAGAACCTGTTCTGTTCTCTGATGTTCCACTAACAGAACCATCTCCATTCTCTAAAGCTCCACTAACAGAACCCACTCTATCCTATAATGTTCCACTAACAGAACCATCTACATCCTCTAATGTTCCGCCAACAGAACCCCCATCTCATTCACATGCATAAACCTCTCAGAGCATTTCCTGGCCCACGTGCACATGTGACCATTCTCTTCTTTCCAGCTGATGCTTCCATTCCCACTCAGAGCCACATTATCCCATCCCGTTGCCTCCACAGGTTGCCTATAAATCATTGCCATGCAGGACAACAGGCGGTAATAGAGACCGATAGTCTCTTGCACTGCATTAATGAACTGTTGTTCCTGGAACCCGTGGGCCGATCGATACCGCATTGTTTTCAGAGTCACTGCAGAGCGGACATCATTTCACTATCGGCTCAGTTCGGCAATTAATACCAGGGCAACTCATGGAATAAACCATTAATTAAATAACGATTTCATTGACTTTTAAGAAAGAGTGTTTCCGCCTTTGGCCAAAGTTGATTGGAGCTGAGCAGCTTTGGATGCAAATACTTTCCCCTTGTGGTTTTACTGATGAATTTCACAACCTCTTACATTTATAATAAGTAAACATTTGTGTAACTGTGTTAGAATGGGCAGGAAATTACTTCTTTTTTTTTTAAATTCATACTGAATCTATTCGAGAATGGTTTTAAAGGAAAATGGGTAATAAAAAAGGAAGGTATGAAAATTAAGTGATGAAGTCTTAGAAAATGCATTATTAAAATATGTTTCAGTAAAAGTAAAGAATATTTGTGTAAATGCAGTATGTGTACCATGCAGTCATTTTAGAAAAAATACAAATGGGTACAAATACAAATATACTGGTTATTTTTTACAGATGTATTTCCAATAAATTATATATTACTGTCGCCAGAGCCAGTTCAACTGACTGTATAAACCATTATATAGTTTGATCCATAAAGAAACAACGTCATTTACAGGTACATGGTTTAAGATAAGAAACTCTGGACACACTATCTGACAACATGAAGACCTCTGAAAGTTCGTTTTGACTTTAGGGACCCTCTGCTTACTACCACGTAAGTGTGATGTTTAATGTTCCATGTCGGCAAAAAGACGCCCTAAAATAGTTTGGCTCAAAACGGCAAAATCTAAATTTCTCTATGCACATCTGAATGGTGTGAGTTTGATGTTAACTATATGTATGTACTAGGGATGTGAATTTTTGGTCCAAAACACTATTTGAAATTTGCTACAAAGTATGACATTATTCGAAAGTGAGATAACACCGATAGGCTCGATGATGTCACGTTTTGATATCATATGACATCAAGCAAATAGTATATTTGCAAAGTTTATGACCTTTACCATAAAGCAGAGTTATTGACATATTTTGTTAAATCCAACAATATTTTGCGCTTCTTATTTAAAACTAGATCTAACATGTGAAATTTGGTTGTTGTCGACGTCACATATCATCAGAGTGATGTCATATTGAAATGGCCATTTCTCAAATACAGGACCGAGGATTTATTTGAATTTTTTTAAACCCTCTAAGGAATCGTTAATGACCAATAAAATTAATTGTTAGCGAACATTGAACACTAGTTTACAAATAAATTACGAACATACAGATCCAAACCTTGGCAGACTTGCGCTGCTTTGCAGAGGTCTGTAGTCTCGGAGCGATCTAGTTTTAATTACGTCCGCCATGGAGGTTATATTTTGAGAGAGTTTGTCTGTTTGTCTGTTAATTAGCAAGATAACTCAAACATTTATGAATACGGTTTTGTTGACATTTACAGAGTAGGTTGGTAATGGGGAGATCTGGAAATTATTAGATTATGGTGGTGATCCAGGGTGGGTGGGTGGGTTCTACCTTGGCAAAGGTCTGCGATCTGTGAGTGCTTTTCTAGTTTCTTTTTTTATAATTTTTTAATTAGTTGTGTAAATTAAATTTTTTTATTTACGTATTTCTTTATTTTTACAATATTTTATTCATTCATTTTTATTTTTTATTTTTATTATTTTTATTTTATTTTATTATTTTTTCTATTATTTATTTTATTCATGAAATGTTTTCATTCATTATTTTTATTCATGTCTTTTTTATTTATTTATTTAATCATCTTTAATTATGAATTTTATTTAATTATTTCAGCTACAAGAAAGACAACATTGAAACATATGTTCTGTGTTGACTGCTTATATGTTTGACCATTAGCGTCGGCACCACACGACCATTACATATACCCCTGAGCATTTTTTCATATCGTAATATATATCAGAGGGTTAAAAAAAATAGCAGTGTCATTTTTTTTCTAATATCGTACCGCTGTAATAGAGAATATTCTGAAGAAGTGAGTTTTGAATGTGAGTCACAGGTATGGATAAGATGGTAGGAGGAAGTTCCACAGCTGGGGAGCACAGCGGCTGATGGCTGCCCCCCCCATGGTGCTGAGACGGACAGGGGATACAGTCAGCTGGATGGGGGAGGAGCAGAGGGAGTGGTCTGGGGGAGGTCTGACAGGTACTGAGGAGGGACACCAGGCTGAAAACCAGTGTAGTTCCTGGAGAAGGGGTGATGTAAATGGTAAATGGGCTGCACTTATCCTAAAGTTTGCACTAGGATACTTGTGTCACCATTTATGTTTGTATGTTTATCTGTTTATATGTGTGTGTATATATGTCTTTTTATGTGTGTCTTACTGACAAGAGCTGCTGGTCAACATTTCATTGTGCCTTGCATAATGACATTAAAGATTCTTGATTCGTACATAGTGCTTTTCCACCTTCATGGTGCTCAAAGTGCTTTACATTAGCCTCACATTCACCCATTCACACACAGTCTGTCAGGGTTCAGTGTCTTGCCCAAGGACACTTTGACATAGGACAACCTGCCAACAGAGCCACAGCTGCCCATGTGGTGGTGGGGTGGGGGGTAGTAGAGGGTTGGTGATACTAGTATCCGCAGTACGGGTCATGTATTTACTTGGGCTCAAATCGATACCAAACTTTGCTGTATTGCCCCCCTGTGGTTAACAAATGGGGTTAGTAGTGGAAGTAGAGCTGTTAGTGGTGGGAACGTGTCCAAACCCAGTAAACCAATGCACTTGAGCTGAACACCTGCTGTAACCAGTGAAGTGCAGCAGAACACACAGACAGCTGGACATGCAGCCATTAGAGTTGTTTTTTGATTTTCTTGAGTTTATATTTTTGATTTTCTTGTAACAACTTCAGATCAAATAAAGGGAGAATATCCTTGTTGTTGTTTTGTTTCTGTATTCTATTCACATTTTGACACCATGGTTTAGACAATGTTGAATGAGTTGATTCTGAATTAGTTTGGGCCTGTTTTATTTTATTTATTTAGTTTATTTGGTTTACAGTTAAGAGACAGGAGTGAATGTTTAGAACTTGAGTCTTTTTATTTATTGATGAGAATGGAGGTGAGATTAAATACGTGTTTCTTCTTCCCACTCCTTATAAATAAATATTATTATTTGTTTTCTTATGTATGTGTATTTTGTGTGAATTGCTTGAAATCAACACATCAAATCAAATCAAAGCCTCCATTAGAATTCAACCTTTCTCTTAAAGCAGTGACATTTGTCTTTTTCTAGTGTTTTTTATTTTTTTTTTCATTTTTAACATTTCCCTGTGGTCTACATAAACTATTAACTTTCTGCTTGTGTCTAAATTCTTCGTTCATTCAACTCCACAGGTCCATCTTCAACCTTATTTGTGAGTAATGACACCAGAAAGCTGGTTTGGAGCGTTGGCCCTTTAAATGCACATGAGCCACACCTGTCCTGTCCAACCAACAAATTAACATTTTAGGTGATAAGCTCCAAGTTTGGACATATTTTCAGAATGGACTACAACCACTGCTGCTGACAAACAGTGTATTTTCTAGACTACAATCCACTACTTTTTTCTGATGCTATGGCCTCGCACCTCCAATGACAACGCGGCTAATTTTGGTTTCATGCACCAACGATCAATTTGACTGCTACAACACCTTGTTCTATTGCGTCTCTTAACTCAAGATTATTAACTTATCCTATGGATACAATTTCATTAATGGACAGACCACAGAATGTGCTTTTAAATGGTTTTAAATCCAGTTCAATTGTTTTAAAGGTGTCATTCTGCTAAAAAACACTTTTCCACGCACCTTTTGTAATCTGATGGGTCACCCCGAGTTACCAACACATGCGGCGTTTGCTGCGTGGTGTGTCACCTCCACTGGCTGTTTTTCCCATTCATAGAAAATCACACAGACACACGAGCGACTGGACATGCCCCATGTGGGGTTAAGCCCATCTCCCATTGCAGCGACTCTGAAGTAGCATTAGCATTAGCATCTACAAGAGAAGATGGTGCCACAGTAGCTGTTGCACAAACTTGAAAAAAATGGTTCATGTGCTCTCTGTGGAAATAAAGTGTTTTTTTTTCTCTGCACATTTTCAAAACAAGCGATGACATGAAAGCTAGCTGGATGCTACTCTGGGAATGGAAACACACAGAGAGAGAAAGAGAGAGAGAGAGGGGAGGGGGGATTGTTCATTCACGCAATCTGAGCCAATCAGAGACGCCTCATCAAGACGTCATGGACATGTATGCAGAAGTACCGGTAAACTGTTGTTCGATGTCAAGTCATTTTTCTATGCTCCAAAAACAGCTGGAAACAAAGCAATGGGGCCTTTTTTTAAAAAATAGAACCAACACACAATATATTCAATAACAATGGAGAACAGAGCACTATTAATGAAATGACCATGGAATGACTCCTTTAAAAACAGGTCTTCTTCAGGTCTGTGTTCTGTCACCCATCTTGTTTTCCATATACACAAACAACATCACCAGGAGTAGAAACAGACTTTTTAAATATGCAGATGACATGCCCTGTCACAGTACAAACAGGAAGTTAGCACTTTGGTCCAAACATATGCTGAGAACTAACTAGAGCTCAATATATTTAAAACCAAGGAGCTCTGCTGTGGGCCTGCAAGGAGGAACCCTGACCTGCCCAGACCCCTGTTTGAACCCCTGCAGATCCACGGTCTGGGTGTGGATCAGGTCACAACTTTTAAATACTTTGGCTTGGAAATGGACACCTGCCTGTCCTTTGGACCTCGTGTGGACACTGTAAATAAGAAAGACCAGCAGCGTCTCCATCTGCTGAGGAAGCTCAGGTCTTTTAATATCAGCGAGGACATTTCAACTCTTGTTTATAAGTCACTCATCAAATCCATCATCACCTATAATCAATCATCTCAACCTCGTTCAATTTTCAGACCATGAAACATAAAACTAAACTTTTCTGAATAATAAATCAGGCCACTAAAATTACTCCAACAGCACAAGCCCCTCTGTCTGAACTGTACCACCGCTCAGTGATGAGGAAAGCCACCCCCGTCACTGAGGACCCCCTCCCGTCCACTGTACACCATTCCTTCAGGCTGCTGCCATCAGCCAAACAGTACCGGACACCACTGGCCAAGAAAAACATCGCTAAACTACACCTTTTTTTATGTTGTACATGCGTGGGTGGATGTTTATATTTTTTATTTCAGTTAAGCTATGACAGAAGAAAATGTTCTATTTTTAACTGAAACAGATAATGAAGTTATCTGTCTGTCTGTCTGTCTGTCTGTCAAAGAAGGAAATGGAGCTGCTGCATGTAAGAGCTTGTCATCACCAAATCGATGGTGAGATGCTGGAGATGGGGTGGGTGTAGTTTATAGTCTGAAAAATACAGTGTGTGGAACTGGAGAAATGTTGATCTGAAGTCTGGACCTTATACTGTATGTGCAAATATGGGGACAGAACTAGTTATGGACACAACAAATTAAGAAGAAATTCAAACAGGTTGTCGAAATCCACTGGATGAATCTACATGCAGTCAAATTATGTGACCTGTATCCGATCTTTTCCAGACATTCTGAACTAGGGGTGGGGGAAATTTCCGATTCTTAGATGCACCATGATTGGATAGATGCATAGACGATTCTGAATCGATTGACAAATGTCCAAATTCCATTGTCCATTGTGTCCTTGGGCAAGACACCCTCACCCTCGCCCTCCTTCCCTCCAGTGTCATTCACAATGTGTATGAATGTGTATGAATGTTTGGTGGTCGTTAGAGGGACAGTAGGTGCACAATGTCAGCCATGCTTCTGTCAGTCTGCACCAGTGCAACTGTGGCTACATATGTAGTTTACCACCACCAGAGGGAGCATGTGAGAGTGAATGAATAATAGATCAATATTGTAAAGTGTTGTGGGTGCCTTGAAAAGCACTATAGAAATTGTTATTATTATTATTATTATTATTATTATTATTATTATTATTATTATTATTATTATTATTATTATTATTATTATTATTATTATTAAGGTAAGGTACCTTATTTTTCATTATTATACATTGTTATTTTACACTGAACAAAAAAAATGTGTACTCTACATTTTAAACTAAATTAAAATACATTTTTATTTTCATTAGCCTTTGAAGGGAGATAAAGAATGAAGTCACAACTCTGTGACCCTGTTCTTTACATTCTCTTCATAATTTTGTGTCTGATTCACTCTATTTAAATTATATAATGTATGTATAAACTTTATTGTAATTTATTGAAATTGTATAAAGCATGTATAATCAGTTTATCTTGTACTTTTCTTTCTTATTTATTGAATCAGTTTATCTTGTACTTTTGTAATTTTATAACTTTGTGCAATCGAATTATAATGGGTTTTTTTTTAATTATTATTTTTCAACCCGTCTTAAAATTGTATTTTAATTTTTAATCAATGTGAAGCACTTTGGGCTACAGTGTTTGTATGAAAGGTGCTATACAAATAAAGATTAGTATTATTCTTCTTCTTCTTCCGGGAGGAGGGTGTGTTGAGGAGAGGGAGAGAGACACTGTGCGATTGTTTGCTTTTTCACTATTTTTCATTCTTTATTCTTTACATGGTGATAGTGGTGGTGGGATAAAGTGTTTATTGTTCATTTAGTGGTGTTATTTTTGTAAACGGGTGGTGGTTTTTACACTTTTGCAGACCAAACCTGGTCTGCGGGGTGGACACGCCGCACCCTGTCATGGCGTCCAGTCCCCTCACTTCGCTGTCGCGCAAACACGGCATCAGGGTTGGTGCTGGGTCTGCGTGCAGCGTGGAGGACGTCGCTTTAGCTGTGGGGGACATTATTGGTCATGGATCAATAAAATCCGCCGCTCGCATGAACAGGGCCGTGGTCCTGTTTTTGGAGCGGGTCGACCAGGTGAATCAGCTGGTGGAGGCGGGGCTCACCGTTAACGGGCTGTACGAGCAGGTACTCCCTCTCGTTCAGCCCACTACACGAGTTATTCTTTCCAACGTGCCCCCCTTCGTAAGCGACGATTTCCTGGTTGACCAGCTGTCTAAGCACGGTAGAGTGATTTCCCCCATCAGGAAAATCCTGTCTGGGTGCAAGTCACCTCTACTGAAACACGTAGTGTCGCACCGAAGACAGCTGTTCATGATCCTGAACAACAGGACGGAGGAGTTCAACTGCCGGTTCACGGTAAGAGTCGATAATTTCGACTACATGTTGTTCGCCACGTCATCCCAGAACAAATGTTTTGGCTGCGGTGAGGAGGGACACCTCGCCAAAGCATGTCCGAACCGTGCGGCCCCGGGGCTGCGGGGCTCCGCCGGGGGGGCGGCGGCTCCGGCTCCCGCGGGCGGGGCTGGGGCTCCGTCCGCGGCTCTCGGGGCTTCCGCCGCGGTCACTCTGGCGTGGGCCGCGGTCGCTGCGGCTCCGGCGCGGGCCGGAGCTGGTGCGCCCGCCCCGATTCCGCCCGCGGCCGCTCCGGGGCCGGTGGTGGCGGTCCATCGCCGGCGGTCGTGGCTGCCGCCCCCCCGGGGCGGCCCGTCCAAGCGGCCCGGCGCAAGGCACCCCCTGCGGCTATAACGCGAAGCGCTAAGGTGTGTGAGCAAAAGGTGGAGGACATGCATGTGGGTGAAAACACTGAGGTGAGGGGAGAAGGTGATGGTGGAGGGAAAATGGAAAAAAATTAAACAAAAAAAGGTGGGGGAGGGGGGAGAGAAGGGTGTAGTGGGAGGGGGGAACACAAGGGTGGAGGAGATAGGTGATGTGGGTGAAGGGACCAGCAGAATAGAGGGGGCAGGTGGGATAGAGGGAGAGAAGGGTGAGATAACTGGGGGTGTAGGTGACACAGGGGTGATATGTGAGACTGAGAAAGTGACTGAAAGTTTGTGTGAGTCGGGTGAGGCTGAAGGAGTGAGTGAGAGTGTGTGTGCGGCTGGAGGAGTGAGTGAGAGTGTGTGTGCGGCTGGAGGAGTGAGTGAGAGTGTGTATGAAGCTGGAGGAGTGAGTGAGAGTGTGTGTGAGGCTGGAGGAGTGAGTGAGAGTATGTATGAAGCTGGAGGAGTGAGTGAGAGTGTGTGTGAGGCTGGAGGAGTGAGTGAGAGTGTGTGCGAGGCTGGAGGAGTGAGTGAGAGTATGTATGAAGCTGGAGGAGTGAGTGAGAGTGTGTGTGAGGCTGGAGGAGTGAGTGAGAGTGTGTGTGCAGATGGAGGAGTGAGTGAGAGTGTGTGTGAGGCTGGAGGAGTGAGTGAGAGTGTGTGTGCAGATGGAGGAGTGAGTGAGAGTGTGTGTGAGGCTGGAGGAGTGAGTGAGAGTGTGTGCGAGGCTGTAGGAGTGAGTGAGAGTGTGTGTGAGGCTGGAGGAGTGAGTGAGAGTGTGTGCGAGGCTGTAGGAGTGAGTGAGAGTGTGTGTGCGACAGGCGAGGTAGAGGAGAGTGTGAGGGAGAGAGCAGGGGCAGTGAGTGTAGGCACAACTCTTGGGGCTGCAGTGATGGAGGGAAGCTGGGAGGTTGTGCCGGGGAGGCAAAGGCGAAGTAAAAGGAAAAACATAAATGTAGAAACAGGAAGTAGCAAAGCTGGGAGGATGGAGGAGGCAGTAGGTGAATCTACTGACTCAGATGAAGAACTCTCTGACAGCAGTGACCTGTCATTATCCCAGGTCACTGCTAGTCAAAAAAAATGCATACTCGGAAAAAATGATAAAAAAACTTTTTAGAACAAACAAAAGGAGTTAAAAGATTAAACATGGCACTACATTTCCCAAACATATTAGGTTTTTATCATTCAGCCAGACACATAATAAAACACAAAGCAACATCAGAACTCACCACACAAGAAATTTACAGATTAAACAAACATTTAGTAAAAGTGAGAAAACAACTTAAGTTTTAATGATGTTGCGTTTATTTTTATTTTTTAGTGTTTTTATTTTTCTTATTTTATTAACTATGTCATGTTTTAAAATAGGAAGCTTGAATGTAAACGGTGCCAGAGAGGCAAGAAAGAGGGCACTGGTCTTTGAAACAACAAGGGCAAAGCGGATCGACGTGCTGTTCCTACAAGAAGTCCATGGAGATGAAAAGGTGGAGGCAGACTGGAGGAAGGAGTGGGAGGGACAGGTGGTCCTAAGCCACAACACCTCCCTCAGTGGAGGAGTGGGCCTCCTGTTCTCCAGGGCCTTCACTCCTTCCTCTCTGGAGGTCGAACATGTTGTCCAGGGGAGGTACGTTTTAGTCAAGGCACAGTTCCAGCAGCACACCCTGGTTTTTATCAATATCTATGCACCGACCAATGGCGCAGAGAGGAAGAGCTTTTTACAAAAAGTGAAGACAAGGTTGGACTGCTGTGGTCCAGAGGAGGTTTTATTCTTGGGTGGGGATTTTAACTGCACAGAAAATGAGCTTTTAGATCGAAACCATGCAGAGCCTCATCCTGCTTCCCAGCACACGCTGAAGCAGCTGGTCGCTTCTCATGGTCTGGTGGATGTATGGAGAAGGATGCATGCAGACTGTAGACAGTATACATGGTCCCACCTAAAAGAAAACTACATGTCTTTAGCCAGATTAGACCATTTTTATTGTTTTAAGTATCATTTTAATGTTTTTAAAGAATGTAAAATATTGCCAGTTGGTTTTACTGATCATTCTTTAGTTTTATGTAGTGTTTTTATGAAAAATATTTTACCCAAGAGTGCATACTGGCATTTTAATTCGGTTTTAACTTTTGATAAAGGTTTTAGAGAGGCTTTTAAGTTTTTTTGGAGTAATTTTAGACAGAGAAAAAATGATTTTACGTGTCTTAGGCAGTGGTGGGACCATGGAAAAATAGAAATAAAAGTTTTATGTCAGCAGTATATTGTCAATGTCACTCGTGATACTTGTCGATCTATTCGCGACCTGGAAACTGAAATAGTGGAGTTAGAAGCCATCACTAATTCCACAGGAAACAGAGGGTATATTGAAACCCTCAAGTCTAAAAAAATGGCCTTGGCCGACCTGCTGGACACCAAGGTACAGGGTGCACTGGTCAGGTCCCGGATACAAAACATCACAGAGATGGATGCTCCCTCTGGCTTCTTCTTCGGCCTGGAGAGGAAGCTGGGGCAACGGAAAACAATCCACGCTTTATTATCGGACACAGGGCAGGAACTCAGCGAGCCGGTCAAAATACGACAAAGAGCGGTGGAGTTCTACTCCACCCTCTACAGCAGTGAGTTGGAGGAGGACAACCAACATCTCCTGGACAGTTTCTGCAAAAACCTCCCCAAGGTATCGGAGGACACCAACTCACTGCTGGACCGGCCGCTGGAGGTAGGAGAGTTAATCGCCACTCTGCAGAGCATGCAGGGACGAAGAGCTCCGGGACTGGATGGACTAACTGTCGAATTTTTTAAAGCATACTGGGACATTTTAGCTGATGATTTTATTGATGTTTTTAACGAAAGCCTGGCTGAAGGGTCCCTGCCACAGTCCTGCCACAGAGCGGTGGTGGCTCTCCTGCCGAAGAAAGGAAACCTCCAGGAAATTAAGAACTGGCGCCCTGTGTCCCTCCTCTGCGTGGATTACAAGATATTGTCGAAGGCCCTGGCTAACAGGCTGAGATAAGCTATGGAGCAGGTCATCCACCGGGACCAGACCTACTGCATCCCCGGCAGGTCAATGGTAGACAATGTCTACCTCATTCGGGACGTTCTGGAGGTCTCCAGCTCTTTGGACGTCGACGCTGGGCTGATTTCACTAGACCAGGAAAAGGCATTCGACCGCGTTGAACACAGCTTCCTCTGGAAGACCATGAGGAAGTTTGGGTTCAGCGCTGGTTTTATTGCCAAGATCCAGGTATTGTATAGTGACATTGAAAGTATACTGAAATTTAATGGCAGTTTGTGTGCTCCTTTTAGGGTGCGTAGAGGCATCCGGCAGGGGTGCGCCCTGTCCGGAATGCTGTACGCACTCTCCCTGGAGCCACTCCTCTGTAAGATACGCACTAGCATTGATGGCCTGATTTTACCTGGTTTTAATAAGAACATTGTTTTATCCGCATATGCGGATGATGTCATTGTTTTTATAAAAAATCAGACTCACATTGACATTTTAAAAGTTTTAACCAATTTGTTTAACCATCTGTCATCAGCGAAGGTAAACTGGACGAAAAGCGAGGCCCTAGCTGTTGGCAGATGGCGTGGCGGCCTCCCGGTTCTTCCCCAGGGGCTCCCATGGAAAAGGGATGGCCTAAAATACCTGGGAGTTTTCCTGGGGAAGAACAACAAAAAAAACTGGGAGGATGTCACCGAAAAAATAGAAAACAAATTGAACAAATGGAAATGGCTACTCCCTCAGATGTCGTATCGAGGTAGAGTACTAGTGCTCAACAATTTAGTTGCTTCCCTCCTGTGGCACCGCCTCGCTACGATGGACCCCCCCGCAGGTTTGCTGGAAAAAGTCCAAGCAATGCTTGTGGACTTTTTCTGGGGGGGTCGGCATTGGGTGCCACAGGGGGTGTTGTTTTTATCAAAAGAGGAGGGGGGCCAGGGCCTTATCCACCTGGCCAGTAGAACAGCAGTTTTTAGATTACAGTTTTTACAAAAGTTTTTAACAGGGCCCACAGATCTTGTGTGGCGAGAGGCGGCCAGCTGTATCTTCAAACATGTGAGTAACCTGGGGGTGGACACAGCCCTGTTTTTAATGAATTCTAAATGATTAAATTTTAACGGGGTTCCTCTTTTTTATCAAAGTGTTTTTAAGTCCTGGGCCCTTTTTAAAAGCAGTCCAAGCAAAAGCTCTGACTCTCTGTTCTGGTTGTTAAAGGAGCCATTGGTGCATGGAGCCAGACTGGACGTCTCCGGCGGAGCCACGCCTGGGTTGACGACGGCGCTGCTCCGCACCGGCACGCTGCTGCTTGGGCAGCTGGTGGACGTGGCGGGGCCGGAGCTGTCGGATGCCCGGGCTGTGAGTTCTCTGCTGGGGGTCCGGTCCACCAGGGTGTGCCAGAAAATGTTACAGCTGTGGAGGCAGAGACTCTCGGGGAGAGAGAGGGGTCTCCTCACAGACTTCGCCAGAGGGACTGAACCCGACCGAGGAGACCCCTTCCCAGAAGTGGACATCTATCCCGACCTCGGAGACCGTGGCGGACCTCTCCTCGAGAGTCTGAAGAACATCGACCTCCACACCGCGGACAAGAAACAACTGTACAGGAGCTGTGTCAAGGCCATCAATAAAGACAGACTGTGTGACAGAGCTCCCACTGTGTGGACCAACAAACTGGGAGGAGACCACCAACCACAGTGGAGAGCTCTGTACAAACCTCCCCTGAAGAAGAGGACAGCCGACCTCCAGTGGAGAATTTTACACGGAGCCTTCGCCTCAAATTCTTTCATCTCCCACGTTGAGCCCGCTGTGTCAGACCAGTGCCCGTTTTGTAATTTTAGAGAAACAGTGTTTCACGTTTTTAGCGAGTGTAGAAGACTGTCAGGTCTCTTCACTCTTTTAACCGATGTTTTTAAACTGTCCAATGAGTTTTTTAGCATTCCAGTTTTTATTAATGGGGTCAAATATCAGAAAACAAAAAAAGAAAAAACTCAGTTACTAAATTTTATCATTGGGGAGGCGAAGCTGGCAATTTTAACAACTAGGAAAAATAAGATAGAGGGGAGGGCAGGGACAGAACCAGCCTCAGTCTGGCGCTGTAACATCAAGTGCAGACTGAGGCTGGAATTCGCTTTTTACACAATAACCAATGATT
Source organism: Siphamia tubifer (assembly GCA_020466265.1). Lineage (NCBI taxonomy): Eukaryota > Metazoa > Chordata > Actinopteri > Kurtiformes > Apogonidae > Siphamia > Siphamia tubifer. The sequence continues at coordinate 10,937,945 of CM035787.1, read as the reverse complement.
TGAACAGTTTTAAAAACATTTGGGCTTTTAATAAGACATTGTGCACTGTAAAAGATAATATGCTTGTTTTTACTGATTGCCTCTCTGGCTAAAGATGTTCATCTTTTTGGTTTTGTATTGGTTTTAAATGTATGCTTTTATTTTTTTTACAATCACAGAACACTAGTTATTTATTGTATATGTGAATACATAATGTAAATAAATGTGGTTGTAAAAATCAAAATCTTCTTATGATTATTATTATTATTATTAACTGATGCTTTCTTTGATGTTGTTGGGGCAATCAGTAAGGAGCAGGACCCATTTCCTGCTGTAGAGCCAGAGTAATGGTCAGAATCACCTGGCTGGAGGATTTTACCTTAACAAAGATGTTTTAGGTGATGGGGGGGGGGGGATTTCGCCACCAAAGGTACGTCAACAAACACTGCTAAAGATGAAAGTGACCATTAAAACAACCACAATGGTATGAAAATGACCCACATGTCTGGTTCATTTGAATGGTTTAATGTTTAATGTTCAGTCAGTGAAGACACATTGACCCACTGACACCAATACATTACATTTAAAGTCTACATTTTCTTTTACTTTTAACACATTTCAAACAAAATTGGTGAATTTTTCTAATTTTTAAAGGGTTTTACTTGTAGTATTTGGGGCCTTGAAACAAATCAGACCTTTTACATGTTAAAGTGCGATTCTATTCATGAAAAATTCACAGTACGAAAACACTTCTGGAACAAATTCATTTCGTAAGTAGAGGTACCACTATATATTTTTTTTTTTTACTTTTAACATTTTTTTTCTTTTTCTTAAACTTGAGCTGTAAATACAAATACCAAATTGAATGAATTACTTTTTAATTATTTCACAACTGTGCTTTTTGGCACATGAGGTACCCTGCAGGAGGGACACCCAAGGGTTAATGAAATATATCACAAATGCATGATGTGTCCCAAATGTTTTCTTCACCACTGTCTACGTCACCAGTCAAGTTGTGTTTGTCTAATGGAGGAATTACATTACTCATCAGGTTTGTACTAGAACACATATCGAACTCATTCTGTCCAGTTTTAGCTTTGACTTCTTCCATTTCCTATTTTTTCTTCTTTCATTCCTTCGTTCCTTTCCCATCATCCTCTGTTCATCACCCCCACCCCCACCCCCCACCTCCCCTCCCCCTCCTTCTCTTCTCCATCACACTGTTTCCTTCCTCCATTGTTTACCAGATGATGAACGACTGGTTGTTACACTCATCCATCTACTGGGCAGCCTCATCTATCTATCCACCACCTGCCCACACACACACACACACACACACACACACACACACACACACACAGGTTTCTATGTCTCACGAGGACCAAGTTTGTAATCATCACTTCTAGATAAAGTAGCCATTGGGAAGTGAGTGTAAACACAATCTTTATATATATATATATATATATATATACAGTATATATATATATATATATATATATATATATATATATATATATATATATATATATATATATTTAATATGTCTTCAATAATGAAATAAAAATACATGTTTAAAAACGCATAAAAATAAAATAAATGGAAAAAGTAAACGTCTTTAAAAAAAAAGCCTTTTCCCCCAAATGTAAAAATATACAAATATAAAAAACATGAATAAAATTACATTAACCTCCCCCCCAAAAAAATAAAATAACAATAATAGTAATAAATAATAAAATACATTGGAAAAAGTAAACACATCTTGAAAACTTAAAAAAATATAGAGAAATAAATATGTAAAAATATTAAATATTTATTTTAATAAATAAAATAAATTCAATAAAATTACATTTAAAAAATAAAAAAAAAGATACAAATATAAAAAAAATTACAAAATAATAATAATAATAAAAATTTAAATACATTGAAAAAAGTAAACATCTTAAAACCTTTCAAAAATAAACATTTGACCTTTGCACATGTTTATGGGGATTTTTAGAAAACAAGTTATGTGTTTATAAGGGACATCATTAGCACACATTTGCATACTTCACACAGATTTCACCTACATTTATATTTAATCCTTGTGGGGACCTGAATTTTGGTCCTATGGTGTCAGAAAGTGTGACTGTGTAAAACAGGGGTGTCAAATTCATTTTAGTTGAGGGGCCACATTCAGCTATATTTGATCAGAAGTGGACCGAACCAGTAAAATAAAAACATAAACATTTATAAATAATAATCCATATTTTACAGAAAAAAGGTCAATTTACATCATGAAAATGTTTACATGTACAAACCGTCCTTTCAAACAATGTGGATAGCATTAACATATTGATATAAATGTGTAATTTTAACATTATTAGGTTGTAGTTTATCATTTCCATGTGTATATTATGGCTTACAAATACACAAAACATTTAGTAAAGGGTGGGATATTATTAAAATTGTATTTATTTCTCTTAAGACATTTCAGGTTGTTCACATTTGTTCTGGTTATACAGGCTTTTTGTATATGTTTTTGAATTAACTAAATGAAAACATTTACAAAGAGAAAAAAAATGACTTTATATTTATTTATTATGGGAGTGAATTGGTCTAAATATGGAACCTCAACTAAAATGATTCATATATTCGTCTCACTTTTACATTTCACAAATTCCTTCAAAGGGCCAGACTTGACCCTTTGGCAGGCCAGATTTGGCCTCTGAGCCTTATGTTTGACACCTGTGGTGAAAACATACCAATGTCCCCATAAAGATAAGACTACAACCACACACACTTAACAGGTGTCGTCCCTCTCTCTCAGCCGTCCAAAGTGTCCACAGAGAAACACATAGTGCATCATTTGAATCCTCCTGATCATCCTCATCCTCTTCCTCTTCTTCCTCTTCCACAATCACAGACACACACCTCCTCCCATGGGGGGTGTCGGAACAGCCTCTGATTAAAAAGCCTCCATAGAAAATCAATAGTGCCTTCATTATAGCCTCACCTCGCCTCCCCCCTCCCCCCTCCCCCTTCCATCATTCCGTCTATCACTTTCAAACATGCTTTACACAATACCCTGAATATACTGCCCCCCCACCCCACCCCCCCATTTCTAAATAAGCATCTCTACAGTTTGTCTTCACCCTCTGTCATGACCCACAGTATTATTGGACAGATTAGCATCTTCGCAGCAGCAGGAGAAATGACAGAACATTTCACAGATGATGCTAATTTGCAGTAAATCACTGTTTGCATTTAGGCTGTGGTCCAGGACCGGCTAAGGTTTGGTTATTTCTAGACAAAATAAAAATGGCCTGGGTAAGCAATTGGGTTTTTTTTTATGAGCAATTAATCACACTTGTATGCAAATTGAATTGTTTCCTCTAAATGGACCAGATCCAGCCAAACATCAGTGTCATAAATTAAAGTTTCAACTGTCACTCTCATTTTTTAGCTTGAGCCATATCAGCGTTTCTGCATGTATCAATACATCTAATCAATCAATCAATCAAACTTTATTTATATAGCACTTTTCATACAAGAGATGCAACACAAAGTGCTTTACAGCATTAAAAACATTAAAAACATGTACCCATCCATCCCTCCATATATTCACAGAACACACTTACGCACATGAACACACCTACCCGTACACACACACATGCACCCACACACACACATTCACCCACACACACTCTCAGCTTCAACTATAGGAGACATGACCTGGCACTGAGCATCATGGAAACGTCTACCCTGGGGTCCTCCACACTGGGAGGGGCCCCTGGCCATGACCACTAGGGGCGCCTGTGCACGGACCCCCGACGAGCCCCCCCACCAAGGTGAGGAGTCCTCCAACCAGCCGGGCCGAGGGGACCCGCGGGCAGTACCCCCAGCAGCGGGCCAGATACAACCCCAACGTGGAGGACCCCCCTAATGCTTTTTAAAGCAACTTTAATCATATTTAATGTCCAATCCCAGATACAGTTTTTCATAACACTTTATAATACCTACACACAATTGACGATGTATTAACCATTTATTACCCATTTATAAATGGGTTGTTCATTATGTATTAACCATTTGTTACCTATTTGTTAATGTCTTGTAAAGGTTCATACTAGTGTAAATGTAAAATTAGATTATTTTTAACCAACATGTGCAGTGTTTACAACTGTTTCTTTGTTTACCTATAAAGCAGATATACAAACACTGCACCTGTTGGTTAAAAATAATCAAATTTTACATTTGTCTTTGGAAGAGACTAGTATGAAGACCCGATCGGAGGAAACGACCTGTTCGTTGTGTACGGAGGACAGTAAAGTAAATTAACTTCAAGCAGTTTTAGTCATGACAGAGTCAACAGTATCATTAAAAACAGACTTAAAAGAGCTCGCCATAGTAAAGCTAATGGATGTTATGCAGAGCGGCTACAGCGCTGAACCCTGTCCATCCATCTGATCTTCTGATTCTGATGGACCATCACTGTGAAATATGCACCATCTGTTCCAGGGGTGGGTAACTCCGGTCCTCTAAGGCCAGAATCCTGCATCTTTTTGATATTCCCCTTTTCCAGCACACCTGATTCTATTAATGATCAGCTCATCATCCAGCTCTACAGAAGGCTGATAATGATGTCATGGCTTCCAGGTGTCATGGAAGAGGGAAACATCCGAAACTTCCAAGATACCGGTCCTCGAGGCCTGGAGTTGCCCACCCCTGATCTAGTCTGGTTAAAGTACTCACATTCTGTACTTAAGTAGAAGTACAGCTACTTTTGTGAAATAATACTCTGGTAAAAGTAGAAGTACAGATTCAACTCCTTTACTTAAGTAAAAGTAAAAAAGTACAACTTCTCAATTGTAATAAAGTACAAAAGTAAAAAGGAAAACTGTAGTTTTTTTTTGTCATGAACGCAATAATACTGAAGAAAATAAAAGTTTTAAAAGTATCTGAAATAAAGCCTTTAAAAGTGAGTGAATTTGTAGATAATGTGTTTGATCAAGTTGTAGGTATGGGCAGGAAAGTCATAAGATTTTTTTTAAGTTATAAATATGAGATAAAAATGCATAATTTTAAGATAAAAAGTCAAAAGTGTGAGATAATAATTTTTACTTTTTTATCTCACAATTTTGACTTTATATCTCATAAAAGTAAAAATTGTACAGTACAGATATTTATACAAAACTGCAGGGAGTAAAACTTGCCAGATACGTAGAAAATCTACTGAAGTACAGTAATGAAGTATTTTTACTTAGTTACTTTACACCTCTTGATCTATTCTATACTGACCAACCACAAGTCTTGGGGGGGTTTCACAATGCACCCACCAACTTCACTACTAACTCTTTACATTATGGATCACTAATACGGTGATAATTTTTATGGTAATAATGCCTTTGTAACTGCTTATTAAAAGCAATTTCCATGCAGCTCCCAGTGCAATTACTCTGCAGTTTCCAGGTAATAGTGATGCAAATAGCTTTCATTTGAAGTATAATAAAATGGTAATTATTTGAAATTAATCTGTAGTTACTGAAACAATGAGTCCAGGATTTACTTGTTTTTAATTTAATTACCTGAAAAACAAGGAGTTAATAATTTCCAGGTAATTTCCATGAAAATCCACAGCAACAGGCATTATAACTTGTTTCCACCCAATTACTTAGTTATTATCGAGAAAAAAGACTAAATCAAGTCAGTGCAGTAAATATGGTAAAAACTATTATCTGTCTGTAACTACACTAGAAGAAGTTAAGTAATTTAATGGAAATAACATGGTATCAGAGCTGGAAAAATGCTCTATTGCCACGTTCTACTTAATTACCTAACTGTGTAATTATTACTATGAAATTACATTGAAATGACCATAGAAATGTTCACATTAATGAAAGCTGTTTGCATCACTATTACCTCCAAACTGCAGAGTAATTACACTGGAAACTGCATGGAAAATAATGGTTAAAAAAGGCATTATTACCATGGAATTACATCAAAATTACCATAGAAATTATTACCTTATGTGGTGATCTGTAATGTAAAGTGTTTGTGGCATGAGTCCAAGACATTTCTAAGTCCACAAACCTGGTATGGGTGGGTGGATGGTTGGATGGATGGATGGATGGGTGGGTGGGTGGATGGATGGATGGATGGATGGATGGATGGATGGATGGATGGATGGATGGATGGATGGATGGATGGATGGATGGATGGATGGATGGATGGATGGATGGATGGATGGATGGATGGATGGATGGATGAGCAGTGCTTAACCTCCTCAGACTCAAGAAAATGCAATTTTTCAGAATAGAATAGACACCAGTGATGTGAGGGCTGACCCGAAGTGAGCGGGCGCCTGTGGTCACATGCAGTTGCGGGTCATTAAAAAATATTTTTAATGATATTCAGGTTGCAGTCAGTCGGGTCGTTTGTCATTTGACGTAAACATTAAAATAACCTGGTAAATGATTGTAAGTTCAATATTAGGTACAATTTTCTATTATTAATACATACACTTTGTTGACTGACGCACAACGTGGTCAGTATCCTACGGTATGGAGGGAGCAAGAGAGAAAATAAAGTAGGGAGAGTGGAAGCTCCAGAAACATACAAACAAATAAAGTAAGGTTTGGGACACATTCACTGAGATTTTTAAAGATGATGAGAAGCTCCCAGTGTTTTCTTCTCCATGGAAATGTCAAATGTCTCTTTGGGTGTTACAGGTTGTCGACCCCTGGTGTAGATGCTGCGTTAGCGTTGATAACTTTTGAATGACAAAGCAGGACAAAAATATTTTCTCAACATATTAACTTACAAGCAATGACATTGGATTTTAACACAGAAATAAATGCATGTATGTGAGTAAGGTCATGTGATGTTCATAAAGACAACTGATTACTTTTTAAAAATGCGGGTTAAGAAGTGGGTCAGGTGTGTCCCTATATTTCTTGTCTGAGTTTCGGGCAAGCTAGCACAGGGGTTCCATTGCCTGACGGCGGGCAATTTGAACCAAGTTGACAAAAAACACATCTGTAACTCTGTGAGTTTCTGTTATTCAAACATGTAAGTGACACCATTAAAAACCTTTTTAAAGAGATGAAAAGAAATCTCCTGCTGAGGCCACACCTATGGTTATTCACAGGTACAGTACCCAGGGCTTGAGTGACTATTCAGAGGTGAGAGTACGCCCTATTCAGCCACAATAGCCAATCAACAACATGGAAAGTGACAGCCATTAGAGTATTCAAATAACAGAGTCTCTGAAAGGCCTGAGTCTCCAGTGGGTTAAAAAAAAAAAAAACACTGGCTGCGGGTCATTTATACATCGACCCGCGCATCAGTGATGGACACAAACTAAAACAGGGTTGGATACCTGGGCAGACAGCAGAGGGGGCAAAAGAATCAGATAAGTAACAGACAGAACGCAGATACCTGATTACAGGTCCAGGTCCGATACACTGAGCACAGCTGTCCAAACCACAACAGGCGAAGGTACCAGTGGAGTAGAAGCAGGATTCCACAGTCACAGAAGAGTCTGAATCAAACACAGATACATCCAAGATCAAACAGAGAAATATCAGTCCAGCTTTCAATGTCCAGTCAATGAGGAACATGTGAATTCAATGAACAATCAGATCAGGAGCACAGGAAGTACAACACAAAACAACAAGTACAATTCACATTTCAAAATAAAACAGGAAGTCATAATTGAAAACAATAGAAAATTATAAAATCATTGCATGGAGTCAGAGCCCTATGTATCTATAGTCACTTTTCCAGTGGAAATATGCACAGAACTTTCAATATTTCCTAAGGGACCATTTACACGAGGATGATTGCAGCTAAAAATTACAAAATATTTTTATCCGAAAGGCCTTTCATTTTGAGAACTTACTTTTCACAGGTTGAAAACCAAAATATGTGAAGATGTATTCCAAAGTGAAACTGTTGAAAACTGTCTGCTGTTGTATCTACATGTCATGATCAAAAATGCTAAAATATTGGTGATACACACAATGACAAGCAGTGTTCTATCAAAGCACCATCTACAGCCTGGCATGAATATCACACACACTTGTGTCCGTGTATGCATGGAGATTTCTTAACGGCGCTCGTGTAAATGCAGATAAAAAGGTTAAGACATGATGCCACTTTTGCATCTTCTCTTCCAGTAGTCTCTGTATAAACATAGCCTAAATGTAAAAAAAAACGAAATATATTATGTCCGTTTTTCAATTAAATCACAAATGCAATGATTTGTTGATTTATTGTCGCAAACATAAATATGTTGTGTTTCAGATATATCCATTATTATGCTATAATCCCACTTTATCTCCTACATAATTGAAAAATGAGTGGGTTTCCTTGTTTTTCCAGATAAAAAGCACCATGTGTCTTTTAAAACTCTTCCTTGCTTGTTGACTTAGGCCAACGCAGTTGTCTACGACTGCTCAAGGTTTATCCCCGAAACATGATGCTTCCAGTCACCCATTATTTCCACCACTCCCGTCCACCCATTCACCCATTCATATGCTTATATATTACATACAAAATATAAAAGAATGAGTTCATGTGCCTCATGCTGTGCATGAGCACAAGGAATTTGGTGGCAATCTGTTCACTCAGTCAAAAGTTATGGGCAAGATAAAATTCGGCCATCTTAAAAGTTTTGACCTTCAAAATCTAATCACTTCATGTACCTATCCTAGAACATTAGCACACCAAATTTGGGACAAATTTGTCCAGCCGTTCAAAACGTATCGCGTTAACACGAAACACCTTATGTGGCGGCACACGCAAAACCATTACATCCCCAATACTCAGAATTTCGGGGATATAAATATATGTCAACATCTTTTTTTTTAATTCACCTGACTGTAGTTGCAGAAATAGGTCTTTCCATTGCAGGTTTGTACCATTTGTAGTGTTCCTAGACACCTCTTGGAAGCAGACAAACTTGGGATGAAATCACAGGAAGAAGAAGGTACAGAAGACCTTCACAAGACCTCCAGACAGAAGCAAAATCTCACAGCACTCATACAAAAACATATATTCACTGATTTACATCCCCCTTCCTGGACCTCATCCTCACTCCCTCATTCCTTCTCTCTATGTGTCTTTGTGTTTCTCGATTGTGTATAAAAAAAAAAAGGCCATGGTAATATCCATTACATGATGTTTATCCATTGTTGGTGTGAATAAACATGATGTGCTTACTCATTTGTACTTTAAAAATGTCTATATTTCTAGAGAAATGGTAGCATCGGATGACTGGTTGTGTCCAGTTTTGGTCGTGGAGTGATCAGATTTTCATTTGATATATCCTTGTGATATGTCAAATGACAATGAAAGAGATTCTGATTAACAATACGAATGATAACAACCATGGTGAGGGTAACTGTATTATTACATTGTAGGTAAAAAGTCGAAGGAAAATCTTAAATGACCTGAACTAATCAGAGGTTTTGAATGTACACCATCATAAAGTGACTCAAAGTCCGTTCCTCCACTAAAGAACTGATGTTTGTATTTGAATGGTTGTTCTGCTTCTGCTGGTGCATTCCTCTACCTTCCTCTGTTTCTGCGTCTCCCCTCTGCAGCTGAGGATTATGGGATCAACACTTAAGCAGAAGTGGAAAAAAGCAGGGGCTCAAACACAATAACCAGCCTCAGCCCTAGGGGGGGTTTGGTTTGGTTTGGGTCTGGGGGCGTGCTTCATTTAACAACCAGGAAAACATGAAAAACTCAGCTGTTCAAATCTTTTCTCTCCTAAATGTTCTGTCATCAGGTTGCTGTTTTTCCAAGTTAAAATTCAAATTTTTTTCTCAACTTTTTCAAAAAAACATTGTCTCGATGTACTTTTCTACTTGTGTGTCTACTGCCTACTTCACTGGTTGAGATAGTACCAGTCGTGTTTATTAGAAAAGTTGTTTGTTATATTATTGAATGAACAAACATAATTTACAATAACTTTTCTATTTTTCATTTCACAATGATTTCAGGACGTGGATACAATTCTACTATAAGATTTTTTTTCTCATACTTCAATCAAGATTTCTACAATTATAATAATAACTGGTGTTATCACCTACAGCCAGTAGTTTTTGAGTTCTCTGGAGGTCAAAGGTAACATGTTGCAAAATTAACTTCTGTAACACTTCTGTGAGTGTGTGTCAAGCATAGACATATCACACTATAACTTATTTAATACTGGATATATTATCATAATATTACACACACTGCTGCATATTTACATATAACAAAATGATCAATAATCCATGTATCATTCGTTTTTAAAAATGAAACCAAAAATAAGACAACGAAAAAAAACCTAATTTCTTCATTATTTGTTTCCAAAACCAAAATTAAAAAAACCATGATGATCCGTTTTTCATTTTTCGTTTTTGTGTTTAAATGAATAATGGAGGAAACGAATAATGGCCGTTTCCAGTTTTATCGAATTTTGACCAGAAGCAAATTAAGTAAACCAGAAAAGATCATGTAGAAACCTATGTCCTATTTTGGGAAAGTAAGAGGGTCACCCTAAGACCTGAAGGTATGACCATGGTGTCATATTCCAGGTATGTTCTTTTTATAATAACACACAAACAAATATTTATATGACAAGTGTATATCTTTCATATGTGTACAGATGGTACTTACCTTATGTATTGATAACAGTTTCCAGTTCTATATCTGACATATGTCATTTACACCTGAGTTGATGTTGAGCACAGAATTCTCACCGACATTTCCAAGGATCTCTGAATACCTAACTGTGTTAGCATGTTAAAAACCTTAGCATGTGTTTTTCCATCGTCAAACAGCTGTTTAATCATACCATAATGATCTTCAAGTCTGGTGGACATGTTTCTTTCGGTTGTTAAGATTCATTTCTGGTTAACTCAACTGGCTTCAGGTCAAAATAGGGTAAAACGGGAAACGGCTGTTATCCATTTTCTCCATTATTCATTAAAACACAAAAACAAAAAATGAAAAACGGATCGTTATCCATTTTTTCATTTTGGTTTTGGAAACAAATAATGAAGAAACAAGTTGCTTTTTCATTGTCTTATTTTTGGTTTCATTTTGAAAAAAGAATGAACGGATTATCAATATTGCAAAAGGTCAAAGGTCAAGGTCGCCTTTAGCAGAAAGGTCAAAATCACATTATTGGCACTAATTCAAGAACAGGTTGTCATAGAAACTTGAGATTGGCACGAAACAGGAGCTAGACTAGGCATTCTGTGAATACTTGTTTAGTAGGACAATAAGTGTCTAGTTCCTCAAATACACGCCCGGAATGGAACCTGTGGCGGGCCAGTTTTAGCCCCAAGGCCATATGTTTGACACCTTTCCATTACCCTTTCAGTCTGTACAGAACATACACTAACACAAAACTACTAAACAGCAGCTTTGGAGGCTGTGATTGGAAAACGTGTGCAATTGAACTTGGTTACCCATGGATAAAGGCCTGTACTGTCCGTTATATGAATACTGATTTGATTTAGTCCGACTCAGACTGAGGCTCTTCCAACTACAGGTCCTGGAGTAGAACGAAGTCAGCCTAAAATGAACACAACATGATGCACGTACGTAAGAGTTCAACAAACAAACACAGTTAGTGTCAGGTCTAAGTGGATTCTGATCGGCAGGTCCCCCTGGTCCCCCCTAACAGATTCATTTACAGTCAGACCACGCCTCAAAGGGTCATGTGACACTGCACTCATCAGCTGCTTCACATTCACCAGCACACGCCTCATTCTGATTAGTTTCTCATTTTAGCTCAAAAGTCAATAGGCCATGAGTCATTGCGTAGGCCCTGTGCCCGCCACGTCTTCGTCGTTGTCATTCTTGTCACCTTTGTCGTTGTCATCTTTGTTCGCACTGTGATGAAACTACTGTTCAGATTCATTTAAAATTGTATATGTCATTTCCTTGGGACAATGTCTACACAGTTTTTTCACAGTTTATATTGTTTTTTATTTCCAAATGAATTTTTTGCTTCATTAGAAATGTACATTTACAGGTATATAATATTTCTCACCAGTTATAACTGATATTAAGAGTTATTACTATTGATCACTGATAAGAAGTCATGTATGGATTGAGTTCATACATCCTTGAGTTCAATTATTTTTGTGTAGTTTCCAATCAAATAATGATTAATGAATTATGTTCATTAATTTAAATCATTAAATTAATGGAAATTATATTAAATATATTAACTTGTTTGTTATGGAAGTTTCCATAAAGCATGGGGGAAACAGGTGTAGAACAAAACGTATTTTTCAAAGGTTTTTGGAAGGTGTTGGAATGTTTTTTTTTTTTCATTATTATTATTTTTATTAATAATATATATAAAAATATTGTAAAAAAATTTAATTGAATTTTATTTTTTAATATATTTTTTTTCATTTAAGAGTTTTGTATTTATTTCTTAAATAATAATAATTTAAAAAAAAAATTTGTTTGCACCCACTACCCAATGGCTGCCCCATGAGATATAGAAGTGTGTGTGTGTGTGTGTATTCCTATCTTTATGGGGAAATTTATATGTTTACACAGTCACACCATGGGGACCTCTAACATTATGGGGACCATAATTCAGGTCCCCATGAGGGTTCAATATAAAGGTCCCCTCTAGGAAAGTAGAAATGGTGTGGCCCAATGAATACAATATTTTTTATTTTATTTCAGGAAGTCCCCATAAATCATGAGGGAAACAGGTGCAAAGTGTAACATGTATTTTCCAAAGGTTTGAAGATGTGTTTATTTTTTTCTGTATTTTTATTATTATTTATTTTTTCATTTGTATTTTTTTTAATTTATTATTGTTTATACTATATATTTTAATAATTAATTTTATTTTTGAAATTATTATTTTTATTCATTCATTTTTATTTTATTTGTTTAATTTAATTACATTTTCTATTTTTTTTATTATCTTTTTTTAAAGATGTATTTACACTTACTACCCAATGGCTACTTGATTACAAACTTGGTCCTCATGAGACATCGAAATGAATGTGTGTGTGTGTGTGTGTGTGTGTGTGTGTGTGTGTGTGTGTGTTAATCCAGTTTTAACTCATTCCATAAAGTCACAGCATCATTAAACAACAGTGTTACTGTGGATATGGTTTTTCCTATAACTCTCTTCCTCCCACCATCATCATCATCATCATCATCATCATCATCATCATCATCATCATCATCATCATCATCATCATCATCATCAGTATCGGTACTCTCTCTCTGTCAGCACCAAAGTGGACTTGGCTTTGGTCCTCATTCGACACAAACAAACATGCAAACACATGGCTTGTATTTGAAGACATTCTCTTTGTAAATGTCGTCACATGTGGAACGTTTCATGGAAAAATTAAAACAAAATTGAACAGGGCTGACAAACAAACTGTGCATCCATTCACACTAACCAGATTCTTCTTACACACTTAATTTTAGCTCCAGTGCTGAAGAGGGTTTGGCTGATTATACAGACTCATTACCATCCTGAAATAGGATGGAGCAAATCTGTGGCTCATATTCTTTAAACTCATCACAAATACATTAAACAGAACTGAGCCAAGGATGGTGTGACTGCTGTATTTGGAGAACATCAAGGTGAAACTTCCCTTTTCTGGGTTTTATATCCAGTTTAGGTGGTGGCCAAGTAAACAAAGCTCTGCAGAAGCCAGTTCCAAGACATCACTTATATTCAACAGAGAAGGTATATAAATGATACTTCAGTCCCATTACTGGAGAGGTTAAGCCACGCCCTTTCTACTTCTGGCCCATTGGTGCTAAGCTTGCAAAAAATTAGAATGGAAGTGAATGGAGCGAGTCGATCTGAATTCTGATTCCGTTAGACAAGCTCTAAATTCACATATGATAGCGGTTAATAATAAATATTTGAAGTGGCGTAGACAGACCACCTGTTTTTAATGGGAAGCAAACGTGACGTGTGCTTGTCCAAATTATTAACAGGTTTTACTCGCAAATGAATCAGCCGTTGGTTAACAGAAGCAGTTGAAATGCACATCAATAATTATAAAAGCACTGTGAGAGCGCAGACCACCACCAAGGTAACCCCCCCCCCCCCCCTCTCCCGGATCACCACCAAAATCTAATAATTTCCAGATCTCCCCATTACCAATGTACCCTGAAAATGTCATCAAAATCCATCCATACCCCCCCCCCCACACACACACACACCCCTCCCCCCGATCACTACCAAAATCTAATCATTTGTTTTTTGTGACACTTCCAACACATCCTGAAAATGTCATCAAAATCCGTCCATAGGTTTTTAAGTTATGTTATGTACAAAAACAAACAAACAAACAAACAAACAAACAAACAAACAAACAAACCAATGCCGGCAAATACATAACCTCCTTGTGGGAGGTAATAATAATTTATTATGAGGTACAACATGTGTGATTCAGGGCACATGACAAACCAGATACACTTTTAGCATTTTATTTCCCATTGAATACCATTAATTCATTTTCTGATCTCAGGCCCCATGAGTCTCCCGGGAAGGGGCGGAGACTTAAGTTGCCCATGTCAGGCAGTATTAAAGACCAGCAGTCAGTTGGACATGAACCAAACTAAGAGTGCACATCAAAAATCAGTGTGTATTATTACTCACTTTTCCAAGACCCTCAAATTCCACCCCAAAGCAAAAATGAGGTGTGTCTCGGGTGTACTGTGGTACAAATGTCACACAAAACTGCTCCTTTTTCTGTCACTTGAGTTTAGTTTTTTTAAAAAGGATGTTAACAGTTATTACATTATACGAAGAATTTTAAAAGGGACATATCATGCAAAATGCACTTTTTAATGTTTTCCCAACACAAATGTTTGTTATATGTGTATGAGGAGACCCTTATATTATGAACAAAAAACATCTACTCTCCTTTTTTCCTGATCCATTCCTTGTTGGAGGGGATGAAAAGGTTTTGGATGTTCTATGCTTCCTACATCACATGCATAGATTATTTGAATACCCCACCCCAATCAGCTCAGCTAACGCCACCTACTGGTCACATGACCTCTGCTCAGACTCACAGATCCTCCATTATTCTTTATCGTATCCCGGTGTGTGTCCGGTTCGTTGGGGTCTGAGCCCTGGTCGCTGTGTGTGCGTCCGGGTCTGCGGTTGGTCTGACCCGGGTTGATGAGGCTGGCTGGTCCATGGGTGGCACCATGACCATGGTGTCATGGCTTGTCTGGCTGGCGTACTGGACCCAAATGCGCCCTGGGGCTGTTAATGGACTGGGAGCTGAAGGCAGCAGGGCCGTAAAAATCAGTACTCGGGTCCACGTTGATTCTCTCCAGCTGATTTTATTTCATGTGTGTCTTTGTATCTTTTTCTCTGCCTCAGGTTCCATTTCTTTCTCTACTTCCTCTTAGTAGAATGCAGAACAGAGGGGGCGGAGTCAGCTGTGGCTCATTTGCATGAAAGCATGTGGCACTAAAACCAAGCGTTTTAAAAATGTCTGTTTTTCCAGGTTGAAGAGGCTGCATCAATGTTGTAGTTTTGACCAAAGGATGTGACAGACAGGTCACTGAGACACCAGGGTGCACTGGTGGAAAATGGACATGATATGTCCCCTTTAAGTAATATTGTAAAAAAAAAAAAAAAAATGCGCCCAGATACCACTGGTTATATTTAGGGTGTTGAAGGCAATTTTAAGCAATATAGTAAAAATGCAGCAGGAAAACATCTTCAACCCCACATTTAAAGTCCTAACTGATTAAAATACGTTAAAGGACACCAACGTCTACAAATCCATCTATTCTGGCTTCACTTTTATCTCATGTGGTAAAGTCAGACATCTATCCATAACCTAATATGTGTGCCTTTAAAGCAGAGGGAAACATATTTAATTTCAGCATATATGAACACCTGCCTTAAGACTAAAGATAAACTGAAAAAACTGCTAACTTTTCCTTGCAGATTACACGCCTGTAAGACAAACACAGCAGAAGTTGGGTTCGTCACCATATTGGTTTTCTGTCTGTCTCTGCCTCTTTTCCTTTTCTGCCTCTTTATCTTTCCCTCTCCACCTTTTCTGATTGTCTGTGTATTTTTCTTCCGTCTTTCTCCCCGCAGGTAGTGGGCAAAAGAAAACACTGTGATAGCAGGGTAGAGCAGCTGGGGCTCCTGCCAGCAGCTGCACGCTGCCATTTCAGCTGATTGGCACTGCAGGCGTTTACCGCTGCAGCGCATACAGGACGCTAATGGAGGGACAAACTCAGACTACCCCATGTGTATGAGGAACTGATGTCTGTTTCATCACGTTTTTGTGTGAAAGGCTTCCACTTGGCATTTGAGATCATTAAAATGTGTGTCTTTGCATGTTATTTGCACAGTTTTATCTAAAATACCACAGGCTGTAATTGTACATCTGCTGCTTTTTTTTTTTTTGCTTCCCTGTGTCTGTTTGATTGATTCCTGAATCAATCTTGGAAGTCTCCGTCAAACACATTTCTAAATCAATTCATCATGTATTAAAGCTGTGATGGTCCATACTAGGTCACAGTCTGAATCCTGTGAGGAGAACCTTAATGAGAACCGTCCTCTACTTGTGCTTTATGGAGACTCTGACCAGTGGTCTGCTCTGGGCTTCAGTCTTTATACTCAACATTAAGTGCTTTTACTTAACAACTCAGTGTTTCCCCCAGTGCATTATAGACCTGGCGGACCACCAGGCCTTGCTTGACACCCCCCCCCCCCAGGTCTAAGTATCACTATTTATTTATTTTAAAGAAATGTATACACGTTACAACTAGTGACACTAACCATAATGTTAACCACTTAAGCCCCAATGGGGTTTTCTGGGAAGTTCTACCTTAAATGTATGCCCAAATTAAAAGAGCTATTGCTCTGTAAAATCAGCCTAGATTGAAAATACCATTTTAGAGTAAATTTATAGCCTCAAGATATGATTTGACAGTGAAAATGTGAATTATGAATCTTTCCGTCCATTTCTGAACATTTACCATATAAAGTTTGAGGTTTGTACAACAAATAACAATTATTCTACAATGATTTTAGTAAGGACAGCAGTAGGCGAATGTTGATAATGTAACGTCAGAGTCTGGTCGACACGATCTGGATATAGATTTAAATATCTGTATAATAAAGTGTAAATGTAGACTTTATTACACTTCTGTCTTTTCTATTAAATAAATTATAATCAAGCCTCAATATGACAAATGTTCATTCCACTTATCGCACTCTGTAGATTCTGTTAATGACATTTCATTTATTAATTCATTATTAAATGTGAATAAAGTGTATTTCAGAATGTGCATTTTTGTTAGCAGTTGGTGCAA
The DNA here is from genome assembly GCA_020466265.1 of Siphamia tubifer. Taxonomy (NCBI): domain Eukaryota; kingdom Metazoa; phylum Chordata; class Actinopteri; order Kurtiformes; family Apogonidae; genus Siphamia; species Siphamia tubifer. The sequence continues at coordinate 10,920,635 of CM035787.1, read as the reverse complement.
GTAACATTAATAAATGTTGTACAAAACACATAATGGATACCATTTCCAATTTCTATTACTTTGAACTTTTTAATTTTATTTTTTTACAAAAACATGTTCCCAAGTAGCCTATCACAGAGAACTACATGCTATTTATATTATCATGTGTTTAGTTCAGAATATAGTGGAAGCATAAACTTTTGAAACCAGTGGTTTTCAAAAAGTGAGGTGGGTCTCTCCTGGGGGGCACCAGATGACCGAGGCGTGACATGAGAAACAATAAACCTGAATATGGTTAGTTAGGTTAGTTAAGGGGAAAAAAAGACACTTTAAAAACATACAAAGATGTAGAAATGTAAACACAAACATTTTAAGATGTGTTAAAAGAGATGTTAAAAACACACACAAATGATTTTTTTTTAAATTGTAAATTGTGTGTGTGGGGGAGGAGGTATTAAACACACAGATGTAAAAATGTATTTAAAAATGTAACGCAAAAAATGTTAAGGTGTGTTAGAGGAGTCATTCCATCGTTATTTCATTAATATTGCTGTGTTAGATAGATAGATAGATAGATAGATAGATAGATAGATAGATAGATAGATAGATAGATAGATAGATAGATAGATAGATAGATAGATAGATAGATAGATAGATAGATAGATAGATAGATAGATAGATAGATAGATAGATAGATAGATAGATAGATAGATAGATCGATCGATAGATCGATAGATAGATCAATCGACTTTATTAATCCCAATTTAGTTCTCCATTGTTATTGAATACATTGTGTGTTGGTTCTATTTAAAAAAAATGTTCACATTGTTTTACTTCCAGCGTTTTTTTTTTCACGGTAGAAAAATGACTTGAGGTCGAACAACAGTTTACCGGTACTTCCCCATACATGTCCATGACGTGGTGATGAGGCGTCTCTGATTGTCTCAGAATGCGTGAAGGAACACTCCCTCCTCCCCTCTCACTCTATGTGTGTTTATCATCCCAGAGTAGCATCCAGCTACTGTAGGTTTCATTCCATCACTTGTTTTGAAAATGTACAGGGAAAAAAAGATGAGGCTTTATTTCCACAGAGAGCACATGAACCAGTTTGATCCGCCATTTTTTCAAGTTTATGCAGCAGCTACTGTAGCACCGTCTTCTCTTGTAGATGCTAATGCTAATGCTACTTCAGGTTCGCTGCAATGGGGGACGGGCTTAACCTTTACGTGGGTGACGCCAATGTCCTCGTAACGTCTAGTGGACAGGCTTTTCTTAGTCGCTCATTTCTCTTTGTTGTTTTCTGTGAATGGTAAGTACAGCCACTGGAGGTGACAAACCACTTTTTTTTCTCATATTTTATACTGACGTTAAAATATAGATTGTTTTGAGGTGAAGGGGTGGGATTAAAAAAAGTTTTACTTCCTCCCACTCCTTTTTTTCATCTGTTTTTTTAATATAATTTTTTGGTTGTTTGTATTTGTTGCGTATTCAAAATAAATTGAATTGAATACATATATGTTAAAAAATTAATTAACTAAAAATCGTAAAAGAGTGGGTCCATTATTCATTCACTCTCACATGGTCCCTCTGGTGGTGGTAAACTACATATGTTTCCACAGTTGTTCTGGGGCAGACTGACAGAAGCATGGCTGACATTTTGTGCCATACACCAGTGTGAGTAGCAGCATTGTGTCACAACCTTTCCCCCAGACCCTGACCAGCTTCACCTGGCCCTCACTGTGCAGCTGCAAGTCTCATCTGCAGATATTTAAGCAGTGAAACTTGCAGTTACTGGACCATTTCACTACTGTCACCATCATAACCCGGTCATATGTTTTTCTGATCTCAACTTATTCAACATAACCCAGACATTTTCTTATCACCACGGATTCTGGCTGAGCTTCCCCCAGGTTTTGTCTCTTCTGTTTCAGTCTTGTCTCTGTCTTTTTTTGGTTCCGTTGTCATTAAATCTGTTCTCCCTTCAACATCTGAGTCCTATTTCCACCTCATCGTACACAGGACTCGAACCGCCAACCCTTCAGCTATTCTACCAACTGAGCCATGGCCACCCTACTTACCTATACTGGAGACATGTGGACTTCTGTTTTTAATGCTGGCATGATCATTTCACCTCACAGATGTTACATGAGACAACTTGAGCACAGATGAAAAGACTCTTGTCTTTCTGTCCCCGTCTCTCGTTTTGGATAAAGTGGTTTGTTCTTTTTTCTCTGAAAGTTTCTGAGAAAAACACACACACGTACACACACCCTACATAAACAGGATTAGCTAAATGCAGCCGTACAGCTTAATGCTTAAAATAAAGGTCTGTGTATGTACTTTAATGAGGCAAATGGATGCACAGTCATGACACACACTCCTCCACACTAACGAACCGCTTGTGCCCGCACTGTGGTTTATACAAATATTTATAAATTCATATTCATAGGCAAAAGCTGCACATGCTTGCACACACGCACACACACACATACACACACACACACACACACACACACACTTAAGCATCTTTTAACAAAGATAACAGAGCAAAATGAGAGGGGGGGCAACAGAGGACTGGAAAAAAACAGAGTACAAGAGGGAGGGAGGATTAAAGAGCAGGAGGAACTAGAGGAGCGTAGGAGGAGAGGAACTCAGCAAAAAGGAGGTAAATGAGAATGAGTGAGGGGAGGAGGGAGGAGTCTGGCATCTGCAAATTGACATCTTCAAGGAACCCAGGTAACCATGGATACTGAGGGAGAACAGACTCCATTAGCTTTAGAATATAGCAGCAGTTACAAAGGCAACAACAGGTACTTAGAAGACAGAGGAACACCCATCTGGGAACACTGGTCTGGATGGTATTATCCTGGAGCCCAAAACCACCGTGTGGAATCTAGGAGTTATGTTCCATCAAGATTTATCCTTCGACTCACATTAAACAGATTTACAGATCTACCTCTTTCCATCTCTGTAGTTTCACCAAAATCAGACAGATTTCAACAGCGTGGTGCAGATAAATGAGCCCATGCTTTGATTTCATCCACAACAGATTATTAGAACTCACTTCTGTCAGACTGTCCCTAAAAGTCTGTACGGACCAGAAGCGATTTCTAACACTGCAACGGAAACTCAGCTTCCCCTAAAATGTCAAAAATTAAATGGTCAAATATGTGCGGTTGTGTTAACATTTCACTGACTACAAATGTATTATAAAATATTCATCTCGAAGATGAATTTGTGCAGTCAGTTACTTCTATTCTCCTACTATCGTAAATCGAGTACGTCTGTGTTTTTTACTTCTCATATGTTCCCATAGGACCCATTTCTTATACAGTCTATGATCAAAGTGTTTGCCCGTAGAAGCTGAGCATCCATGCACGTCAGTAGTTCTGTGTCACGACCTTTCCCCCAGTGCTCACCAGTCTCATCTGACCCACACCAAGTCGTTGCTGATCTGCAACTATTTAAGCAGTAAATCTTTTAAGCAGTGAATCTTGCAGTTGGCGATGCGGGACCATTCAGTTTTTGTCATCTCCCAAACCCAGACAACCTGTCAGTTCCCTTGTCGCCATAACCTGGACATTTCACTCATCACCATGGACTGTGACTGATCTAGCTCCAGGTTGTGTTTCTGTTTTATCTCTGTCTTTATCTTAATTTTTTTCTGTTTGAATTAAATTATTTCTCCCTTCAACACTGAGCATCCGGGTCTTCTTTCCACCTCACCCCTCATGAGATTCTGCATGGAATTATTTGTATTCATTGCCTCAAAAGTTGTTGGTCATTGGATGAAAGCCACTATTTTGTCCCACCCCTGGACACTCAGCATTTCTGGGGATGAAGGGACCTGTAGGCAGAGCCTCAGCTGGCCTGGACACTGACTTTCCACATGATGATTGGAGGATCACCTGAAAGACTGAATTCCATTTTGAATGACAGGTATTTTTAGCTACACCGTCACTAACCATTCAGCTCACAAGTGAAATCAATCATTTGTTGGTCTTTGCTCGGAGGAATATCTTGTTCATTTCTTAGACTGTGAATAAAACAGTATTTCCTTGTATCAGTTTAACATAATTTCAACATTTCCTTGTTGGTTTAATATTGTTTCATTACAACATTCAATCAGTCATACCGTTGGCTAAGCCAGAGTGAACTAGCTGGCTAGCAAGTTACTTGGTATGATAGAGTCACAGACCATTTTCTTAAAAAGGAACAGAAAGCAGAATTTACATAGAAATAAATTGACAAATTTTATGATTCAAATGAGCAATCAACTTCCCCTCTTTGAAAGAGCAGTAGCCGACACTGGAACAGACCCTTCAGTTCATTCTCATTGTGTTGGAGGACTGAAGACTTTAAGAGGTCATTCATCCCTGCTGCTATCATGCAGTTCAACAAATCTGCCTGAATTAATTAGACTAATTCAATGAAAAGGATATGAGCACTTTACTTGTCCTTGTTTGTTTGTATTGTTGTCTAGTTTTGTTTTTTTTTATTCATTGATGTGTGACTGAATTTTGCTGCTGGGCACCTAAATGTCTCCCTTAGGAGATTAATATGGTTCTGCCTGTATGTCTGTCTGTCTGTCTGTCTGTCTCTCTGTCTAATCCAGAATGGACTGGCTAGAACCAGGACCAGAGACCATATTTGTCCTGTATTGTCTTCTCTACACTCACAGACAGATAGGCCTTCAGACAGACCTTCAAGTCTTCCTCCTTCCAAAACACTTGATGTCTAAACTAACCCAAACCTTAACTCTACTGATCAGATAGAGCTGTGAGTTCCATCCAGTCCATCTAGACCACTACACTGTCAACATGCAGGAGACCTGGGGATTCTAGAACTTACAACAGGAGGACATCACAGTCAATCCATGTTATACATATAAAATATACATAATATGTCAAAGGAAATGCAGGACACTTTCCTCTACCCAAATGAATTAATCTATCAGCATTATGGCTAGGATTTAAGATTAATTTATACCTTTAGAACTGGACAAAATTCGTCTTTCTGTTCCTGACATTGCTCCCGGAGCTGGTATTTATTATTATGGATGTTGCCTTTGAAATCCTCTGGGGGGAGCAATAACAAGTCGTGTTGCGCAGAGTTCAAGAAACATGGCGTCTATGATGCATTTACTGTGGAGGCATGAAAAAGGGACCAAAAATAGACGCACAAGATAGTGGAGTGTGCGCCCACTTAATACAAGGAGGATAGTTGATGGCGAATTTGTCTCATTGGTGCTACCTATGCATCACATGGATTAGGTGAATAATTTTCAGTATTTCAGGATGACTGCTGATATCTATGACCGTCTCCTTGCCTGGGTTAAGCCTAATTTATAGCTTAAAGTCCAAGTGGGAACCTTCTTTGTGGGTGGAATTCTGAAATTTTACACTTCAGCCTCTCTGCTGTCCCCAAAATTTCCTGTGGTATTGCTCCGTTTCAAGTGATTGCTAAAGTCTTGACCAGTGGACAAACTGATGCTTGAAACGACCTCCAGAACCGGATGAAAACGTCGGTTTCCGTAATTCAAATTTTAAAAAGCCGTTCTCAAATCTGTTAATGTGGTATATATGCATTTCGTATGCTCTTTGGTGTTAACTGCAGGAGTGGTGTTAGCGCTGTTTTGGTCTCTAAGAATGTATCTAACTTCAATATTATGCTTAGGAAACAACTGTTTAGCTTTAAAAATCAATTCAGATGTTTATATTGGATCCAAAACAAAGATATCCAAGTACAAGAACTTGTATGCGCAGCAGTTTTATTGGTTTTAAGGGGATTGATAATATTTTGTGATACAGTACCTTGTCTTTCCTCTTTTATTTTTATTTTACATATATGGACATCAGGGATGCGCAGGCTGACCTGAAGTGAGCAGGTGCCTGCGGTCATCTGCAGTTACGTGTCATTAAAAAATATTTTTAATGATATTTGAGTTGCGGTCGGTCAGGTCGATGTTTGAGATAAACATTAAAATAACCTGGTCATTAACTGAATGTCTGTAAAGGTGACATACAACGTGGTCAGTATCCTAGGGTATGGAGGGAGTAAGAGAGAAAGTCAAGGAGAGTGGACGCTCCGGAAACATACAAACCAAAAAAAATTAAGGTTTGGGAAACATTCACTGAGATTTTTAAAGATGATGAGCAGCTCCCAGTGTTTTCTTTTCCGTGGAAACTGGGTTCAAATATCTCTTTGGATGTTACAGGTTCCCGACCACAATGACATCTGATTTTAACACAGAAATAAATGAAGGTATGTGAGTAAAGTCATATGATGGTCATAAAGACGGGTCGAGAAACGGGTGGGGTCCGTTCTTTTCAAATATATTTTATCGCTGTCCGAGCCACGGGCGGGTTAGTTAAAAAACATCACTGATGGACATGTAAGTTATTGCACTGTCTGAAATAAAGAAAATAATTGAATTGAAACTGGAGAATATATACATATTTAAATGAACAGCCTCAGAATGCTACCTTAGGAATGAAACCCTAATTAATTATCAATGTTCATAATAAAATCACAACATGAACACATGATTATATGTATCTTCAAACACTTAAAAACACAGAGGACATTTACAAAGGGTCTTATTTTATAACTATAGCATGAAAAGCTGTCAGTGTGTCCTACAGTGAAACTTTCACAAAGTTACTCTGTAATTTTGGACAGTTTTCCTGGAGGACATTTCTTCTGGTGCAGAGTTATGCAGCATTGATTTGAAAACTGTACTCCCCTGGAGCAAAGGAATAGCAAGAAAACAGCGTATTTCTAAACCTCAGTTCGATACAGGAAGTTTTGTTCCTGTTTGCAGGTTTGGGCTCTGACTGCAGGACATTCTACTCCGCCTTCGTCTGTGTAGCTGACAACACTACCGCTGTTCCTTTACTGTCTACAATACAAACAGCCTCACACTTACAGGTTGCGTATATCGATTTGTGCACATTTGTTTCATTCTACTGTCACAAAATCTCTTTCAGCCCCATAAAAGTGGCATTAATGCGTGCCTCCATCTGCAGGCGTACTTGGATTTTATTGCATGAGGGCTGAATAAATGCATGCACTTGGGTCATTGTTCTTAGGAGTGTTGAATGTGTATTTCCAGTTCCGTCCAATCACTTTAGTAGATAATAAACCACAGCTGCTTTTGTGTCTGTGTATTTATGTGTGGCTGAAAGCAACATGAATATAATAGGCTTTTTATTTACAGCAGCACAAGCTTATCATTACATTCACACTGAAGCTTTTATGAGACTTTATTAGAGGAAACCTGCACGTGTGTATGTGTGTGTGTGTGTGTGTGTGTGTGTATTTGTTCTTAAGATGCACAGCGACAGACTAATACTTCAGCTCTTAATTAGAACAGACCCATGTGCACGTTTGTGAATGTATTTGATACAAGAGCCTGTTCTCATGTGGTTTGACCATGATAAATGACAGCAGTTTGTTCTACACATTAACATAACCTGTTCCTCTCTTTTCTAACACACACAAGCATGTGTTCATCCACTGTTTCTGTCGGACGGAAAATCACAATCAACAGCCTAACTGCATGTGACACATTTCCAGATAAAATACATGTTTTGTCATATATTGTACAGAAAACAGACCTGTTTCAGTGTGTCTATGCAGTAAAATGATCCCAGTTCTTTGCTCATGGTCTAAACAAAAGAAGTACGTCTGTATAACGTGGATCAGACTGTCCTTGTATGTACACAATAACAGTAGAATGAATCTAGATCTGTACCTGTGCTTCAACTAATGACTAGTTCAATGCTCAAACAGTCAGATTATGAACTCCAAACCAAAAAACAATGGCTCCACAATGGAACACACACACACACATTAAAATAAATAAATAAAATAATCTGCCTTGTATACTTAAAGAAGGTATGATTAAAAAAAAAAAAAAAAAAAAAAAAAAAAAAAATATATATATATATATATATATATATATATATATATGTATATATATGTGTGTGTGTGTGTGTGTATTAAATCATACCTTCTTAAAGTATACAAGGCAGATTAGTCTATTTATTTATTTTAAAAAGCAGCATATTGAAGTAGAAAATAGATATAGAAAAACCAGAGTGCACAATCATACAAAATATGTGAAAATAGTGTTTCCAACTCTGAAAAAAAGGAAAATGAGTACAATTATAAAAACATTCAAATAAACGCTTGCTTAATTGTTTAGACTTACTATAAAGATGAAAACTTGCATCTTCATTATTTTTCCATGAACATGTTCACGTGAAAATACTGAACATTTCAATAACACATCATCTAACATTGATACTGTTGTTCCTCGTTCACAGGTTTTTGTTCAGGAACAAGTTAGTATTTACTGATTTTTTCTTTAGTCTGTTTGTTTTTTTCCTCAGAATCTCCTGCTTTTGAAAACACTTATGCATGATGGTGGAAGAAAAAGTAGTCCCACCAACTGCCTGTCATTTAGACAACATCTCAATAGTTTAGTTACTTTTCATTGTGTTCCTATTAAAGATAGACTTTACCTGAAATGACTTAAGGATAAAAAAATATCCGTATTTTGAATTGAAAATTGATTTTAGAGCAGAAAGATTATGTATCGGAGGTATCGACAATCAACATTAAAATACAAATTTATCCTTAAACTAAAGTACACAACACTAATGACCGGTGAATGAATAAATTAGTTGACGCTTTATGTTGTCTTCGACCTGTGCTCTACCTAGGGCTTTGACTTCGAATTTTGACATTCAAATATAATTTAAATCTCTGCTTTTGTAAAGTACGTTGAATCGCCTGTGTGAACGGTGCTGTATTAATATTATATTATATATTATATTAATATAATTTCAATGTCATAAAAAACAAAGAGAGATGTTTGAACAAATATTAGGCAGCTCTTAATATTTGAACCTGTATGTGGTGTTATTAGGTGTATTTCTTTTATTTTTGTGAATGTGTTTGTAAACATTTTCAGTTCAGGTCGCAGGTTTTTTTTTTTTCTTTGTTTTACGTCTGGGGAATTCATGAATCGCGCGAATGCGAAGGTGATTATTATCAAACTATTAGCTTACTTGCACAAGTGGCCTAAATTAATTTAGCCTACACACTTTGGAATTTACACACCATGAAGTTCATCAGTGTCATAAGTTACAGTGAGCATGTGAAACTAATCTGTGACCGTTTTTACATATCGTGTCTGCTCATTTTATAAACGTTCCCTTTCAGTTGTCAACGACACAAGGGGTGTCAAACTGCGGTCCTCAAGGGCCATTATCCTGCATGTTTTAGATGTTTCCCTCTTCCATTACACCTGGAGCCCATTGCATCATTATCAGTCTTCTGCAGAACTGATGAGGAGCTGATTATTAACTCTTTAAGTGTCAGTGCTGATGCATTCTGAATGGATGATTTAGTTTAAATATTCAGGAAAATTCTACCATTTTCCTTTTAGTTTTGTGGATGAAAAAGGTGTCAAAAAGCAACTTTTCTTTTAAGTAAAAAAAATTCAAGGCAAAATTAAAACTGTTGGGACCAAATTTTAATACTAGTTTTATTGTAAGGTTGTTGGTTTTTTTTCTCAAAATTTTCCACATTATTTTTTCATTTTGTAAATATGTATAAGTTTTTTGTTCATTTTGTTGCTGATTTTGTTTATTTTTCTACATTTTGTTTTTTTAAATGTCATTATTTTTCTTTGACTTTCTGCCATTTGTGTCTTACTTTGCTTATGTTACCAATTATTTTGTTAGCTTATTATTAATTTTTGTTTGTGTTGTTGCTCATTTTATTTTATTTTTTACTGATTTCTAAAATCTCAGGAATTAAAGGGTTAAACTGAATCACTTGGAAAAGGGAAATCTCTAAAACATGTAGGACACCGGCCCCCGGGGACTGGAGTTTGACACCTGTGGTTTAGAGCAGACATGTCCAAACCATTCCTAAAGGGCTGGTGTGGCTGCAGGTCTTTGTTCCAACCAAGCAGCATCACACCAGACTGGACTCAATTAATCAACTGATCTCAGTCTTTGGAGAGTTGATTGGTAAAACTGTTTACTCTTGGTTGGTTGGAACAAAAACCTGCAGCCACACCGGCCCTTTGTGGAATAGTTTGGACATGCCTGGTTTAGAGGCTTTCATCAGTACAGGCAACCAGGAAAACTAAGGAATAGGGTTTCACACACAAGGCAACGGACAGGAGATGATGTTTGTTGATTATGTAACATTAAAAGTGTCAGTCGGTAATAATGTTTATTACTCCGACGCTGCATGTTTCATCGGTAATGGTTGTAAATACACCACAATATTTGACGTATTTGACTGAACACTGCCCCCTGGTGGACTGAATATAATATTTAATTTCGATGATGAGGAGTTAGTGAGGCATTTTCAGAGTAATATAACTAAAAAATATTCAAATATTATTCAAATATCTACATTAATTTTCAAATGAAATTCAAATATGATATTTGGGCAAAAGTCAAAGCTCTAGCTCTACCAGTTTAGACTACAGAACAGCAATGTTAACAGACTGTTCACAGACATTCACAACTGGTGGAGCTTCTGGGGGAGTTTTTTCTGCCCTTTTCTATTGTTTAAGATTTTATTCTGCAATTGTTCAAAGGAATTTTCTGTATTTATCTGCCTTTGTAAAGTATGTTGAATTGCCTGGTGTGTGAACGGTGCTGTATTAATACATTATTTATCAACTACACTGGAAGGAATGACTGGAGTATTAACACCAAATTGGAAAACAACCTTAACTGAAGATACAATACTAAGGTGTTTATTTGAAAAATATTTCTGTGTTAATGATTAAATCAAATATAGCCAGAGTTTTTACAGGAAGAGCAGATTTGTATGTAGAAAATATAGATTTATATTTTTGGGGAAAAAAGCTGTATATTGAAAAACATTGTGGTGTAATTTAAATTGCAAAAACGCAATGTTAAAATAACAGACTATTTACTTTCAAATAAATAAATGATTTATAAAACAGTAAGTTAAGGTTTGAATATTTTAAACATGTGGCTCAGTTGGTAAAGCAGGTTGTCCAGTAACTGAAGGGTTGGTGGTTCAAATACTCCTTCTGACAATCCAAATGTTCTCGCAAGACACTGAACCCTAGATCTCCCAGTAGGTCCTGTTGTTGTTCTATTTAAGTGTTTAAAATCTTAAAGTGTAATGTAAAAGTTTTTTTTTTTCCATCCTGAAATTTACACTTCGTATTGTTTAGAAATTAATGTTTTAACACCTGTGTGAAAATGACCATGATCCATAAACCCTATCTTCATAAAATTAGATTAAAATGTGCTGATTTTACAGGAAATTTAGTTTCGTCACACCAGGTAAACATATAAAGATGGATGAGCTGAATTCTACATTGTGTTTCTACAAGTGCCAGTGAGACATACTGAGAGCATTGTAAGAGTCAATATGGTGAATTATTGTGTTTGCGCTGGTTGTGTGAACTGCAGCCTGTCAAAGTATCATGTTCATCTTTTTCCTAGTAGGAAAGGTAAGAACTTTGGGGCTTGGGTGAGTTTTGTGCAGATGAAGACAGTGGACTTCACAGCTGCATCTGTCACCATTCACTGATTCATTTGTGGATGTCATTTTACTCCAGTGTTATCATCCTGGGGATGTGATGGAGTACACGATGGTTTGATGTAGACTACTAGCATTCAGTAAGACGCTGTCATGGCCGTCACAACAGTGTATCACCATAGTAACAGAGCAGCTAACTATGTTCAAAGTATCTGTAAAGTAATGAGGGTTGTTACAGCATAGTATGAACAATATAGACTGTTAAGATATTGAGCAAATGAAGACATTAACCATGTTTTGTTGTATAAATCCCTGTCTGGAATTAGCATTAGCAACTGGCTAATTGCTGCAATAACTGTATGGGCATCAGGGAAACACATGCATGTATTTTGCGGTTAGTAAGATAAAATGTTGTTCCAAAAAATAACATAGGTGTTTACTGAAAAAACAAAGATATAAGTATTAACCATGACAGTACATTTATTACACTAAGAAGGTAAACATGCCTGATGTAAACTCATAGCATTAGCCGCTATGCTACCACTGCATTCACCAGATATTTTGGCTAATTTGCCACGGATTATTCAGGCATCAAATCTATATCTCCCACCTTTGCCCATCATTCTTGTTGAGTGTATAAAGACATTAACAATATTTCGTTGAATAAATCTGACGGCTAGAAACTGCAAAGCCTCTATCTTGAAGTAGAATTAGTAATGTGCTAAATGCTACAGTAACTGTACGGGCGTCATGACAATACAATGATGCATTTAGTAAGACAAAATGTTCCTAAAAAAGAACAGCTACATAGGTATTTACTAAAAGAAAAAACGTAAGTATTAACCATGATTGTACATTTATTATGGTAAACATGCCTGATGTAAACTCATAGCATTAGCCACTATGCTACTACTGCATTCACCAGATACTTTGGCCAATTCACCACTGATCTATCTCCCTCCTTTGTCCATCATTCCTGCATATACCCCTCTCTCTATTGCCCTGGCCTCTCTCTCTCCACTGTGGTTCATAATTATAGGGCTGTGGTCCATCGTAAATACTATCTGCTCTCCTCTCCTCCGTGTTGTCAGTATACAGCGTAATTAGTTTGATCTTGCAGGACTCCCTGGTACTACGTAACTTCCAACCACTCACTGTTTTCAGACAGGGATGCTATTTCTTCACATTTTTGGTTAAAAAAAGTGGCTATTGCAATGTTAAATTGCAGTTTCTTCATCCCCCTCAACCTCCCCTTGGTCCCCAGAGATCAGGACAGGCCCCTGGTCACATTCCTGGTTTTCCCCGATCCCATAAGTGACTGAGATCCAGACGCCCCCCCCGGCGAGTCCGATTGAAGCACAATGTTTCTCCAGAGCCCGGAGCCCTAACTCCAGCCTCTCCCCCTTTTGCACCAGCAGGAAGGGTCAGGTGGCCAGTTCGCTGGTTCCCATGACCGGGGCCTGGACCAGCTTAGATCTGATGGCCAAGGAAGGCCGGGATCTGGTGGGTGGGTTATGGACCAACTCCCACCCTCCCGTGGTTCTGAAGTGCTGTATTCACACCCACATCAGAAAGAATATTGAAAATCAATAATGCTTAACAACTAAAGAGTATTTTTTTTGTTTGTGTTTCCATGTATAAATAATACAAATGAATACAAGCGTTTCAGGTTTTTTGTTCCCCGTGATATTTAGCAGCATAATATACTTTGACATCAAATGCTTTCTTTATGTGTGCTGGTTTAAAATGAGCTTTTAACATAACATCACTAACCCTGCTGTGACTGATGTTGAAGCGCACCGCGGTACATAAATGGCTTTTTGTGTGTGTGTGTGTGTGTGTGTGCGTGTGTGTGTGCGTGTGTGTGTGTGCATGTGCCAACAAAGCAAGTGTTTTATTTTCTCTGTGACCGACTAATGACCGGTTAATGAGGCTCGGTGGCCGGTCAAGATTTTTTATGAATTTCGCCATCCCTAGTGGGGGGTCTACTTTGGTGGGGGTCTGCGCTCTCTGAGTGCTTTTTTTGTTACCTATAGTGATGCGATTTTTTTGTTTTGTTTTGTTCAGGTTAGATTTATTTTCGTATCTAATGTCAGGTGTCATCTCTGATGACAATGTAATTGTATTTCTTTCTTTTTTTTATGACAATGAAATTGGATTGAGAACAGAGACAGTGATAAATATGCTTCTCAATTCACTGAAAAAACTAGAATGTTAAACATAAAAGCAGCCGACTTGAATGAGGAATCTGTGAGCAGTTCCTGAAGCGTCAGTGGGTTTTGTGTTTTGTACAGAGTGAGCAGTGAACCTTCACATGAACCTAGAGCTATGAGTGGACATGCAGGGGTGAAAGGCCTGTGCTGCAGTCCTCCTGGCCATCAGCCCCCTGCCCCCCTGTAAAATGTCAGGGCTTTGTGTGGGTGGGCTCATCAGAGCTGTCTGCACTATTCACACCTGCCACAGACAAAAGCACGAGGAACCACTATGATACATAGTGGAAATGGACAGAAAAGAGGAAACTGCTGCTCTGACATAATTCAGCCGCAGTCGTCCAGCCTGAGTGAACTGGACACAAACAGTCGAGCTTTTCCTCAAGCAGGTGCTCAGCATCTGACGAATGGAGACAGCGATGGATGATGTGGATATGTTCTGATAGGCTGCTATCTGTTATGACTTCAGTACTCAGTGTTCTGTACGTGTTTTATTTTTTGTGAGTCTTGTGTTTTTTCTGTCATTGTTTGTGTCTGGGCTTTTATTTTGTTATGTGGGTTCATGTCACTCTTTCTGACTTTGCTTCCTGTCACTGGTGTTGTCCTGCCCCCTTGCTAACTTTTCCCTCATGTGGAACACCTGTCTGCAGAATATATAAACCCTTGTGAGTACATTTGTTGTCCCCATGCAACTGATGAGCAGGTTTTCTTATCTGGTTTGGACTGGTTCTTGGTTTTTTCTTGCAGCTTTCCCCCTGTGTGTCTGTGTTTTGGATGTGTTTTGTACATGACCTCTGGCCTGGGTTCTGTCTTACCCCCCTTGGAAGCGACACTCTCAGGACTGACCTGTTTCTGGCATACGGTAACTGTGTTTTGGATTCTGATTTTGATTGTTCTGATTACCCGGTTCTGATCCTTGCTTGTCTGACCCTGCTTCTCATCCAAGTGGCTGTTTCACTCAGCACCATTAACCCCAGACGGAGGTTCTGGAGGGACCAAGTGTTCCTGAAAACAGTAAAATATACTTGGGGGGTGCGGTGATGAGTCTTTGGAACTTAACTTTGGAATCTTGGTCTTTAAGACCCAATCATAGGACATAGCCTGTGCGCCTTGTATGGAGGACCGCACAAGGGTTAAACCTTATCCAGGGTCTGTGAGTCTGCATTTGGGTCCAGTCACTTTCCTGTACTGTGAAACTATCAGTTAATAATGATAATTATTAGAGTTGAAAGGATTCATTGACTCACTTCTTTAGTTAAAAGAAGGAGCACAACAAACCACACCACACTCACAAACATTTTACCTGATTTGTCCTGTGTCTTATCATCATCTTACCTCTGCCAAGGAGGTTATGTTTTTCCTGGAGCTCATCTGTCTGTTAGTTAGGAAGATAACTCAAAGTTATGGAAAAAAAAAAAAAAAAAAGATAATGAAACTGTTTCATGCAACTGTCAAAAGATGACATTTTTACTCAAACAATGACAAAGATTTAGCTCATTCCCAAGGATATTCTAGCAAGCACTGTGTTGTAACATTGCTATTCTTTGGGACATAATATTTGCTCAGATCTCTTTAAAATTACACATAGAATAGATTACAATACAGGGTTTCCCATGAGTATCCATACATAGGAGATATAATACATTCCATACTTATATGGTTCTAACATATATTTCAAATGTTGTTAGAAGTGTTCTTCAGCAGTAGAGTCGTATTGAGCATATTATATAAATAAAAATGGTTTATGTCAAGAAATGTTTAGTTTTCCTATGTATGGAGACAGTATGTAGAATACAATGCAGTGCACTATTACAGTATATTAACCCATAAAGACCCAAACAAGAAAAAAAAATAAGAAAAAAAAAAAAACAAAAAAAAACAAAAAAAAAGTTATGGAGGGATTTTGATGAACATTTCATGACGTGTTAGGGGGAACAAATGATCATATTTTGGTGATGATACAGAAGAGATTCTGGATCACTTTGAAATGTATTCTCCATTTACCACAATGTAAAATTTCAAAGTGGTCCAGAATCCAGGATCTGTTCCAGATCTCCACCAAAATCAACATGACTCAACAGGTCATGAAGATCCGTACAGAACTTTTTGAGTTATCTTGCTTAATAACATACAAACAAACTGGCAAAAACATAACCTCCTTGGTGGACCTCTCTTCAGGGGTGGAGGTCTGCCTTGGTGGAGGTTTGTGGTCTCAGAGTGCTTTTGACCTACATTCATCAAATTTAATGGGATCTATTCTGGACCATCTCGCACCTTTCCTGAAAACTTCATGGGAATTGGTCCAGTAGTTTTTGTGTAAAGATGCTGAGAAACAGACGGAACAGCTAACAAACTGACTCAAACATAATACCCCTCTCCCCTTGAGGGACAGGGTAATAATAATTTATTAAAAGCTTTTGGGAGGCGGCTGTGGCTCAGTTGGTAGAGCGGGTCATTCAGTGACCGAACAATCAGCCCCAATTTCCAATCACGTGATTGGATCGGTGTCTATAAACAGTGCAATATTTCAAAGGCTAGTAAATTACTTGTCAGCAATTTAGATAATAAATACAAATAAATCAAAAACCTATATTTTCTCAAAGTACTGTAGGCTTTTTTAGGAGACCGGTACCAGTGGGTTTCTTTAAAAAATAAATAAATAAATAAAAATCTGCTAAAAGGAACATCAATCTGAGCAGAGCGTTGGCAGGTGTGGGTTACGCACACAAAGCTGGAATAAAGCTAAAAGCATGAACGCACAGGAAGTGTGCTGCGAGGAATACAAAACCTGAAACACTGCACAGAGTAAACAGGACACAGAAAAGGGCACAGAAAGCCATGGACATTTGACACAGACACTCAGACAAAGCAGGGAAAAGTACTGGGAGTGTTGCATTTGATTGGTTTATAACAGTGCAGGTCACACACACACACACTTTAAAGTGCATCTACACACACATGTGAAGCCTGAAACACATCCTTCATGTCCTCACAAATAGACACACTCACATATTCTAGTTCCCTTCATCATTTTCCCACTGTATCAAACACACACACACAGACACACACACACACACACACATACAGACACACACCTACACACAGAAAAGCACGCACTCACAATTTAGTGTTTCATTCATTCCACTGAACTGACACACACACACACACACACACACACACACACACACACACACACACACACACACACACAGTGCTTGCAGGAACAATACCAGAGATGTCAGTATGATTGACCATCCCATAAGCCTCTTTGATATGAACTGCTGTATCCCACAATGCAGTGCAGCGAGCCTCCAAACCAACAGTAAAATGTTTTGCGCTCCAAAACACATCATTAGCTGGACTTCATCATTCAGTGTCAGCTGGGTCATGTAAACAACAACCACACACACACACACACACACTTTTTGATTTAATTTTTTTATTTAACCTTTATTTAACCAGGCAAGTCATTAAGAACAGATTCTTCTTTACAATGACGGCCTGCCAAGAGACCGGAGTCACTTGAGGGGAAAGGGTAGAGGGCTGCAAACTCAAAACAGATTAAAAAGTTCACGTAAAATTATTGTTAAAAACACACACACACACACACACACACCTGTTTATATATCTCATGAAGACCAATTTTGTAATGAAGTAGCCTTTGGGTAGTGAGTGTAAGCATATATATATATATAATAACTACACTTCCATATAATGTAACCCGTGTGTTTGTCTCTTGCCGGATCGTGGATTGTGGCTGATGAAAGGAAGAAATATCTGCTGTTCACTTCATCTGTTTGTCAGTTTTATTAAAGCTCCTCCCATTTTGTGAGAGTAAGGGACTTTCCCTGTTGCCTGGGAAACCGTCCTGGAGTTACACATGCAGACACAGACAGAGAACTGTCTGAGCCTGTCTGAATGTAAAACTATGCCTCTGAACTACTGCAATTTTTGGGAAAACTGACATCTGTCAGTGGCAGGAGATTCTGAGGAACAAGTAGATATTTTTCACAGTACAGGAAAAATAAAAATAAGCACAATACAGCAGTTTTAAAACCACCAAACTCACCAAAATGAAGCAGATCTGTTACTGTCACTCACATTAAAGCCCCGCCCACAGTCTTAATTGTCTGCAGGTCTTTCATAGGGTTAGGGCACTGTTGCCATGGTGATGAGCAGTGGTGAGAACTTCAAAGGGGAGACTTGGGCAGAGCTCCACACAAAATAGGTGTGAACATACTGCCGAACTCCTGCAGTTTTAAGTAAAACCGTAAATAATTGATCATGAGTGGCAGGAGGGTCTGAGGAACAAATACATGTATTTATTATGTTAATACTGTGAAAACTAAGAAGTTAAGGCAATTCAAATACACTGAACTCAACATTAGACAAATAATTTTTCCAATGGAAGTCTATTGACAGAAATCCCTTGTGATGATTTCATCAAGACCCATCAACTCGACTTCGACTTTATTGGCGGATAAGTCGATTTGAAAAAAAAAAATGAAGTCTTTAATGCCTCAGTTGGTAATAAATTAATTTAAGAACCAAAAAATATGAAGAGCCAGTTGGGATCCAAAAGAGGCAGTTTTCTAAAAGGAGCTGGAATTCTCATACTGAAAAATAAATACAAATCTATAAAGAAATACAAAAATGGCTTGGTAAATATATTTCTGTACCACTTATTTATTTATTTTGTCCTTATTACCCCGCCCCCTGAAGGGATGAGGGGTATTGTTTTTGAGTCGGTTTGTCTGGTTGTTTGTTTGTTTGTAAGCAGCTTCATGGAAAAACTACTGGACCAATTTCCATTCAATTTTGCAACGTGGTGCAGAATAGATCCCCTTAAATTTTGGTGAATATAGGTCAATGATCAAGGTCACATTCATCAAAAATTTGTTTTTTCAAAGATAAGAGATAGGGCAAATTAGGTCAAATGTTTGCAAGGGTTTTTTTTGTACCGTGTGTCATTTGTTTATGCATGCTCTTGCGTTCTGTACTGAAACATAACTCCTACAGTTCCTCTCCAGTCATCATACAATATAGACACAGTACATGTGGTCACATTTTTGGAAGTTTTTTCAATAGATTATAGCAAACTATTACATGATCGAAAATGTATTTTAGCAAAAAATATGTTTTGAAAGTGTGTGATGTTAAAATGGAAACCATGTTGGGAATCACGCCACAAAATAAGTCACAAAAGACAAATGCACAAGTAAGAAAATGTTGTGTAGAAAGACTGTTCCACCTTAAATCCTGTTTGTTTTACTGTCATTGTTTCAGATTGTGCCATTGTTCTCTCTCTTCTCTTACCAACTTTAACCCCACTCAACTGGGGAGACGCTTGTGCTTTGTGCTCACAATTACACCACACAAGCCAATACACATCACCATGACAACAACAAGACAACAAAATAGACAGTTGATCCAAGCTAGGAAGAGTCACATCTGCAAAAAAGATGTATTCACTTCCATGCAAATGTTTACGCCTCCACCAGCCAGTCAACCTACCGCTGACATGTGACTTCACAAACACAAACCTGTGCATGTTTCATACATGTTAAGGGTTTGACAACAATCTGGTGACACTATATAAATCATTATACTAGGATCATCATACCATAATACATAGTGTTGACCACTGCTGGGATTAACGGCATTAGAGTATAATGTAGTTACTAATGCAGCCACATTTCGAGTAACAGAGTAATTACGTAATTATAGGGGTGTGACGAGATACTCACGAGACGAGACACGAGATTGGGTTCACGAGATCGAGACAAGATTTTAAGAAAACTAAATTACAAATTATATGAATGGACAACTTTTATTTAACTGAGTTGCAGATGGATTTTATAAATCTGTAAGTGTTAACTTCTAATGAACATTTTCCTCTACAAATTGAAACAAAAATAAAATGTTATAAAAGTTAAAATAAACAATATGTGCAAAACAAAGAATACTTTTCTTTCAATACAGACTGAAAATAGTGCAAATGTGATGTTGATATATTTGGGAATTAATGTTTAGAAGGATAAATAATTTATTTAGATTTTGTAATTTCATAGATAAGTATATTTCATGATTAAAATTATGAATATTATATATGACAGTTAAAATAATTAGAATTCATAGGTTCATAGGTTATCTGTTATACATCGACTAAAAATAAGTACTGTCGCTTTAAGAACTGGACAATTTAGTTTGACTGTGGAAGTTGAGGTGTGAATGTATTTGTCAGTGTTGTGTGGTTTGTTGGTGTTTTCTTGGCAGGTGCAGTTGTTTGAGTCTGAAACAGATCTACCTATTTACATTTTTTAAAAGGTGTCAAACCACTTTTCCATGCTCCTTTTGGAATCTGATAGGTCACCCCGAGTTACCAACACATGCTGCCTTTGAAAGTGGTTTGTCACCTCCACTGGCTGCATACTGCATTCACAGAAAACAATGAGAGGAACAAGGGACCCAGAAAAAGCCGGTCCATCTGACATTAGACGGACATTGGCGTCACCCATGTGAGGTTAAGCCCGTCCTCCATTGCAGCGAATCTGAATTAGCATTAGCATCTACAAGAGAAGACGGAGCCACAGTAGCTGCTGCACAAACTGGAAAAAATGGCGGATCAAACTGGTTCATGTGCTCTCTGTGGAAATAAAGCCTTGTTTTTTCTCTGCATGTTTTCAGAACAAGCAACGGCACAAATCCTAGATGGATGTTACTCTGGTGAAGGTAAACACATACAGAGAACCAGAGGAGAGTTGGATGTTCTGAGCCAATCAGAGACACCTCGTCACCGCATAATGGGCATGTATGAGGAAGTACCGGTAAACTCTTTTGTTCAACCTCAAGTCATTTTTCAACTGGAAACAAAACAATCTGGACATTTTTTAAATAAAACCAACACACAATGTATTCAATAACAATGGAGAATACAGTAATATTAATGAAATAACCATGAAATGACAGCTCTAAAGAGCCTAATTGGACTTTACAGTAGCTGTGATATTTTTTGATGGATGAAATGTTGAATAATTTGGTCCTCTCTTCATTCCACATGTGAGATGAGCCATTTTTTATCTCTTCTCATCTCTTGCCTTTCATTATTTTTGGAAAAAGGCAAAAAAAAAAGACCTCAAGAGAGCTCGAGCACATTGTCAACTGTGAGAGTAAAAAGCAGCATATCAGTGAAAACTCACTTACAGTGTACAGTACACACTGAGCTCCTTTCCACAGTACGATGACAATCACCAGGCTGAAGAACAGTCACACGAAAAACCCACAGGAATGACAGGATCACAGTGTACGTCTGTTGGAAGAAATCCACTGGTTAAAAGAGCATCATTTCAAATTCTACATGTTAATATTAACTAAGGCTACACTTAGACTGCAAGTAAATGTTACCAAATCTGACTTTTTGCTGCCATTTGACCTGTACATGACCTGTTACAGACCATCTGAACCGACCACATCAGATTTTGTTTTAAATCTGACCCAGTCCACTTTCATATGTGGTGTTAAATCCAATACGTATCCATTAGTGATGCACTGGCTGACCTGAAGTGCGATCACCCGATCATTGAAAAATTATTTTAATGATATTCGGGTCATTCGAGATAAACATTAAAATAACCTGATAAATTTGCTTTATTATCTTAATTTCTGTGAAGGATATGTACAACGTCATCAGTATCCTACAGTATGGAGGGAGCAAGAGAGAAAGTCAAGTTAGGAGAGTGGAAGCTCCGGAAGCATACAAACAAAAAAGTTAAGGTTTGGGATACATTTACTGAGATTTTTGAAGATGATGAGTGGCTCCCAGTGTTTTTGTTTCCGTAGAAACCGGGTTCAAATGTCTCTTTAGGTGTTACTGAGTAGCACGGGAATCAAATCTACATCAAAACAAAGGAGCCAATCAGGGTCTCAGGGTGGGACTCTCCGGGGGCGTTGTGGCCGGTGTGATGGCAGTGTTGTCTTTTCAAATACACAACAATGGTAGCTTGCGTTCGGTATCCAAGGGTCCATATAGACTCAGTTATTTCCACTGTTTTGTCTACTCTACCACATGTTCATTCCTTAAAAGATGAACAAAGGATGGCTTTGGAAAAGTTTGTTAATGGAAATGATGTTTTCACTCTTCTTCCGACCGGGTTTGGTAACAGTTTAATCTATCAGATGGTTCCACAGGTGGATAAAGAAATAGTACCAGTGCAGAAGCCCATGGTTATTGTGGTACCCCCCCTGGTTGTGTTGGTAGAGGACCAAGTCAAAGAGGCTGGTAAAATGGAACTGGGAGGGAGAAATGACAACCACATCTGCAACGGATGTTCGCAGGTAGTGTTCATTAACCCCGAATTGTGGCTGAAGGATAAATGGAGAACCATGCTTTCCTATGACGTTTACCAGAAGAACTTGGTGGCATCGTAGTAGATGAGATTATAAATAAACGGCACATATAAATGGTAAGTTTAAACCTCTTCTGTTGATGTGTATATACCTGATGAAAATGATTTTCGATGATTAAGCAGCTTGACTTCAACGTGAGTGGCTGAAGCGGCGCGTCAGTCAATGATGGACAGATTTTTAATCTAATCACATGCAAGGATTTTAGATAAGGCCCCTCCTTTGAAAACAGATCAGTTGTGGAAGGGTCCCAGATGGTATTGTAAAATGCCATCTGGCAACAGTCAGGTTAGGAATCTACTACGTCTCCTTTGTACTAATTGTCAGTGAGTCTGACAGTCTTTTGTGACCCCCCCGGATGAGAACCCCTGTTTTAATGCGTAACATTTGTCATTTTAAATCTCACTGTGCCTGGTTTCATTACGTTCAATAACATTAAAGTGTCTCCATTCTCTATATCTCTTGGCCTGTTGAATAAAAGCACCATAAACCCTCTGTAGGCTTCAGAGGTGCCTATGAAAAGTTTGTCTTTTTATGTCTTCTTTGTACTCTGCTGCAGTTAGTTTGAAACAAAGGTTTTTTTTTCTCCCTCTATATTTTTACTTATTTCAGCCCTCTGTTTTCATTTCTATAGATCCCTGCAGTACAGATTTGACTCCTCAGCAGCAGCTCTAGATGCATTTAATAATTCATCTTCTATCAGCCTGGTGGAAATGGACTCCACTGAGATCTTCCTGTGAACTAATGGTTCAGACCCAACTAGAAATTCATATGACTGCAGTATTTAAGTTTCGGCTTGGTGCTTATTATTTATTTAACCCATATTTATCCAAGGCAGGTGTGTTGGGCATCTGTGCCAAACATCATCCAGCTCCACATGCCCAGAGCTGACGGCTTCCACTGCACCCACTGTGGGTTTGTTAGGCTGCCGAGCGGCTCTCTCGGTGTGGGATTAAGAGGCGTGCTCAAGGGCAACTTCACACTGTCCTTCTCAAGTACACGAACAGCAACACTAACAAAGACACATACAGATTTTATAGCTCCAAGTCAATGACCTCCAACATAAACTACAGTAGTGTAGAGTTCAACAGCAGTAGGAGTGTCTGTTAAAACCCAGATTCCACTCTATGGTACTTTTATTAAACTGCAACCAACTAATGATGACCTATGCTGTTGTTGTTCATCATGCCAGGTGTGCCGTGGGTTATTTCTTGAACTGTTAGTATGAAGCTCTAAGCTAGTGCATGGCTCCCCGGGGTTAAACACAGAGTGTTTAATGAGTTTATTATAGTCCATGACCTGCCTGTCAACCAAAAACTATGTTCCAATTAAAGCTGTGCAGTGGTTTTCATGGAAAAGCACCAAAAGACAGACAACAGGACAAGAGGGATGGTTAGGACCTGGTTTAATATATGAAGGTTACAATGACTGCATATTTGATCATATTTACAGCTGTATCACTACTACTGCAGGGTTTTTTCTCGAAAAATTGAGTATGAGGGAGTGTCACATGGTGAGAGAGCGAAGTGAACGAGTAAGGGGTGGTGCGAAGCCTTTGAAAAATTAAAGGTACAATGAGACATTTTGACTATCCCTCTCAGATAGTCAAATGTAAATTACACAGTACTAAATATGACAAACATTTACCGCAAAACATACAAATACTATTCAGGGATCATGATGGGGAGTATCAATTGAGAGGCAAATATAATTTTAAGATAAACAGACTATGTACACACTGGAAATCATTTTGCATTTGGTTTTGTGGGTGAAACTGTGGATCAGTTTGAAGGAGGAGCTCAAACAGTACCATAGTCTAAATTAGTCTAAAATAAAATATAAACATTATGTCTTGTGAAGTTTTCAGGAAAAATTATCACTACATAAATTGCTTCAGCTTGGATATATGAACACCAATTTGGCTGATATTTCACACAGATATCTAACTCCTGGGTCTACAACTGGTTAGATAAAGACATTCTTATTTTGTACTATAGCGCCCCCTATATCGAATTTGACTCAGTCGTCTATCTCTCGGTCCTACACCTGTTTATCAATAGAAATTGTGGTTTTGCTCTACAGCGCCCCCTACAAATTCGCCTTTACTGCAATGGCTGTAGTTCAGACATACAAACACTGATTTGGCTGAAATTTGACTCAGTTGTCAGCCTCGCAGTTCTACAGTTCTACTTCTCAACACACATTTCGAACATGTCTATAGCGCCCCCTACATATTTATACAAAAGCGTGCATTTCTGACAGAATATCCCATCCTGCCCACGGTACGACGTCATCTCACTGTTGGCGGCAGCTGCACGGGAAAAGTCGCAAGAGACGGTAAAGGCTTTAGAGACTGCTTGCAGTTTGAATTTTTTTTTGTCCTGACTGATGTTTTCGCTTCTTTAATTTTTACTCTACCCTATAATTACTCCCCTAGTATCAGAATATGTGCTCAAATTAGCTCTATCTCTTTTGATTGCTGCACAATATGGCTTCAAAGTTGTTGTTTTTTTAAATCGCAGAAATCGTGATACTTTCTAAATGCGACATATCATACAATTTAAGGAATTTAAGCTGTTTTGTGAATATATCTTATATGTTTCTTTGACATGCCATTTTAGTTTTGTTTTTATCTTGGGAGGAATGAGAAATAAGACTTTTTTTTTTTTCAGTTTTAAATTTTTCCCAAAAAATTGTGATTTTGAAGGCCACGGTTCATCATGTGCATATACACATAGATACATACATACTGCTGTACAAAGCAAAAAGGCAGTAACTGCACAGACACCAAACTGAGAAAAATGTTGGGTTCTTTTGTCTTTTGTTGTTCAGCTCCAGTAGTTGTAGGTAGATTATTGTTACTGTATATTACCTAGTTCTACAAAAAATATTTTGGCTTTTTATCTCATAAATTTGACTTTTTATCTCATGATTTTGACTTCACTTAATGCACCTTGTATATTAAAGACCTTCATAAAAACCATTCATTGACAGTGCACCTTATAGTGTGGGAAATATGGTAATTCCATTATGTGTTTCAGTCTAATACAGTGATTAACTGTAAACTAAGGGCAGGGTCCTAAATAGACATTGGTAAGAACACAGTAATGGTCTTTACTGTCTTTTTACTTTGTTTTACGAGTGCTTTTTGCAGTTACTGTACAAACATTCACCAATTTTCTCCAGACATTTGAAATTAGATATTTTGTTACATGACAAAGAATGATTTGAATGTTGCAAAAAACACAATAACTAATTTTCGCCACAGTGGTATCATAATTGATTTCCTTCAACATGTCTTGAAGGATATCGTAGACATTCTGCAAACAGAAGAACTCCGCCTCCTCAGACCAAAACCCTTGTAGCTCATAGGTTTTAAAATCAAATGTCTTTGTACAAAAAGGTCACAAAAGGAGTCTGACATCAGTGGTTAATGTTTCAAACTTGAATATGCAACATGAATTTAAATAACAAATGACTGTGGCCTCACAAACCTCAAACCCAAATCAGTGTCTACAAGGAAACACAAAAACTCCACATCAAATATTAACTGACCAAGATGTTTATTGTGCTGGAAAAGAGGTTCTGAAGCCACGACTGGAGCGGTGCCGTGGCTTTCTGTAGTCACCATGCTGCCTGCCATGCTCATACAACAAAAAACATACATAATTTAGACCTGGAGACAGATTTTTACCCACACAGACTGACAAAGAAAGTACAGCAACTTTTCTTAATCCCTTCCTCGGACATTTTGAAGAGCAATCTAAAAAGTTTCAAGGTTCTCTCCATTTAATGCTTTCAACCATGTTAAACATCTGATGACTGTGTTCTGAGTCTGTCACAGTTACCCAGGAATTCGAATGATGAAAAGAAACTGACAAGCACATGGCTTGAAAAAAAAAAATTACCATTTGAAATCATGAAATCACTGCGTATAAACTACATCATTACCTACCAGAAGTGAGCGGGTGCCCACAGCCATCTGCAGTTACATGCCATTAAAACATATTTGTAATGATATTCGGGTTGCGGTCGGTCGGGTCGTTTGAGTTAAACATTAAAATAACCTGGTAAATACGCTTCATTAACTGAATGTCCGTGAAGGTGACATACAACGTGGTCAGTATCCTACAGTAAGTAAGTAAGAGAGGAAGTCAAGTTAGGATACATAGAACATAGAAACAATAAAGTAAGGTTTGGGACACATTCACTGAGATTTTTAAGGATGATGAGCAGCTCCCAGTGTTTTCTTTTCTGTGGAAACTGGGTTCAAATGTCTCTTTGGATGTTACAGGTTGCCGACCCCAATGACGTCGGATTTTAACACGGAAATAAATGCAGGTATGTGAGTAACATCACGTGATGTTCATGAAGACCATGACCATTTTTAAAATGCGGGTCGGGTCAGTTCTTTTCAAATACATTGCAGTCCGAGCCACGGCCAGGTTAGTTAAAAAAGCGGTCGGTTACGGGTCGTTTATACATCGACCCATGCATCACTGTTACCTGCATTTCCATCACTCTTGGAAATTAGCAAAATGTAAATAGCGCTATAAAAAAGTGGAAATGGAAACACCTGAATTTCGAAGAAAAAAAAAAAACTCAAACATTGATAAAACATGTTCACGCTTTAATGGGGCGGTACCTATGTTCTCCTAGCCTGGAAAACCCGACTATGATATAAAGTCATTGTCTGGAGACGATCCATAGACTGAGCTTAAGCTTATGGGTGGGATCAACAGCTGTCTTTCAAACTGCTCTGCACATAATAGACCAGCGGTCAAAGTACTCACATTCTGTACTTAAGTAGAAGTACAGCTACTTATGTGAAAAAGTATTCTGGTAAAAGTAGAAGTACTGATTCAACACCTTTACTTAAGTAAATGTAAAAAAAAAAGTACAAGTACAACTTTTTTTTTTTTTGCCATGAATGCAATAATACTATTTTAACCAGGAAAAATCTGAAAAGTTTAATAAGTATCGAAATCAAACCCTTTAAAAGTGAGTTACTGTGTTGAAATAGTGTTTGATCAGGTCACTGTTACTCAGTTTTGTGGGTATGGACAGGAAATGTAGGAAATATGAAAAAAAACAAAAGAAAAAGAGTCACAATTGACATAAAAAGTCATCATGACATTTCAAAAAGAAGAGATTAAAGATTAAAGATTAAAAAATGCATAATTTTAAGATAAAATATTGTGAAATTAAAAGTAAAAATTGTGAGATAATAGTCATATAACTATAATATACATCTCCTCTCAAGTCACTTATTTTTCATACTGTCACATCTGTTTAATTTGAAAAAGTAACAAGTCTATTCTGAGAATGTAAGGAGCATAAAGTACAGATATTTATATAAATGTAAAGAGTATAAAGTACAGATATTTATATAAATGAGTTCCTCAGTACCTATGTTCCCCAGTACCTATGTTCTCAAGTACCTATGTTCCTCAGTACCTATGTTCCTCAGTACCTATGTTCTCAAGTACCTATGTTCTGCAGTACCTATGTTCCTCAGTACCTATGTTCCCCAGTACCTATGTTCTCAAGTACCTATGTTCTCAAGTACCTATGTTCTCAAGTACCTATGTTCCTCAGTACCTATGTTCCCCAGTACCTATGTTCTCCAGTACCTATGTTCTCTAGTACCTATGTTCTCCAGTACCTATGTTCTGCAGTACCTATGTTCTCTAGTACCTATGTTCTCCAGTACCTATGTTCTCTAGTACCTATGTTCTCCAGTACCTATGTTCTCTAGTACCTATGTTCTCCAGTACCTATGTTCTCTAGTACCTATGTTCTCCAGTACCTATGTTCTCTAGTACCTATGTTCTCCAGTACCTATGTTTTCTAGTACCTATGTTCTGCAGTACCCATGTCTGTGTATATCTATATATTTCTGTGGTTAAAAAACATCTTTTACGAACCAAAGATGTGACCCATAAAAAACACAGGGAAACCAGGAAACCACCTTTGTTTGTTTTCCATCCGGTTAAATGTCAGTTCCCATCGTGATAATGATACCTTGAGCTTTATCTCATGGTGCAGCAGTATGGAGAAGGCTTTTACAGGATCTATTTTTCATCACGCCTTTTTCCTTATTTCCACTCTTCTTTCCATTTATCACACATGCTTTACATTCACTTTCAGCTCTCCCCTTAAAGCAGCGTCTCTTTAATTATTTCACTTCTGTCCTTTTACTTGGATGAAAGTGTGTCATTATTCCCACTCTGTCCATTTAGTGCTACTTCCACTCATGGAAGCAGCCGGATGCTTCAACTTCTATAGCACTTCGGAATTAAATGACATTTTCCCAAACCAATATTTCCCAGTGAAGTCACTGCTGTCTGGAGCAATCGGTGTGTCCATTAACTTCCCTTAATGTCCACTCAGCTCTGCCCAGCATTGAAATTACAGCTTTCTACTTTCCCAGAATTCCCCGGAGGTGAAGACATGAGAGAAAGGGTGGGTGGCAAAGTAAACTTTTGACCTCTGAGCAATTGGATCTGTGTCTGGCAATGAGGTGAGGAGGTGAGGAAAGGGAACTAAGAGGCATGTGGATGTACAGCTGTGTGTGAAGCCGTTACTTTTGAGACTGAATCGAACTGAACTGACTAATTAAGTGTAAGAGTGTGTATTATGTTTTTTTTTAATTTATTTAATTAGGACAGTGCATATTCATCAACATGTCAGCAGAAAACATTAATGTAAATATGCCAGAGTTAGCAAAAAAAGCTAATTTACATCTGTTGTCCTAAGGCAGGTAAGACAAAGACAAAAGACAAGATAATGATAGAGTGGACAAAGGTAACATAAAATGACATTTATAACACAAGGAACAGTCATGAGGAGACTAATCAGTCATGTACTCACAGATCAGCTGTGAATACATGACTGATTAGTTTTTAACCACTTCTTTAGAGTGTTTTTAAAAGACTATTAGGTGCCACAGTTCCTGACTAGAGTTGGCGTTGGCAGTGTGTTCCATGACCTTGAGCCTCTGATTGACAAAACCATTTCACCATATTTAGTTTTGTGTCGTTGTATATTAGTCTCCTCTGGCCAGAGATCTGGTGTTCACTCGCTCACCACCTGTTTTTTACTGATAAAATCCATGAGGGGAGGAGGTGCAAGTCCATTTAAAACTTTAAAAATTACGCAGGCATCCAAAAAGATTTGGTAGTTCTCAAAATCCAATATATTGTACTTGTGTAATATATTGCAGTAATGATAGTGGAGGGGCTTTTGGTCCAGAGTTTTCAGTGTATTCTTGAAGAGGGATTTGAGGGTCTTTATATTGGTGTCTGATGTGTGGGACCATGTGGTGTAGCAGTAGTTTATATGACTGAATATCATAATATTAGACAGATGTGGTCAAAGTACTCACATACTGTCATAATAATAATAATAATAATAATAATACATTTCATTTGTAAAGTGATTTTCTGGGCACTCAAAGGTGCTTTACATTAGTAAAAAAAAAAATCGACATTCATTGAAAATGTTGAAATACTATTTCAATATACGACACATATGGTAGCATTAATAAAAACTATTTTACATTTGTTCACGTTTTGTTTTTGCCATGTTCCGATATTGATTGATATGACGACCCATATCTGCTGTTTTTATTGGCTGCGACAGAGTGATGGTTAGTGGGGCATTGCTGATCTGGTGTCAGTCAGGTGACCCCACACATGTGAGTCAGAAGAACAACAGACATTCATGTGCTGGAAATGCCCCGCATCTGTCAAGCGGGAGTCCCGTTTGACATATGTGGGACTTGTAATTGTCCGAATTTCAATGCTGTAAGCTCCGGAGACAATGCCACTGAAACAGAAACGGGACATAAGAACATATTTCACTACTGTAAGTATAGTGCACACAGAATCATGGAACAAAATTAATAGCATTCAGAATGTGAGGTTTAGCTAAGTGGGTTATTTTTTCCCCCGTTTCCCACCCCACGTGTAATATGAAGTGCTGTAGTTTTACCTGTACTCTTAAATGCACAGTATCCCAATAATGTAAAGATTGCACTATTTACCTGAAGTGCAGATTTTTAAAAACATTTCTACATAAAAAAAGAAGATCCCAATAATAGTTCTTTATTTAGTTCTCGTCTTGAATGTTTTGACAAAAAGCAATATGTATGTGTATGCTGAATGTGCACATTGGCAAAAGTAAAGTCTTCTTGTTCTTTAACTGCTGTGCTGAGAATGATTTTTTAAATTTATTTATTTATTTATTTATTTTGGGGGGGGGGGGTAGCAATGTCCCTACCAAAATTTAGGCCAAACCTACGTCCTTGCATTCTGTACTCAAGTAGAAGAAGATGTTGTGGATTTTCGTCATGGATCGACGACGTCATCACCAGAAGTTGAGTAGTAAAAGACTCTGTTCATTTTGACATGTGTCTTTTATAGTCCATTTTCAGATTCCAGTTACCCGCTCTAAACCTGCTCTGACCAGTTCCTTGATGTCATCTGCTTGTTGTTAGAGTCACAAGGACAGAACAGTCGCTCCACTTACCTTCAGTACAAACTTATCTCCACCTGGAAACCACTGTTCTACTAACTCATGCTTTGTCACACATATGTTTAACACATCTTCACATATATAATTATATCTATATATATTTATATACATATAGGTATATATATATATATATATATGGTATAAATATCCCCTTCATTCCCCCCTTTGATAATTATCAATTATTTCACTTTTTCACTTACCAATTCAATGCAAGTAAGGGTGAAAAACCTGTCAGATGTTATTGACAGGAAAAGTCACTTATGACCCCTGAGTCAAGTTTTAAACCTTGTGCACATGTATGGTTATATGAGAGGGTTCACTAGTGGCTTGCATTGAAAAGATGTTGATTAATATTGAGCCTTAAGTAAATTATTTACTGAATGAACTGTTATTAACTGAACAGGTTTATTGTAGTCACTGAATACAGGTGACAAGTGTCACCATTGGTTCCAGAAACAACAAACCTCACCCCTCCTACATAATCTATGTGTGTGCTGATGTCGACATGGAGACATTTAACCCATTATAAGATAATGAGGGGTATAATCCCAATATGGTAAGAATTCAACCAATAGGTTTTGCTGCTTTCCTTTTGAGGGACGGGGTGATAAATCAATCAATTTTTAAAAAAAATTTAAAATGTCCAACAGAAAAATGAGGTTCACAAATTACATCAACTTATCCATCTTATTTTTCTATTCATATTTTATATATAATTTCATATTTTGTTGTGTGTTTAAGAAAAAATCACATTACCTTAATAAAAGGACAATATATGGGGGGGCATTTATAACTGTGAATTTACATTAATTGCACACTATTGTTCATCTCCATCTATATATAAGTGTATCTGACATTTCAGTTATTCTGCCACAGAGTACATGTTACAACAGCATGCATTAAAGAAACTAGAAAGACTATGAAGGAGTGATTAAAAAGAGCAATAAACAGTCAGAGAACATTAGAAATGGGACAGAACCAAAAACACTATTAAAAATATCTTCAAATAAGTGAAAAGCTGATGAAACTCTCCAGCAAAAGCACTATAATAAATTATGAAATCAAATATTCAGTAAGACATCCAACTGTATCAATGATGTGAGAAAAAAAGTTCAAAGCTGCTGAGAACATAGAACATAGATCTGATGCACATGATGTTGAGCAGCACCGAACCCTACAGACCTCTGAGTTCATCACATAATGCTTCCCTGTCAGCTCCCATCATGCACTGTGTTGTTACACCACTACCACCGCTGATGCTGCTGCTGCTTTTAATTTGGACTTGTATGTTTGTGTTCTTTGCTGCTGCTGAAAGCTCTTTTTTGCAAACCAAATATCCCCAAAGGCATTAGAAACTTTGGTAACTCTTTATAATACCTATGTATTAATCGTTTATTACCCATTTATAAATAGTTGTTCATTATGTATTAACCATTTGTTACCTATTTGTTAATGTCTTGTAAAGGTTCATACTAGTGTAAATGTAAAATTTGATTATTTTTAACCAACAAGTGCAGTGTTTACAACTGTTTCTTTGTTTACCTGTAAAGCACATATACAAACACTACACCTGTTGGTTAAAAATAATCAAATTTTACATTTATCTTTGGAAGACACTAGTATGAACCTTTACAAGACATTAACAAATAGGTAGCAAATGGTAAATACATAATGAACAACCCATTTATAAATATGTAATAAATTGTTAATACATAGTCAATTGTGTAGGTATTATAAAGTGTTACCAAAACTTTAAAATTAATCGTGTGGATCTGAATATGACAAGGGAGTGAAGGACAGTGCGCTGATGGTTTACCAGGTAGACAAGTAGAAAAGAGGTGGTCAAAGTACTCACATTCTGTACTACTTCAGCTACTTGTGTGAAAAAAAAAATACTCTGGTAAAAGTAGAAGTACTGATTAAACTTCTTTACTTAAGTAAAAGTAAAAAAAATGCAACTTCTCAATTGTAATGACGTACAAAAGTAAAAAGCAAAAACTGCTTTGTTTTGTCATCAACGCAATAATACTTAAGAAAATAAAATCTGAAATGTTTCAAAAGTATCTAAAATAAAGCCTTTAAAAGTGAGTTACTGTGTAGATAATGTGTTTGATGGAGTCACAGTTACTCGGTTTTGTGGATATGGGCAGGAAATTTCGGAAAAATGGGGAAAGAAAAGTCACAATTGAGTTAAAAAAAGTAATGAGATTAAAAATATATAAATATGAGATAAAAATGCGTAATTTTAAGATAGAAAGTAAAAAATTACGAGATAATAGTCATAATTATAATATATAAAGTCACAGTTTCTTTCCTCCACTCATTTTCTCTCTGAAGCGACTCGTTTTCGTACTGTCACATGTGTTTAGTTTGTAAAAGTAATGACTTTATTCTGAGAATGTAAAGAGTATAAAGTACAGATATTTATACAAAAATGTAGGGAGTAAAAGTAAAAAGTTGCCAGAAAAATAAATACTCAAGTAAAGTACAGATACCTAAAAAAATCTACTTAAGTACAGTAATGAAGTGCTTTTACTTACTTACTTTACACCTCTGCTATCTATCCATCTATCGACTCTTTATCTCATGATTTGGACTATTTATCTATATAAATGCAGTCCATTTACCATCTGTGCAGTAACTACTAGGGCATTAACTAAAATGTCTACTGGTCGACACATCGACTTCTGTAGCACAAGTCGACTTAAATTTGAAGGAGTCGACAAGTCGCATATTATTCTTGCTCTCTCTCTCTCCCTCTCTCTCTCTCAGCGCGTAAACACAGACCAGACATAAACAAGACACCTGCAGGTAAGACAGTTGTGGTGGGCTAACAAAACAAGAGTGACAGACACATCGCATTTGTGGAAATACTTCACTTTAGATGAAAAAAACCGGCACGGCATCTATAGAGGTATCTGTTAACCTTCTGATAGCAGCAGCATTAGCTAGCCTGTGTGATAAGCAGCTCAGACAACCCGCATTATGACAACACACTCTTTTTTTCCCCTAAACACATGATATGGATTGTTGTGTTGTGTTGTTGTGTTCATCTTATTGGCCTTAAACTTTTTACATGTAATATAAAAAGTGAGGACGTGTGACAGACGTGTGGACAGTCCAATTTTAGAGCCGTGGGTCCAGACCAAATGCAGACATATGTTCATCTACTGATGTTCACTTACATTTAACACAAAACTCTTTGCTAACGTTAGCCTTTGTTTAGTTGTGATTAAAATGTTGATGCTTGTGTCTTTTCAGTGGACATTGTTACGTTGTAGTGAACTTTAATACAAGTTGCTCATTACTGGACAGACGTGTGTCTGTGTTTTTTGTTTTGCTTTTTAGCGTGTGTCTGTTGTTTCTCCTGACAATGTGATGACGTCATCATGACCCGTCGACGCGACTTGACTTTATTGACAGATAAGTCGACTTGAAAAAAACTGAAGCCGTTAATGCCCTAGTAACTACACACACAGCAGTGGATGACCAGATACACTCAGTTTATTTAAATCCAGGTTAAAAAACCAACCTGTTCTCAGTTACATATAAATAGCATTTTTATTCATCAGTTGAGATCTGCACTTTCTTTTAAGCTTAAAGTTTTTATATCTGTTTATCTGCTTTATCTGTTTTATCTATTTATGGTTTTTTTTTCCCCTCTTTCATGTCTATACTTTTTATTGCTCCCTGCTGTAATAATTTAAATGTTTTATGGAGAGTATTTTGAATTGTCTTCTCTGCATGAAATGTGCTACACATATAAACTTGCCTTGTGCATCTCTCCCTCTCTGGACATGAATGGCGTGAGGAAGTAGTCGCACCCCCCCCCCCAGTTAGGGTGGCCAGAGGACATTGAATTAAATTTGGCAGGGCGGGAGGTGGGGGGTGGGGGGGCAGGTTGATGCTGCGGTGTCTTACATAGTCAATAAATAAAACATGTGAATTTCCAAGCTTGTCAAATTAATGTTATTCGAGTCGCTATTTAATAGTCTATCGATCAATATTAATCAAATATCATTCATCCAAGCATGCACTACACATACAAATGTTACCTTGAGATTAGACATAACATTGTTGAGTGTGAAGACGTGGGAAGTTGAACAATAACACAATAATAAGGTTGCTCTTCAAATGTCTTCAAATATTCATTATTCTATCACTATTGTAAATGAATATTCACTCTGGTCACTGTTGGCATTTACTGTAGCAATTGAATAGAACTAGAATGTTTCAAATATACAAAATAGATCCACTGTAGCCAGGGCTGAACACAGACATTTGAAACATTCAGGGCTGTGGAAGTCGCCTCAGCAGCAGTCGAGAAGTCATTTACAACAGGGGTCTCCAACCTGTTCCACAAAGGGCCGGTGTGGCTGCAGGTTTTTGTTCCAACCAACCAAGAGTTCACAGTTTGACCAATTAACTCTCTGAACACTGAGATCAGTTGATTAATTGATTGACATCTGATGTGTTGCTGTTTGGTTGGAACAAAAACCTGCAGCCACACTGGCCCTTTGTGGAACAGGTTGGAGACCCCTGATTTACAATGTTTACCTGGGGATAACAAGTCATTATTTGATATGAGTTTAATTTCTGGGACATGTACTGCCAGAATCGGGACACTGGACTGTACTGGTTATGGTAACCTACAGAATAGATTTTAAAATACTACTCCTCACTTATAAAGCCTTAAATGGAATAAGACTGAGTTACATTTCAAACTCACTGATCAATTATGATCAATTATGTACAAACTAGAACACTATGTTCATTCAACACAGGGTTACTAGTGACTCCCAAATATATCACAAAGAAAATTAGGGACGCAGCCTTTGTTAACTATGCACCAAAGTTATGGAATACAATTCCAAAAGAAATCAGGGAAGCCAGTTCACTGAGTATATTTTAAAACCAAATTAAAAACATTTTTATTTTCATCAGCCTTTGAAGGGAGATAAAGAATGGAGTCACAATTCTGTGACCCCATTCTTTATTCATTATATTTTGTGTGTAATCAAATCTTAATGAATTTCTTATTTATTTTATTTAAATTTTATAATGTATAAAATTAAAATATATACAGTAAAAAAAGATATAATGTATATAATTAAAATATATACAGTAGGACTGAAAGAACCTCAGAAACCTACTGGTGTATGAGTGTGTGAATGACTGAATGTAAAGCGCTTTGAGCACCATGAAGGTGGAAAAGTGCTAGTGCAGACCATTTAACAGTCTTAGGGACTGTGGATTAAAACTATTACAGAACCTGGTTGTTCTGGTTCTGATGCTGCAGAACCTCCTCCCAGAGAGGAGCAGGAAGAACAGTTCATGTTGTGGGTGGGTGGGATCACTGATGATCCTACTGAGACAACGCTTGTCTGCGACATCATGAACAGATGGAAGAGACGTCCCCATGATCTTTTCTGCCCTCCTCACCACCCTCTGAACTGATGTCCTGTCTGAGGCCCTAGAGCCGGCAAACCAGGTGGAGATACAGGTGGTCAGCACCGACTCTATGGTGCCCCTAGAGAAGGTGGAGAAGAGGTGAGGGTACAGCTGTGCTCTCCTCATCTGTTCTGAGCCCGTTTGACCAGTATTTACAACATGTACGGTAGCGCACCATCACATGACCCGGTGATATATAGCCCTTTTTAGGCCACTCAAAGTGCTTCACATTAGTGACCCATTATTCATTCGCTCTCATAAGCTCCCTCTGGTGGTGCTAAACTACATATGTAGCCACAGCTGCCCTGGGGCAGACTGACGGAAGTGTGGGAGCCACCACCAAACATTCATATACCAGTGTGAGTGACACTGGAGGGAAGGTGTAGTGCCTTGCCCAAGGACACAACAGACCGCCTATGACAGCAACCACCAACCCTTCAGTTACTGGACAACCCGCTCGACCAACTGAGCTATGACTATCCGGGTCACATGACTCGGCACAAACTGTCCCTGCATCATAAGGCGTATGTGCAGAGTCAAAACACAACACTATTAAAACTTACTTGGTATTTCTAGGTTTATGTGCAATGACTGAAAACTTTGAATATTATGTGAAAACAGAATATAATTTACTCTTCCCATCCAGTTTATTCATTAC
Source organism: Siphamia tubifer (assembly GCA_020466265.1). Lineage (NCBI taxonomy): Eukaryota > Metazoa > Chordata > Actinopteri > Kurtiformes > Apogonidae > Siphamia > Siphamia tubifer. The sequence goes on along the minus strand of CM035787.1, from coordinate 10,883,846 downwards.
ACAAACTATATATTTAGTTTTACTTGAATAATTCCAGTTCTTACTGATAATAAAAATTGAAGCATTTATTTTTTTCAGTGTGTTTCTAAAAGTGTCCAATCCACAACCCTCTCTAACCACATACATTAGACCTGTAATCCAACATGACCTATAATTAAACCCATTTTCTACACAGTAAGCTACTTTTTAGTACCTGCAGGTACCTGACCCGGTGCAGGACCCTGACACACAAACAGGACCATGACACATTTTTTTTCCTTCTGTGAAATTTAGATTTTGCTGACAGATAAAACCCACAGTGATTATCAAGAGATGACAGCTTCCTGTTATTATCCACGTGTGTGTGTGTGTGTGTGTGTGTGTATGTGTGTAAATCACTTGGCAATTGATCAAGAACAGACATGTGCTGTCAAAATGCCCCCCCCCCCCATAAATATTCTGTCTTATCTGTGGACGTCCTCTTTTTCATCCTCTGTACATGGACAGGACAGCTGCTGACACAGATGTGCACTTTAAGCTCACTAATCTGTCATTTGTGAATCAGAATGACTTATGTCCGCCCTTGATTGCTATCGTGTATGTTCTCCACATCGAAGCCAATCCCTCTTCATTCTTATGACGAAACTTCCTCCTCTTTGTAGCAGCTCGAAGCCTTTTCAGTCCCATGTGTTTCGTTTGTCTGACAACAGCCTCAGTCACAGCTGTTCTTTGACCAGATGTGTCTTTTCCTGTTTCTGGCTCAAGATGTGAATCAATTACAAATTTGATTGTTTGTTCGTATCAGCTGTCCCTTAATATGATGCTTCCCTGACTGGGAACTAGATTTCCAGGATTTGTATTCACACCAATTATATCTGTCAGGATAGTAACTATTAGAGCTGCAAAATATATTGTTTGAGCATCAACATTGCAATATACGCATCAATGTTGAGCTCATTTGTCTCCTACATTGGAGACAAATGACCTAAACATTTTCTCATCTAAGTTCAATAGAGCCTGACACACACCAGGGCTGTTTACATGGGAGTTTTTATTACTGTTTAATTCAGAATACAAGTTAATACCACTTTAAGATGAACCATGTAAACGCCTAATTCAAATTGAAAATGTTAATTCCGAATTAAACTTAATTCCCAATAAAGACACTAGTTTATTCCACTTTAACCCTTTGTTGGTCAGCTCAACCGTTTGGTAGAGGTAACTTTGAACCCTGATATTTAATCTATATTTAAGTCCTTTGACACCAAACTTCTTGGTCAGTCTCCCCCTTTTGTAAGAAGCATGTAATGCACAAAAACACCACTGGGTGGCACTGTCAATGCTACATTCAGGTCATGCTAGCACCAAGGACGAAGATGGTAACCGTGACAATACCTCAGCTATGATCTTTTCTTTTGGACACAAAATTACAGGTGAATTCATTTTTTTCATGTTATTAACTTTTACAGAGTCTATTTTACATAAATAATCCTCATCATGTTTCATAAAGACTTTGGTATTTATGTAAGAATTTTTTTGAAAACATGCTCAACCAAATGGTAGAGATGATAGTAATGGGTCATGAAATGCTAATTTCTAATGCTAATCATTAATGATACAAACACAAAGAGTTAAAACATCTCATTTGAACCAAGTCTTTGGTTATTTTATTTTCATGACTACTTTTATTTAATTATTTCGGCTACAAGAAGGGTAATACTGAAACATGTTTAGAGTCAACCACTAATCTGTTTGACCATTTGCGTCGGCACCACACAGCTGTTATATACTATAATATGCTATATAGGATTTTTTCATTTCGCAATATATATCGCAGGGCTTAAAAAAATTACAATGTCAGTTTTTTCAAATATCGTACAGCACTAGTAACTATGGCTGAACTCACACTGGAGCTGAGAGCATAGTACAGATTTACAGCCTTAAAACACAATCTATAGTAAATTCTGACTGACTGTCGTGGTTTGTTTATGCCAGCAGTTCTGTCCTGGGGGGTTACACCAGATAGGGAGGGGTGTCACTAGTGACATTGTCGTGCATGCATGTGAGTGCGGTAGTGACTACTGCTGTACATCACATTATAAATCACCCCCAACTCACAAAATTTGTTTTCAGTAGGTCAGCAGGTACTCAATAATAATTTGAGGGGAGCTGACTTTCACTGTCTCACAGCTTTATCTACAGAGTTATAGAACCCACCTTGTCCTCCACATGTAGGCCCATCACATTTCTTGTACAATATGTCACTTTTTCTTTAGTTTTCTACTTTGATATAACAACCTTTAAATTTACTCTAAGCTTTTATGAAAATCTCATAAATTACAATAGAATAGAAGTACGTTATTGATCCCACAATTGGGAAATTGCTTCGTGACATCCGCAGCATTGGGCGCAATGTCATATTTAAGTGTCAAAAAAATATAGGAATATACATGATTTTCTCTTACAAATGCAAAATGCAGAGGGTGACATTATAATAAATGGTAATTAATCTCCTGGCCAAGAAAAAAAAGTTCTTCAGAAGCTCAAAACAAAAAACGGCTGGAGGTACTTATGGTTCAACCTCATTCATACTTTATAATTCTGTGATGTCATCTAACTCTGTTATGTTATCCAACTCCTGTGACATAAACATCATAAGCTTGAGGTATACAGCAAGTACATATTAACTAAATAAGGTAATGCGTAGGGCAAAACTTGTAATATGCAATATGGCTGTACCACATTGCCATAACGTTAATACAATGATACTTGTTGTCCACGTAAAAAAAAATGGCAATTTCCTCTGCTAAGAAAAATGTTCCTTAATGTAAAAAGGTAAAGTACTTTGTTTGTTACTATACACTGTACAACCAAATTTGTCCTCTGCATTTAACCCATCTCTGCTGCCATTGGGGCAACCTGTATAGAGAAGTTGGCAGGCATGGGTGGCGTCCGGGGACCCTCCTGCTGTAGAGCTAGGCTAATGGTCAGAATCACCTGGCTGGAGGATTTTACCCTAACAAACATGTTTTTGGGTGATGGGGGAACCCATCCAGACATGGGGAGAGAAACATGCAAACTCCACACAGAAGAGTCTGCACAGTCCAGAAATCAAACCCGGGTCTTCTTGCTGTGAGGCAAGAGTGCTAACCACTCAGCCACTGTCGCCTGAGCCAATTGTTTGTATGCTGACTCAATTATGTATAATTTCAGACAAAATACTGTACGACAATAATTAATGACACAATTCTGTCCAAGAACCTGGTGATGCTGCAACTGTAGACCTTCAACTGTACCCCTTCAACTGTAGACCTTCAATTGTACCCCTTCAACTGTAGACCTTCAACTGTACCCCTTCAACTGTAGACCTTAAACTGTACCCCTTCAACTGTAGACCTTCAACTGTACCCCTTCAACTGTAGACCTTAAACTGTACCCCTTCAACTGTAGACCTTCAACTGTACCCCTTCAACTGTAGACCTTAAACTGTAGACCTTCAACTGTAGATCTTCAAATCTACTCCTTTAACCATAGACCTTCAACTGAAGACCTTCAACTGTAGACCTTCAACTGTAGATCTTCAAATCTACTCCTTTAACCATAGACCTTCAACTGAAGACCTTCAAATCTACTCCTTTAACCATAGACCTTCAACTGTAGACCTTCAACTGAAGACCTTCAACTTTTGATCTTCAAATCTACTCCGTTAACCATAGACTTTCAACTGTAGACCTTCAACTGTACCCTTTCAACTGTAGAACTTCAACTGTACCCTTTAAACTGTAGACTTTCAACTGTAGACTTTCAGAGACATCAAATATCAGTCAAATATTTGTTGTTTTTTTTTCATTCCCATAAAAAATATGTAAATGGGATGGATGTATTTCCTATTAACAAAAGTTCCAGAGTACGAGCTTTAACTAAACATTATTTCAGTCTTTTGTAAATATTGCATATAAAAATGCAATATTTAAATATAAGTGTTCAGACTTTGCCCACAGTTGTGCTCTTTTCAACATTAATAACATCTAAACTTGCATTCAACCAGCAGCAGTAGCAGTGCTTCAGTTTTTTTGGCCAGAAAAACTAGTATGTTATAGTGGTAGACCAAACCACTCTGGTATCCCGTGGTGTGGAAAACGGAGAGTTAATTAATGAAAAAAAAGAGAAAATAAATTATGTAAATCTTTGCTATATGAATATTACACACACTCCATGATGGGCTCTTTACACAACTCTACTACTTCCTGAAGTTAATGCGGCTCCTTTGTTTCCTGTCTTACATCATTGGATAAACTGATTAACCCAGGTGTGCCTGTTTGTCCAATAATGTAAGACAGGAAACAAAGGAGCTGCATTAACTTCAGGAAGTAGTGGAGCTGTACAAAGAACTCATTGCGATAATAATTTTTTATACATTGTGCAACCCTAGTAATGCATCTGTACCATAAAAGGAGCTTTGTTACCAGCTGGTTAATGGAGCATCATGTACTAAATCAGATGTAAAATATTGGACTAAAACCACACCAATACTAATGTACCCATAACACTGTAATAAATCCAGACAGTGCCTTTCTACATGTCTCCTGGGGTGTCATCAACCTCTCTGCAGATTAATGTGATGCGACAGCAGGAAACTCTTCCCGCTCCGAGCTGAGTTCTCCTGTGCTGACATGTTAGCAGCAGCCAGGCAGAGACAAGCTGTCAGCAGCAGTGTGAGGGCGACAGCCTGCACAGTCAACAGAGCGACACTACCGCACAAGCAGCTCGTTAAGAAAATGCTCATTAAAAGGCAAAATTTCTACAGAAAAACACACATGGAGGTTCAACTGATTAGTTCAAATTACACGATATACGCAGTCAACCAAAACATGTTACGTCAGAAAGTGAATATGTCGCAAGTTTAAGAGTTGAAAAACTTTCACCACTCTTTATCATCTTCAATTACACCGTCAGGTCGGAGTGCAGCATCATTTTTTTTAAACTTTGTCCTCCATTTTCCTGTCATTTCCCAAATCTGAGATTCTTCTACATCTTTAATAAATTATTGCTTCTGATCTATACAAAAAATATAGTAGACAAAGACTGATGAATAGGCACTGATAAAACATCAAACACCAGCCTAAGTAGTAATAGGATACTGAAGCAGGGAGGATGTGGCTCAGTCGGCGGTTTGAATCCTGGCTCTGGCTGGCCTCCTGTTTAAGTATCCTTGGGCAAGACAGTGAACCCTAAATTGTTCCCAGTAGGTCTGGCAGTATCTTGCATGGCAGCAGCTGCCTAGTGGTGTGAGAGTGTGTGAATGTGAAGCTAATGTAAAACACTTTGAGCACCTTGAAAGTGAAAAATGCGCTATATAGAAAAGCGCTATGTCAGAGTGGTTGGTCGTTACCGAAAAAGTGGCAAAGGTTACCATACCATTTCTGAAAGCCTGGAATCTCAGCTTTTCAATTATGTATGGCCATCTGGGGCAGCACGTTGGTGCAGTGGTTAGCACTTGTGCCTCACAGCAAGAAAGACCCTGGTTCAAATCCCACACCAGACCTTTCACTGTGGAGTTTGCATGTTCTCGTGTCTGCGTGGGTTTTCTCCAGGTATTCCGGTTTCCTCCCACCATCCAAACACATGCACTGATAGGTTAATCTAAATTATCCATAGGTGTGAATGTGAGAGTGATTGTTTGTCTATTTATGTTCAGCCCTCAGATGAACTGGAGACTCATACAGGGTGTACCCCGCCTTCTACCATTGTAGCTGGATTAGGCCCCAAGTGACCCCTGTGACCCTAGTGAGGATAAAGTGGGTTCAGATGATGAAACGAGATGTTGGCCATCTGACAGAAGTCGCAGTTTTTAGTTATTATGCATAATGTGAACTATGGTTGGGAAAATAACGTGAATAAATCAAGCAGAACACTGACATAGTTGAAAATATATATTGGACATATTGAAATATTTTATCCTATTATGTTTGGTGTCATTTTAAAGGGAATACTCTGAGCTTTCATTGAAATCCATTTTGGATTGTACTTATCCAAACCCTGCAGCTCTTCAAACTTTTAATCACACACATTTTCCTGCAATGTTTGCCAAAATTATCTTATGTATTTTAATCCTGTGGCATCAGGGAGCATCAGAGAAACAAAATCCAAACACAGCAATACTGGCATGACCCTAAGGATTAAGAAAATTTATAATTTACCCATATTATCTGATTAGGGTGAATTCAGTCTTACTGTATATGGGACATGGCAGTTTTTTTTTTCTCAAATACAGAAACTGTGAACTTTTAGCCCTAGGCTACTTTGTTGATATGTGGAGTTTGACTTTGAGAAAAGATTGTTATTCAGCATTTTCAGATAGTTAAAAAGGTTGTTAACCCTTAATCTACCATATATAATTTATATCAGGTTATGTCCAGTATAAATTTTCCACTATGTCAGTGTTCTGCTTGATTTACATGCATTATTTTCCCAACCATAGTTTACATTATGCGTAATAACTCAAAATAGCTACTCTTGTCAGATGGCCATCATACATCATCAGGGTATCTGCACATTTCTGATAAGCAAATATAATGTTTTTTAGGACCATTTTAAGACCTTTGAGTTTAAAAAATAAGACCACTACTGCAGAACAAATATGTACAGTTAAAAAAAAAACAGACTCTAGATTAAGTTCAAAGCATATGGTCGGTAGAACCCACAGTATTTCTGTGGTTGAGGCAAATGCAGCTAAAGCACTTGTGCTGGGACTCGGAGACACTAAAGGTAATGTTTTCGTTGCACTTTGGAGTGAACATTGCCATAGGGACCGTTGTTGTCTGACTAGTAACATAGTGTGTATTCTTTTCCCTTTTCATGTGAGTGTCAAGGCCTTTACAGCCCATTGTTCCTAACATGTCTTTACCACAAACTTTACATCACGCTTCATATTCCAATATTGTTTTTGATAACCAACTGTTGTATGTTGTAAATGCTGCCTAAAAGGACACACTGCCTCCTGCAGTATGATTCCTGTTCTATTAGACACACAACAGCTCTATGATAGAACAAACATCTACTTTTTCAGCATCTTGATAATAAACAATGCTAGCTAAATAAAGAACTAGACATATGTTTTTCATTAACCGTAAGCTACCCAGATGAAATGTAATAACTCTAATGTTAAACTTAATGCCGTACTTCAAAAAATAATGAAATATAATGCTTTCTAAGACCTTAAAAACCACATATTTTAAATACGATTTTTTCAGGATCCACAGAGACTGTGATCGTTGAAAAGCTGAGATTCCAGGCTGTCAGAAAAGGTATGGTAAACTTTGCCACTTTTTTGATAACGGTTTTCATATTTTAGGTCCCTGGCTCACTGTCGAATAGAAGTGCAGTCCATTTATCCCTTAAGTGAAACTATTGAAAGCAGCTCAGAAGCTTAAAAAAATAATAATAATAAATTAAACAAATAAATAAATAGATAAATAAATAAATCACAGTTAGAATTACAGCCCGAGCGATCGATCGAAGGGTGGCCATGCTCAGCCCTAGAGATAGTGTAAGGAGCTTGGACATCCAGGAGGGACTTGGAGTCAGTGTTTCAGGTATGTCACTCTAGAAGGGGACCTCAGGGCTGACCCAGGACATGCTGGAGGGACTACATCTCTCAGCTGGCCTGGAAATGCCTCAGGATTCTCACTGCTTGGAAGTGGCTGGGGAGAGGGAAGTCTCAGCTGCATTGCTGAGGCTGCTGCCCTTGCGACCCAGACCCAGATGAGCAAAGACGAGTACAAGTATGAGTCTGCTAGGGTTTGGAAACATATGAGCACAACTGTAGGAAAGCCTTAGGGTGTAACTGAGTCAGCAATGTTATGGTCTACAATCTATGAGACCTGTGTTTGAATCCCAGCAAGAACACTTACTTTACTTTCAACATCGTAAAGTTGATTGATCAGTTAATCATTTCAGCTCTACTGCATAAGTCAGCAATTAATGACCATGAGCTAATTATCAATGACCTTTTTGAATATGGATATAATAGGGGCCCTTAAAAAACCCCATGGATTAAGCCAAGGTGTAATTATTGATGGAAGGCAGACAAATAAGTAGCCTCACCACACTATCCCTATTCATTACATGTATAGGTCTAGGAACACTTCATAGTCAGGGGAGGCGGGGGCTAATAGGTTTTCTTTCAAATCCTCTGTATGCAGTAGGACAGTAGTTCAACCAATCAGCGTAATCTTTAGGATGATGTAGTTAGACGCCGGAAAGTTATCTCTTAGACTGTTGTAGACTGTTGGCACTTATGTAAAAATAATTGAAAGATTGCTGACGTTTTCTCACATTCTTCACTCATCCTTGATAAAAGGAAATCACCACCCGTTATTGTTCTTCTTCTATGGTTGTTTACAGTTGTTTGGCTCTAAGTTTGAATCATTGCAGCGTCACTTTGTTCCACCCACCCTCTGATTATACTTCACTGTGATGTGTCGGCTAGTTTCAGGGAAATCTAGCCAAAAGTTTAATGGCGCGTAAGTAGACTACTACTGTAGCACATTACATGTGCTGCCCTAGGAGTCTAGAATGGCTAGGCTAACAAATCACAGCACATGACCATGTTTTGACTAAAGCTGTACAATTAGGTTGAGTCTGCTTCTCCGAAAATTTTCACATTGGACCTTTAATTTACAGACTTTTGAGATTAGTTTAGGAGCCATGGGGTCAGACCCAAATTTTTTGTTAAAGTTGGAGGGGGTGTTTGCTTTCCCTTATAGATTTGAGGTAATTTAATATATTAACCCTTTAATGCCTTATATAAATAATGGAAGAAAATACCCCCAAAAAAATATCAGTGTAAATACTGATATTAAATGCATCAAATTGGCTGTATCTGATAGTTATTAACATTTTTCTCTATATTTGTCATTCAAATACGTTAAATGTGGAATGATTAAGCCTTTCATTACTTTTCCAAATTAGCAATTTTTATTCAGGTACTACATGGAAAAAAGCATATCAGCATGTGCACATGCACACAACAACAGCAAAAGATACTGATTTTCAGTTAACCAAATTGGATGTACAGTATTCATGCTTTACTGTCATTCATATTAGTAAAACGTGTAATTGACCCTTTCATAAATTTGCATTGCATTTTAAGAAATGGCACCTTACACCTGCAGTGTACAGTTTCCTGTGTTTTACACACAAAAATGTCAAAATATCTGTTTTTGGCTATTTTTTTTATATAAATCTTAAAGTAGTAGTTTCTGAATATGTCCAAGACCCAGGAACTGGTCATAGACTTCAGGAGGAACAGGTCAGACATTGCACCTCTGACCATAAATGGGGACTGTGTGGAGTCCATACTGAGGAGGGTTTGACTTGGGGCATGAACCCCTTTGAGCTGCTTAAAAAGAACCAACAGAGACTGTACTTCCAGAGGCTGCTCAGGGGGTACAACATCACTCAGAGACTGCTGGTGTCCTTTTATTAGTGCTCCATTGAGAGCATCCTGACGTTCTGCCTGTGTGTGTGGTACACCAGTTGTACAGCAGAACACAGAAAAAAGCTCCAGCGGGTCATAAACACAGCACAAAAGATTGTTGGCTGCCCCTTCCTTCCCTAGATGACCTGTATAGATCCTGCTTATTCAAAAAAAACCATATAACATTATTAAGGACACTTCCCAACCTGGAAACTCCCTGTTTGAACTGTTGCCGTCAGGTAGGTGGTAAAGATCAATAAAGTTAAGGACCAGCAGATTTAGAAATAGCTTTTATCCCACTGCAATAGTCACTCTAAATGCTGCAATTAGTGGTCTGTGCATAACAAAAAGTAGGCTGTGCATGTATCTTTTAGCTGTTTTAGTTTTTAATGTTTTTAATCTATCTATCTATCTATCTATCTATCTATCTATCTATCTATCTATCTATCTATCTATCTATCTATCTATCTATCTATCTATCTATCTATCTATCTATCTATCTATCTATCTATCTATCTGCTAATTTATTAAATTAGTTTTGGCCATTGCTTACTGTCTGTTAAAATATGCTTATGTACTGGATGTCAGCTAGTACAGAGGAGAATGTTAAGTAAAACTTAGTCCCCAACGTTTTAAAAGTCGTGCTAGTCAGTGGACTGGATAGTGCACATGACTCTCAGTCCAAAAGCAGTGTGGTTTGGAGTGGGGGTGAGGGTAAGGTTAACAGACTTTTGAGATGATAGTTTTTACTAGGGAACCAGGGACATTACTATTTCAACAGTCAATATTGTTAAAATAAGCAATATATTATTGGGTTATGACTGCAGCACATCTAACGATAAAGGGACAATATCTGGAATTGCCCAAAGGATATCACCGGACACCCTCAATGAGTAGACCTTGGACAACATCAAACAGCAAAAAAACCTTTAACCAACGAAGCCAGGTTCAGTCAAATTTGGGCCTTTGACTCCGGGACCAGATGTAATCATTCCGTGGACTGGAATTTCAATTGGATTCACTGCAGGTGTAGTTTGGACCATAAACAGAACACTTCCTATAGAGGTCTGGCTCATTTCACATCAAGGTTTCCCATTAAGCTGCCTTCATTTCTATGTGGTTCATGAATCAGAGGCATGAGGTCACACTTCCCCTCCATGTTTTCAGACTCTAATCAAACCAATGCAGATACTTCTATATTATGATCATGTTGGAACCACAGGTGGAAAATTCAGGTAAAAAGAAATAAACAGTTAAATGTGTGCTGGTGCGGTCCACTTCTTTTGTCAGACACTAACTGCATCATCTCCATTTCACTTTTTAAGTCTCATTTTCCTTTCTCTTCAGGCTGCTCATGTATGGCTGCCCTAACATTTATTTGCTCTACAGCAGGTGGCTCACACAGATGGATTCATATAACTGACATTTGGAAAACGGCGGGTGTTTTATTCAGGTGTTGCCTCAAACTGAGAATATGTCTTTTTTTGTTTTCATGCATTTTATATAAAAGGAAGGAATGATTCCTGGACTAATTTGTTTCATGGTTGTGTATCTGCCAACACACCAGATGGAAAAAACAAGGGTTTATGAGGTCTGACAGATAAAATATGCACACTGTCATTTAACGCTAATTTGTACTTTGAACTACATTGCAGTTTTAGCATAAATAGATTCTCAGGTTCTATTCAGATCTATGCTGGAAAAAATGGAATGGTGTTAATTTTATTTTTAGTGTTCCACACAAAGGATTCCACACAGACATAGCAAGTAAATTTAAGAGCACATTTTCAGGTCAAATGTACTTGTATGTCTTCATGGATTTAATTAGTAATAGCCAAGTAAAGTTTACAACAGTTAGCAAGTAGTTTTACTTTGTTATATTTGAGGTAAGAATTACCGTTAAAAACCTAGGAAATGTAAAGTGCTAATTACTTTGGAAAACGCATTGGATTTATATAGTGATTTTTTTTGGCCACTCAAAGTGCTTCACATTTGTGACCCATTATTCATTCGCTCTCACATGTACTCTCTGGTGGTGGTAAACTACATATGTAGCCGCAGTTGCCCTAGGGCAGACTGACAGAAGCATGGCAGCCATTTTGTGGCTACGGCCCCTCTCACCATCACCAGACATAAATACACCAGTGTGAATGACACTGGAGGCAAGGAGGGAGCAGTGCCTTGCCCAAGAACACAACAGACTGACTAGTGGTATTTGAATCAGCAACCCTTAAGTAACTGGACGACCCGCTCTACCAACTGAGCCATGGCCACCCCCAAAACATTTATTTGCACTTAGAATTGTAAGAAATTTCTACATAAACTCTATATTTAGTTTTACTTGAATAATTCTAGTTCTTACTGATATTTAGAATGAGAAATAAAAATTGTGAATTAACCTAATTAACCTTTTTTTTCATTTAAACAGACCAGATATCAGGAGAGTCTAGACGACCAAGGAATGATTTCCAAATGACTCTGGTCAAGTTCTTTTCTGATGTAAATATAACTAGCCTCAAACCAAGGAAATGTACTCAAATTGAAAAAATTTTTTTTAATTTGGTCCCTCTCTCAAAGACTTGCCTGCAGTAGCGGAGGGCACGGGGCGGGGGGGTCGCCCCTGGCCCACATGGATCAGGGGCCCACTTAAACCACAACTGATTTTTTGTTATTAAATAATTTTTATAAATGCTTATTTCCTGATTGCATGGGAAAGATTGCTACAAAGTAACCCCCCCCCTGTATGCTGGCTACCTGCCTGCAATTTTGTGTCCAAAAGAAAAGATCATAGCAGAGGTGTTGTCATGGTTATGATCTTCTTCCTTGGTGGTATACGTATATACTCGCATGACCTGAATATATTATTGACTGCCCAAGAAGTTTGGTGTCATAGGACTTAAATTTAGATCAGATATCAGGGTTCTAAGTTACCTCTACCAAACGGTTGAGTTGACCAACAAAGGGTTAATGAGCATCTACATGACCAGTGAACTAAGTATAGGAAAATACTTGATTTACAATGAAAAAACACAAAATAAATATGATAATATTTATAATAAACTCACTTACTGTAGGAAAGGTTAAAAATGAATTTGGGAACAGACATAAAAGTAGCTCCGGTTGTTTACGGGTTAAAAAGAGGTTTGGAAATGTCACTTCATTTATGTGCACCCTTTTCAAAGCCTGATACTTAAACCCATTTGTCTTCTGCCATCCATAAACACTTGGCATAAAAGCAGGGAATGACTGGACTGAAAAATATTTACAACTTGGCTTGTGCCGTTTTGGATCTGGTTCTGTGGCTGCTGCTCCTGTGTGATGAACAAAGCTTCATCCTCTAACCTGCTTCCAGCCGCACAGTGACTGATAATATATTCTTTACATATTTGTACAATTACATATGCAATGCGTAAAAATAAGATACTAAGATAAGATACTAAGAATATTTTAATATACAGAGTAACATAGGCCTTCGGAAGAGGAAATTAATTATCATTATGTGTTTGTAGTTATTTAGAATATTTGAATTTATTAAAGATTATAATCTAAACTGTGTCTCTTAGCACATGTTTAAGGGCCTCCGTTTCTAAGCTGAGTACTGCCTCTGGGGTGTCCTATTACAAAATTATCTAACTTAATTGTTGATGTGAAATATTTGTAATAATCGTGCGATGATTGATTGATTGATTGACGTGTGTTGCATCCTATAATGTAATAATTTTCTGAAAATCTAATACAATTTGCACTTAACTCAAATGAAAATGTCATAAAACCAAATAAGGTAATAATTTCACAAATAATGTGATGACATTTTGTCACTGACACTGTAATAATATTTTACCGATAATGCAATACCTTATTACACTTTTTTTTTTTAAAAACCCTGATAATATTGAATGGAGCAAATTATGCATGTTCTTTGAATTCTGACAGAGGTATTTCCAAAGACAAGGAGTTTCAGACATGTGAGAGTGACTGAATAATGGATCCACTGTGTGCTTTAAGTATGTGTGTACATAGAAAGTGCCACATAAATTATTATTGTTAAGACGTTATTACATTATTGGGTTTTGTTAAATATTTGATCAAGTTTATGACATTTTTAGGAAATTATGACATTATTATAAGTTGTTTTATTATAGGTTATGTTATTTGTTCAATCAGAACACAGATCTACACCTCTGAAAAGTTACAAACTTTTGAAACTCACTGAAATTAATACATTCCGTAACGCATGTGTGATATATGATGTAGCCCCCTATGGGGGCAAATGCACCGCATTGCTGAAACACTGCAAATGCAAGAAAGATGCAACAACCAAAAACATAAACACATAAAACAAATGCAACACAAGTGAAGCTGCAAGAGAAAAATGCTGCAATAACAGAAACGAAACAGAAGCAAAAACGTACAAACACCCAAAACAAATGCAAAAGAAAAAAGCAGCAAATACCAAAACACGCAAACTCCCAAAATAACTGCAAGGAAGAAACTGCAAATTCCCTCCACAACAAAATGGAAATTCACCAAAATAAACGAGAAGAAGAAGATGGTGGATGAAGACGAAGTTCATTAATTAAAGAGTTTATTGTGAAAAGGTGTAGAGCAGCAGAGGTATGAAGCTAAATTTTGTGTCGCACCTCTGCTACTCTTCTATTATATTGTAGTAGTTTTTGGTCAAGTGTTTAAAAAAGACGAAGGGAAACAAACCTTTTTACGCTAATATCTTAAATGAATGAACTTCATCTTCATCCACCATCTTCTTCTTTCATTTTATTTTGGTGAACTTCCGTTTTGTTGTGGTGTTTCGTTACTACGATTTTTCGTTAGCTGGGGCTTTCGTAAGTAGAGGGAGCACTGTAAACTGAATCAAATAAGTGAATGAATAAAAAATAAAATAAAAAATAAGAACAAAATGCAGACAAATTAGAAAAGGGAAAAAGAAAAAAGGAAGAAAAAAGAAAGGGAAAGGAAGAAGGAAGGGAAGAAAAAAGAAAACAAACAAACAAAAACTATTTGTTACCTACTTTCCTATCGGGTCATTTGTTTTGTTTTTTTGTATATATGTATATGTTTAGTACTTCAGTTATTTATTATTGGTATTGTTATTATTGTTATTGTTATTATTTTTATTATTATAATCATTTTTGTACTATGCACTATATTGCTATAAGATAAATTAAGGTTATTGGGGAAGTGAAGAAGGGGTAGCATTAAATAAGTTTATGCTTCATCCTACTCCTTTTCGGACATGTCATTGTTATTATTATTATTATTATTATTATTGTTGTATTGATTATTGTTGCACTTTGCACATGTTCTAAATAAATCATTCAAATCAAAATCAACTGAAAATTATCAACTTTAGAAACCAATATACCATGATCATAAAGTACTTAATGACTCTTCTGTTTTAATATCTGACCCCAGTTTTGACTTTCACATCCAACCAGTGGCCCTGACCATCCTTACATAAAAAATGATCACACATTTTTGATGAAGTGAAGGCGACATTAATCATATGCAGGTAGAAAAAGGTCAAGGCTTCAGTATTTCCATGAGGAGCCTTTCACTGCCTAAATGGATTAGTCACAGGTTTAAATTCAATAAGTCCCATCTCTACACACATATGATTGAGCAATCCATATTAATACCATTCAAACCATTAATATGACCTTGGTTTCATGTGTTTTTATTCTTCTCCGTTCACCAGCGACCCGTGTTTCTGCATAGTCATATATAATCAGAGTCTTTCTGACCTCAGTGAATGTGAAAGAACTACCAGAGGTGGAAGTAACTGAGTAAAAGTACTTCATTACTATAGGTTTTTCAGGTATCTGTACTTTACTTGAGTATTTATTTTTCTGGCAACTTTTTTACTTTTACTCCCTTTTTGTATAAATATCTGTACTTTATACTCTTTACATCCTCTGAAGAGACAACAGCGTGAAAAATAAGTGGCTTCAGAGAGAAAATCAGTGGAGGAGAGAAACTGTGACTTTATATATTATAGTTATATGACGTTTTACCTTATAATTCTGACATTTTATCTAATAATTTTTTTAACTTATTTCAGTTTTAACATTTTATCTTAAAATTCTGCATTTTTATATGTATATGTATATATATATATATATATATATATATATATATATATATATATATATATATATATATATATATATATATATATATATATATATATATATATATATATAAAGTGTGTAAAGCACTTGGGTGCCTGAAAAACCACTAAAGAAATGTGATCCATGATTCTGATTTTCATGATTATTATTATTTTACATCTTTACCTTTTGACTTTAAAGACACCATAGAGGTGCTATTGAGAAATACATTGATTATAGCTGTTTATCTATCAACAAGACAGAAGTGGATGTCAAAAGAACCTCCACAACCAGAAAAGTGGGAACAAGTTTGGGTCGATCCCAAGCAAAGATTCATCAGAGCAGAAACGGTAGAGGTCCAGGAACTCCAGTAACGACAGGAGGCAGAAAACACCGGTGCCACTTCATCACTTTTGTTACTAAATCTGCTAACTTTTCAGATGACCTGAACAACCCGTTTGTTTGAAAATGTGTTTGAAAACTTTTAGCGACTTCTGAAAAGTGACTCAAACATGAAAGCACACATTTATCTTCTAAAACCAAATCACCAAACCAAACAAACAAAAAAAAACAACAACCACATGATCAATGACTAAAAATGTGGACAGGTTCAGGTGTAAATATTATTACATCTTTTCTTATGTATGTGTATATTGTGTGAATTGTTCGAAATTAACAAATCAAATCAAATCAAATCAACGGCATTAAACAGTCGATCACATGATGAAGCTGTTTACAAAGAGCATACGTACATTTGTGCATTTCTTCACCACACTGCTGCACTTTCCTGCTGTGTTCACCTCCATCTTACCAGTGATTCAAACAAAATTTGAATATTATAGAATATATGAGAGACACAATGAAACTACATTTAGCAGCATCTGTCTCCTTGGCACCACCATAAAAACACCAATAATCACCAATAAAATGATCAACAATTAATCATCAATAAAAGACAAAAAACAACAAACTATAGACACATATATTTAATCTTCTGAACCCGCTTTATCCTCACGAGGGTCACGGGGGTCACTGGGGGCCTAATCCAGCTACATTGGGCATAGGCGGGGTACACCCTGTATGAGTCGGCAGTTTATCGCAGGGCTGAACATATATAGACAAACAGTCACTCTCTAGACAGACAGGTGATAAAATGTATTTAAAAAACCCCAATGCAGCCAAAATAACACATTACTTAACAGTGCTGATGTGCATAAAACGTTTAAAAAGGTTTGAGTGCCTGTGGATAAAAACTGTGCAACAGTCTGTGACTGTGTGATGATGGGAAACTTCTCCTCACAGTCCTGCACCTTAGCCCCTCTGCTTCATCTAACTGAGAATTGGGAAAACACTACACCTTCATGTGTTTACACAAAAACAGAAGAGGAGGGCCAAAGGGATGAATTAGAAAAATAATAAATAAATAAGTATTCAGAGAATCCCTAATCTCACCCCTATTTTCAATTTCAATTTTCCACGATAACCCCTTCTTGAATTAGAGCCAATAATGTGATTTTGACCTTTCTGCTTAATGCAACCTTGACCTTTGACCCAGTGGTGGATCTAAATGGCTATTTTTAGACAGACCTAAGTGTGCCATTCCGTAATACTACTACTGCTATTACCAATAATACAATAATAATGATGATGATAATAATAATAATAATAAAAATAATAAAATATACATAGTTTATTTCCATTGACATTTACAAATAAATAACTAAATTAAGGATATTGATCAACATTTGAGTTTGATGAGGAAATGAAAATCAGTTTAGAATTCTGTTTCTGAGCTTGTGATTGGGTGGGCACAGCTGTCAATCAGCCCATAGCTCCACCCCTGCTTTGACCTCTTGCAACATTGATAAATTCGTTGCACACACACACACACACACACACACACACACAGACAGAGAAACAGACCAAATGTGGAGGCGGGTCGTAGTTTGGGGACCACTGTTATAACCGATAATGACAGTTTGATCTTTTAATTAATTGTGATCTTGACCTTTGACCTTTACTCAAATGGACCATAGCATGTGATGTGCATTATCTATATGTATATGCCCATGTAATGTCATGGTGATATCTTATTGAGTTTCATCGAGTTATAGCATGATATGTCTCTGCAAACACAAACACATAGTGATTACAATCTCTCCAAACCGATGTTGGGTGACATTAATAAATAACCTAAGTAAGTGGTCCAGAGTATCCCTTTTGGGTCAGTGTAGCCCAGATAAAGGAAGAGGGTTGGAATTTGAACATTAAAATCCATTAGTAGTTCTGAACATATTTAGGGTGTTTTTATTTTTACTTTTTGTCTTTCATAAAATATTTTTTCCTCTGTCTTCCATCATTCAATACAATTACAATTTTGGACATTTGGTGATTATGTCATTTAACAACTTCTATTGATTTTTAGGACAGACCACAACTAGTACTTTCACTACTGACGAGTTGCAAACACTGGCCAACACACCCAGGCTCAGTGGTGTGTTTAATGCTTCTCAGATAACAGAGCTTTGATGTCTCTTAATGACAGAAGGATGAAAAACATGACCTTAGAGGTTGTTTTACTGTAGTAGAATTAAAATAGGACCTGGCCTGCTGTGTGTTAGTTCTTCCCTCTTTTTGGGCTACACTTCACTGTAATTATATTAGATGAGAACATAGACTTCTCTGAAAGGTCAAACCCAAGAGCAAAAGGTTGGAATTGATTCAAGTCAAGCCTCATTTGGATCTAATACACTTTCAACAGCAGCAACAAAGCATGTGTCATTTTAACTCAGTCATGTTCAAGGGAACAGGAATACAACGTACACAAAGAAGACCAACCTGAGTGTTTATGACCAGGATTCACACTAAAGAAATTTAAAGTCATACTAAAAACACACACACACACACACTACACCTCCGCTGTTCTGACAAAGGAACTGTGATGAAGTGATATTTGTGTTTTATCCAGAATAGTCTTGTGACAAACACCACTGCGCTGCTGTAATCAAAGGCCATCTCCCTGTGGTAAACACGGCTACTGGATGACAGGTTCATGCTTTTATAATTGGAATGTCACATTTAGGATTTAGATTTCACATCAAGTAACAGAAGCAGTAAATGCTTTTAATATGTCTTTGTCCACACAGGAGATAAACCTTTTATTGGTTTCAAGAATATTTTGAGAATGCAGAATGTAACTGTCCTTTATATATATATATATATATATATATATATATATATATATATATATATATATATATATATATATATATATATGTACACACACACACAGTGTATGTAAAAAAATAAAAATGTTCCCCTCGCCCCACATGGGCGGTGTCTCCTTCAGACTCGGGTCCTCTACCAGAGGCCTGGGAGCCTGAGGGTTCTGTACAGGATCTTAGCTGTTCCTAGCAATGCGCTCTTTTGTACAGCGATCTCTGATGTTGTTCCTGGTATCTGCTGGAGACATTCTCCCAGTGTGGGTGTCACTGCGCCTAGTGCCCCGATCACTACTGGTACCACTGTTACCTTCACACTTTTCTCTAACTCCTCTTTCAGCCCTTGGTATTTCTCAAGCTTCTCATGTTCTTTCTTTCTGATGTTGCTATCACTGGGGACTGATACGTCTGTCACCACCACTGTCTTCTCATGTTTATTCACCACCACTATATATATATATATATATATATATATATATATATATATATATATATATATATATATATATACATACACACACACACACACACACATACTAGTAAAGCACTCTGAGGGTGCAGACCTCCGCCAAGCTAGACCCCCCCCCCCAATCACCACCAAAATTGAATCATTTCCACATCTCCTCACTACCAACCTACCCTGAAAATGTCATCAAAATCTGTCTATAAGTTGTTTTTTTTTTCTTATACTTTTTTTTTTCTTTAATACACCTTCAGGTGCTACTTGGATGATGTGATGAACCCGGGGTCATTTTGAGTTATCTTGTACACAAACAAACAAACAAACAAACCAACCAACGAACACCAGCAAAAACATAACCACCTTGGGGGAGGTAATTAGGGGTGGCACAGTTCACAAAAGTTGCGGTGCGGTACGTATTGCGGTTTGATGCCTGCGGTTGTGGATTTATTGCGGTTTTTAATGATTTTATTTTAACTACCCTATACTTGGGCATATTTTATTGACCTTAAATAACCATAGTTTAGGATACAGCATTTAAGAGAGGATACAATTATAGTTATAATGAAATAATCATACACAAACGGAATTATTGTGAACTCTAAGCACATTGTATGAACAATCTCTGAAAGCTCAGTAGTATTTTGAAACAGCAAGAGGGAAATACAGTATTAAGAGCTTTGTAATGATAAGTGTTAATAAAGGTGTCACCTATAGATGGCTGTGTTGCCTCAGTAGACCACTGATAGAACTGGTGTGTTTACTGAGCATGTGTAGAAGCAGAATGTGACGTCAGACTATGTTGACGATGAGCCGTGAATAAACAGTTAGCTGAAGCTAGCATAAATGTTTTATTCATAGACCAATAATAACATTAAAGCTTGTGCAAGAAACACATGGAATTCAATTAAACAATGACTGGAGCTGGAGACGAAGCAGTTAAGCCAAAACTACAATGAAAAAGAAGAAGTAATGATACATCAGTCAGACTGACAAGTTAATGAGTTAAAAGTGACAGTGACAACAGGTTATATTGCAGCGTATAAAGCTTGGAAAATATTAGTGAAATATTCCAGTGAGTCTGAAGAAGGACACATGTAAAAGAAAACCCAGTTTCTGGACAAACTGTCAGTTTTTTTGTTCATTATTGTTATGATTTATCCTAATTAGAAATAGTACAAAGCCACTGTGGGGCATCAGATTAACATGCAGACATGACGTACAGGTTCCAGGTAGTTTGTGGAGTTGACAGGTGGGACATTATGGTCCTAGAAACCTTGTGATTCACAATTGTTGTAGGTTTTATGGTTTCTATAAGTAAACAAAGACAATAGTGCCTTTATAAGATTACACATGGTGACTATATGAGCATGTCTAATTATACCCTAACACAGGTGAGAAATAACTAACCAGACACTACTACATGAAATGACTAAATAGACACCTCCATCTACATATACACACTGTTATATTAACACACTACACCGTGACCGACAACCATTAATAAATTATAAACATAAAGAATGTTTCACAATGCAGAAATAGTTCTCAATTATCCACTATCGTATCCGCGATTATGCACCGTTAGAAAATTCCGATGAACTATGTGGACATTCTTCATAACATTCTTCATATATAACATTCAACTCCAGTTAAATACACGGGTGTGGCCCTAAGTGTTTTTATGTACAGGTATATTATCACTAATATTAGATATCTACAGGTATATTATCACTAATATCAGTTATCTACAGGTATATTATCATTAATATCAGTTATCTACAGGTATATTGTCATTAATATCAGTTATCTACAGGTATATTATCATTAATATCAGATATCTACAGGTATATTGTCATTAATATCAGTTATCTACAGGTATATTATCATTAATATCAGTTATCTACAGGTATATTATCATTAATATCAGATATCTACAGGTATATTATCATTAATATCAGTTATCTACAGGTATATTGTCATTAATATCAGATATCTACAGGTATATTATCATTAATATCAGATATCTACAGGTATATTGTCATTAATATCAGTTATCTACAGGTATATTATCATTAATATCAGATATCTACAGGTATATTGTCATTAATATCAGTTATCTACAGGTATATTATCATTAATATCAGATATCTACAGGTATATTATCATTAATATCAGATATCTACAGGTATATTGTCATTAATATCAGTTATCTACAGGTATATTATCATTAATATCAGTTATCTACAGGTATATTATCATTAATATCAGTTATCTACAGGTATATTATCATTAATATCAGTTATCTACAGGTATATTGTCATTAATATCAGATATCTACAGGTATATTATCACTAATATCAGTTATCTACAGGTATATTGTCATTAATATCAGATATCTACAGGTATATTATCACTAATATCAGTTATCTACAAGTATATTGTCATTAATATCAGTTATCTACAGGTATATTGTCATTAATATCAGTTATCTACAGGTATATTATCATTAATATCAGTTATCTACAGGTATATTATCATTAATAACAGTTATCTACAGGTATATTATCATTAATATCAGTTATCTACAGGTATATTATCATTAATATCAGTTATCTACAGGTATATTGTCATTAATATCAGTTATCTACAGGTATATTGTCATTAATATCAGTTATCTACAGGTATATTGTCATTAATATCAGTTATCTACAGGTATATTATCATTAATATCAGTTATCTACAGGTATATTGTCATTAATATCAGTTATCTACAGGTATATTGTCATTAATATCAGTTATCTACAGGTATATTATCATTAATATCAGATATCTACAGGTATATTGTCATTAATATCAGTTATCTACAGGTATATTATCATTAATATCAGATATCTACAGGTGTATTGTCATTAATATCAGTTATCTACAGGTGTATTATCATTAATATCAGTTATCTACAGGTATATTGTCATTAATATCAGTTATCTACAGGTATATTATCATTAATATCAGATATCTACAGGTATATTGTCATTAATAACAGTTATCTACAGGTATATTGTCATTAATATCAGTTATCTACAGGTATATTATCATTAATATCAGTTATCTACAGGTATATTGTCATTAATATCAGTTATCTACAGGTATATTATCATTAATATCAGATATCTACAGGTATATTGTCATTAATATCAGTTATCTACAGGTATATTATCATTAATATCAGATATCTACAGGTATATTGTCATTAATATCAGTTATCTACAGGTATATTATCATTAATATCAGTTATCTACAGGTATATTATCATTAATATCAGTTATCTACAGGTATATTATCATTAATATCAGTTATCTACAGGTATATTATCATTAATATCAGTTATCTACAGGTATATTATCATTAATATCAGTTATCTACAGGTATATTGTCATTAATATCAGTTATCTACAGGTATATTATCATTAATATCAGATATCTACAGGTATATTGTCATTAATATCAGTTATCTACAGGTATATTATCATTAATATCAGATATCTACAGGTATATTGTCATTAATATCAGTTATCTACAGGTATATTATCACTAATATCAGTTATCTACAGGTATATTATCATTAATAACAGTTATCTACAGGTATATTGTCATTAATATCAGTTATCTACAGGTATATTATCATTAATATCAGATATCTACAGGTGTATTATCATTAATATCAGTTATCTACAGGTATATTGTCATTAATATCAGTTATCTACAGGTATATTATCATTAATAACAGTTATCTACAGGTATATTGTCATTAATATCAGTTATCTACAGGTATATTATCATTAATATCAGATATCTACAGGTGTATTGTCATTAATATCAGTTATCTACAGGTATATTGTCATTAATATCAGTTATCTACAGGTATATTATCATTAATATCAGATATCTACAGGTGTATTGTCATTAATATCAGTTATCTACAGGTATATTATCATTAATATCAGTTATCTACAGGTGTATTGTCATTAATATCAGTTATCTACAGGTACAGTATGTTGTAAAGACTTCAGTTCATGTTGTGTGAATTTATGTATTTATGTATTTTTTGTTAGAACTGTGAGATTCCTAACTGACTGAAATTTGAGCTAAATCGGTGTTTGTTTGTCTGAACTACAGCCATTTTAGTAAAGGCTAATTTGTAGGGGGCACTATAGAGCAAATTCGCAATTTCTATTTATAAGCAGGTGTACGACCAGGAGGTAGATGTCTGAGTCAAAATTTGTCCAAATTGTTTGTCTGAGCAGAAGTAATTTATGCAGTGGTAATGTTTCCTGAAAATTTGCAACATCATAGCACAAAAACAGTGCAACTTTTCCAAAAAATGTTGATACTTTTTGATGTCCCACTTGTCTAGATAGTGTTCACCAAATTTAAGCTCATTGGGTCCAAGAGCCAAGGAGGAGTTCATTAAAATACGAAGACAGCAAAAATTATGACTCATCATTTATGACATTTCAATCCAAGATGGCGGACTTCCTGTTGGTTTATGGGCGTGGCCATCATAAGGTTTTTTTTTTCTCCCCTCATGATGAACATGTGTACCAATTTTCATAGTCACTTGACTGTGATTGGGTCGAATACAATATATTTTACTATTCAAGGGGGCGCTGTAGTGACATTTCTTTTCTAACTTTTATGAAACTATATAGACTCACAATTTTTCACTCTTCTGAAGTGTGTGCAAAATTTGGT
Organism: Siphamia tubifer; assembly: GCA_020466265.1. Classification (NCBI taxonomy): domain Eukaryota; kingdom Metazoa; phylum Chordata; class Actinopteri; order Kurtiformes; family Apogonidae; genus Siphamia; species Siphamia tubifer. Next base: position 10,859,825 of record CM035787.1, on the reverse strand, counting down.
GACATTTTATGAATGTATGGGGTCGAATTTGAACTCAAATGGGTGTGTCCCGTGCTATCACAGCGGACTTAATCGGCCTTGCACCAGACATGAAGGCATAAAAAAAACAAAAAACAGACCAGAATTAATTTCCCTGGAAAGTCCAGAGTTAGTGTTCAGGGTAATGCAGTCTACTCATCCATCATACAAAACGTCAATATTTTGGAAAACAGTAAGTAAACCAGTGTCTCTATTCTGTCAGACATTACATCTATTAACTGCCATTCATTCATTACCAACATTACATTTTAATGTCAGCTGCATTAGGACTAACACACATTGATTGGGCTTAAAAATGGCCAGAAAATTGATTTTGAAATTGAAACTGACTGACCTAACCTTCCACTGAATTCCTATTGAGATGCATGGTCACGTCTAAAAAAACTGCTTCCACATACTATTATCTACATTAACACTCACAGTAATGGCTGAAGTAAACAAGATCAGTCACAACTAGTCAATGGTATTGGTAGGAACATGCATTAAGTTTGTTTGTTAAAGCAACAGGAAGAAGCTGTGTTTCGGGTCACAGCTCCAGGCAGTGGTTGAACTTGTAATGAGTCATTGAGCAGACATTTGATCATGTCTTTAATGCATTCATTCTTGTGATTTAGGAAACAAATAAAATGTTTTGTGCATTTACTATAAAAAAAATAAAAATAATCAACCTTAAAACCAGTGTCCTGTGTTTAAAATGTCTGATTTTGATTGATTGATTTTGAAAACTTGCTTAATACACACACACAGATGGTATATGTGTGACCTTTTGTACCCTTCTGTTTGTATTATAATGGCATATGTGTTACCTTTAATACCAGGAAATAAGGGAGGTTGGATCAGATTAGAAAGTTCTAGATCATGGGTGGGCAATTCATTTTCCTGTGGGGCCACATGACAAATGTTGATAGTTATTAAGGGCCGGATCAATTCACCTATATCTCTTTAAAAAAAAAAAAAAAAAAACAGAAATGAAACAATACAATGAAAATATAGAAGCCAGAATATTTAATGAATATAGACACAAACATTTGTGAAAATGGTTTTATATAACTCGATATTAACTTTAAAACCCTAACTGCAGATTTGTTTGTGTATCTCAGTTCCTTTTCTGATTTCAATAAAGAAATCCTTAGAAGTTCGTGTTTTGTTAAAATCTCTGCATTCTTAATACATTTTTCTTTCATTTTTTTGGTGTTACTGTAGCTGACATGAATGGACTGAAATTTGGTCCATAAGCCTTATGCTGAGTGTGGAAAAAAACCATTAATTTAGCAGATCTTTCAAAATAAAAGCTGCATGTTATATATTTGCAGTGACTTTTAATTTGCCACTAACCTCATGTGGGCCAGCTATCGGGCTGCATGTGGCCCCCGGGCCTTATTTTGCCCAGGTGTGTTCTAGATTCACATTTTTCCTGAACGTTTTCAGAACAAGCGAAACCTAGCTGGATGTTACTCTGGTAAACACACACACAGAGCGAGAGAGGAGGGGTGTTCCTTCACGTATTCTGCGCCTCCTCACCGTGTCATGGACATGTATGAGGAAGTACCGGTAAACTCTGTTGTTCAACCTCAAGTCATTTTTCTAACATGAAAAAACAGCTGGAAACAAAACAATCCGGATGTTTGTTTTTTTTAATAGAACCAACACACAATGTATTCAATAAAAATGGAGAACACAGTAATATTAATGAAATACTCCTTTAAAATGTCCAAGTTTGTAAATGGACACTATGTACAAGGTGTGTCTTAATATTAAAATGCTTCTCCAGGTAGCAGATCCATTCATTCTTGTGATTTAGGAAACAAATCAAATGTTTTGTGCATTTACTATAAAAAAAAAACAACAACCTTAAAACCAGTGTCCAGTGTTTAAAGCAGGGGTCTCAAACTCATGACTTTCAGGGCCCACATTCAGCCCAATTTGATCTCAAGCGGGCCAAACGAGTAAAATATTAGCATAATAACTGAGAAAAAAGTGACAATTTCAAACTTTTGTCTTTGTTTTAGTGCAAACAAACCCAATTACCAAATGAAAATAACTACTATCCAACCAGAAAGGTGTGAATAAAATGAAAAAACTGAAATAGCTCAAGTAAAATATGTGCATTTCTAACAATATTATGCCTCAGTTAATCATTTATACACATAGATTATGGATCAGATCTACTACAAAGACGCTAAATTGTTACAATTGTGCCTAATTTTCTTTTGACATTTCAGGTTGTTCATGTTTGTTCAGGTTTTTCACATTTTATTTTTAACAGGATAGTTTGTAAGTATAAATATTTGCCGAATTTAATGTTATTTTTTGCACTATAACAAAGACAAAAATTTTAAGTTGTCATTATTTACATTCATAATGTCAATTATTTTCACATCAAAATGAGAAGATAATATGGAGTAGGTTACTTTGCTATAATTTGACTGTATGTGGAACTTCAACTAAAATCAGTTTCACAACCTTAACTGTGGAATTTTTGCACTTTGCAGATTCATCCCATGGGCCGCATTGGAACCTTTGGCAGGCCGCATTTAGCCCCCGGGCCGCATGTTTGAGACCCCTGGTTTAAAGTGTCTGATTTTGATTGATTAATTTTGAAAACTTGATTAATACACACATACAGATGGTATATGCGTGACCGTTTGTACCCTTTTGTTTGTATTATAATGGCTTACCTTTAACCCTTTGGGCGCCCCATTTTTTTTCAATGTTGACATATTTTTTACATGAATATTTCAAAGAGCTGTTGCACAAAAGTGGTAAGAGATAGAGCTTTGCTCCAAATTACAAATTTGTAGGGCAGGACCTAAAGTATATTTTTAAGATATTTTTGTAGATCTAATTTGCATATTATGACATCATCATGACGTCATCAGTAGGCGGACAGCTGAAATTAAGGAATTTCACAGTGGGAGAGACTCTGGATCAATCAAATTGGGATGTTTTGCTTAAAAATTTAATGTTTTGTCATCTACTGAGTGTCTGTGACATTGTTGTTGCTTAAAATACTGTTATTTACTTTAGATGCATCCGTAGTGAGCATCCAAGAAAACATTGATGACATATGTTGACTGCTCGGAATTCTGTTGAAATTTCTCTTGTGTGTCTGGCCATAAAATAAGGTAATTTTAGACAATATGCATGGAAAAAAGAGAAAATACTTCATATATTATCAAGAGGGTTGAAATATCATATTTGAGTATCAATAACTCTAGCTAAGAATCCTTTTTAGCTTTATTATTATATTTATATTTCAGGAACTGATTTTATATTTCAAAGAACTGATTCAAAATACAATTCAAAATATTATTTACATGGCAAAGAACTGATTCAAAATATTATTCAAAACAATGAAACATGTAGGCCTAAGAACTACACAAACATGCCAAATATTCATCCATACACATGCCTCAGGGGGTCACTCAGAAATCAGTTCTATTCTATCTATCCGACATCTCAATCCTCTTGCTCCAGATCGAAAACGTGATCCTGAAGCATCACACTGCACATTTACGCAAAAGTTTTCCTGGTCAGATTCCTCACTATCACTGCTACTACTTCGGTCAAAATCATCAAATGTTGGATCTTCAGGTTCAGAATCCGAGTCAGCTAAGACCTGACACAATGCCTCATGAACCGTGAACCTCTTTTTTGCCATTTCGTGTGTTTGATGTATAACTTTAGTCAGCAATGCGAGAGCAGCCGCCTCCGTAATACTCCGGAATAGCTCTGAGCGAGCGCTTCGAGGTGCGGTCATTTACCAAGGCATTTCCTGGAAAACTTTTCATGGGGGCAGGGCCTAAATTTGTGCTCGGGAGACAGATTTGCATGTCTGCCACCTAATAGTATGGAGTATCAACTGCATTCAAATCGCAGTTAGATGAGAGAGTGGATTAAACAGAGTACCGCCACTTGGCGCAAATTTGCGACTTGGGCGCCCAGAGGGTTAATACCAGGAAATAAGGGAGGTTGGATCAGATTAGAAAGTTCTAGATTCACAGAAGCCTGAGGTGAGTCACAACAGAGGACAAAACAAAAATTGATTTAACTAAAGACAAAACAAGAATGAAAATAAAATAAAATACTTTGTAGTTTGTTTTTCCAGTATCTGTTCAATGTCTAAAGTAACCAGTAAGGTTCCACTCTACCAGTCTGTTTGATTCCTTGTGCTGGGGCTCATTCTCCAATACTGGTCAGATCCTTCCCTCTGCAGATTCAATCAACCATCCAGAAAAACCTGTAAAAACTGACCTAGGGACGAGGCCAGAATAAAGTAGCTTAGATTGTCAGCTATAATGAAGAGAGGTGTTCAAAGTACTCACATTCTGTACTTAAGTAGAAGTCCAGGTACTTGTGTGAAAAAAATACTCTGGTAAAAATAGAAGTACTGATTTAACTATTCTACTTAAGTAACAATTAAAAAAAGTACAACTTCTCAATTGTAATAAAGTACAAAATAAAAAGTAAAACAATTTTTTTTTGTCATGAACGCAATAATACTTCAGAAAATAAAATCACAAAACTTTCAAAAGTATCTCAAATAAAGCCTTTAAAAGTGAGTTACTGTGTAGATAATGTGTTTAATCAAGTCACAGTTACTCAGTTTTGTGGATATGGGCAGAAAATGTAGGAAAAATAGGGGAAGATAAGTCATGACAATAAAAAAATATATAAATATGAGGCAAAAATGCCTAATTTTAGGATAAAAAAAATAAAAGTCAAAATTATGAGGTAATAGTCATATAACTATAATATAAAAAGTCACAGTTTCTTTCTCTCCACTTATTTTTCATACTGTCACATCTATCTATCTATCTATCTATCTATCTATCTATCTATCTATCTATCTATCTATCTATCTATCTATCTATCTATCTATCTATCTATCTATCTATCTATCTATCTATCTATCTATCTATCTATCTATCTATCTATCTATCTATCTATCTATCTATCTATCTATCTATCTATCTATCTATCTATCTTGAGGAGCCAATGGTGCGAAGCTACCATCTGTGGGATTATGACTGAACGCCTCTAAGTCAGAATCCCGCCTAGACGTAACGATACAGTAGCGCCGCGGATCTTCGGTTGGTCTCGGATAGCCGGTCCCCAGGGCCGGTGAGGAGAGCCGTTCGTGACAGGGCCGGGGCGCGGCCGGATGATGGCCGCCCCTCTCCTATATCTATCCATTGACTTTTTATCTGGTGATTTGGACTGAAGTGACAATTAAGATATAAAAAAGTCATAAGATTAAAAAAAAGAAGAAAACTTAGAAATATAAGATAAAAATGCATAATTTTAAGATAAAAACAAAAAGTTATGAGATAAAAAGTAATATAACTATAATATATATAGTCACTGATTTTCCCTCTGAAGTGACTTATTTTTCATACTGTCACATCTATTTAGTTTGTTAAAGTAACAAGTCTATTCTGAGAATGTAAAGAGTATAAAGTACAGATATTTATACAAAAACGTAGCGAGTAAAAGTAAAAAGTAAAGTACAGATACCTAAAACATCTACTTAAGTACAGTAATGAAGTACTTTTACTTAGTTCTTTAACACCTCTGATAATTAAAAACTAGCATAACATTCCATTTCCATTGAAGTCACAAAATTAAAATGTTGTACAATAACATAGTTGAAGTATGTCATCATAAAACAGGGGATTTTAACTCTGGACCTCGAGCCACACTGTCCTGCATGTTTTAGATGTCACCCTAGGCGGCTGTGGCTCAGTTGGTAGAGTGGGTCGCCCAATGACCGAGAGGTTGCCGGTTTATGTCCCGGCTCTGGTTGTCCACATGTCAAAGTGTCCTTGGGCAAAGACACTGAACCCTGACTTAGTCTCCCAGTAGGACTGACAGAACCTTAGAAACCTACTGGTGTGTGAGTGTGTGTGAATGGGTGAATGTGAGGCTAATGTGAAGTGCTTTGAGCACCATGAAGGTGGAAAACAACTATATAAGTGCAGAACATTTACCCTGCACCAACACACCTGATTCAAAGCAGTGGGTGATTATCGGGCTTCAGCAGAGCTTGATAACGAGCTGACCATTTGAATCAGGTGTGTTGGAGCAGGGTGACATCTAAAACATGCAGGACAGTGCGGCTCCAGGTCCGAACTTGAAGACCTCTGCCATAGTATAATCCCATCACATCATAAAACCCAAATAAATTGGCTTAAACGTGGCAATATATTGATTAGAATTCAGTGTTTTTACACTACAGAGTAAATACATCAGAAATAACAAAAAATAACTTCAAAGTGTATTAGAAATACACAGTCATTGGCTTCCAGTTTTAATAAATTGTGCTAAAATACCAATGAAGTACACCTGACATTAAAATGATATTTTCTTTACATCACTGAACCATATTAGCACCATAGGAAATAGAAACATGTGCTAATAAAACAATGAGTACTATGAAAGTATGTTTAATCAGGAAGTAAAAAGAACATTTTTAGCTAGCGTTTACCTTAGCGGTGATTAGTAAATTATGCTAGCACATTTACAGTGTAGTCAACTCACCTTAAAGTGAATTATGAAAGTTTTTGTTATCCTTCAATTTAGGCTCAGTATTGTTTAGAAATTAATTTTATAACAGCTGTGTGAAAATGACCATGATCCATAAACCCTATCTTCATAAAATTAGATTAAAAGATGCTAATTTTACAGGAAATAGTTATTCCTTTCCCGCAGGGCACACATCACACCAGGTAAACATATGAAGGTGGATGAGCTCAAGTAGTTGTCATTTTACTCCAGTGTTATCATCCTGGGGATGTGATGGAGTACACGATGGTTTGATGTAGACTACGTACTAGCATTAGACATTTACCATGTTTTCTTTTCACTGTCATGGCTGCTACGACAGCGTATCACCATAGTAACACAGCAGCTAACTATGTTCAAAGTATCTGTAAAGTAATGAGGGTTGTTACAGCATAGTATGAACAATATAGACTGTTAAGATACTGAGTGTATGAAGACATTAACCATTTTTCGTTGTATAAATCTGACAGCTAGAAACTGCGAAGCCCCTGTCTGGAAGTATCATTAGCAAATAGCTAAGTGCTGCAATAACTATATGGGCGTCACGGCAACACAATGATGCATTTTATGTTTAGTAAGACGAAATGTTGCTCCCAAGCTTCAACTCTCAATATCCTAAGGTCTTAACAAAGGTTTCATGACCAATATACAAAAAATATAATATTCAGAAAGCACTGTTTAAAAGGAATTTGTTCATTTTTTTTGTTTCAAAATTTGATTAATCATTTAACTTACTGGTACCAATCAGCAGTTTGAATTTTTTTCCGTTTCCATTTTTATATTGACATTTTTTTGGTTTAATTAACACAGAAAATAGTTTTCCATTTTGTTAACGTACTGTACTGAAAATGAACCGACTTCAAAACCGAGGTGCGTCCTTGATTTTTGTACCATTACACCTCTATCATTAACCTCACCTCATACATTAAAATTCCATTCATGATCAATCAAAAGAAGAAAATCCATAGATTTGTGTGTCTGTGTTTTCCTCCATTTTGCCAGTAACTGGAACAGAATTATTGGAGAATACACCTACATATCAGGAGTGTCCAAATCCAGGTGTCCTACATGTTTTAGATATTTCCCTCTTCCACATGATTCACTTTAACCCTTTAACTCCTGAAACTCAAGCAGTTCCACAGTAAAAAATAATTAAAATAAGCAACAACATGAACAAAAATGGCCAAAGTCGTCAATAAAATGAACAAAGATGAATAATAAACTAACAAAATTATTAGTAACATGAACAAAATAAGACACATTTGACTTTTTATTTGATTATTGTTTCTTTAATTTTGCTCCGTTTCTGTTTTACTTTCTTCATGTTACTAAATATTTTGTCAGTTTATTTTTTTATTTAATTATTTTATTTCAGTCAAAATACAAAACAAGGCAGTTTAAGACACATTTTCACACATGATAAATGTGAAAATGTGACCGAAAAGGTTTAGGGCTGAAGCCAAAGCTTATTTAGCCACCGTTACCAACACCTAACAGCTATATGTTAAACAAGAAAACAACACAAAACACCAAAAAAAATTCAAGAGTCAAACCGAATAACATCTCTAATTAATTTTTGTTAATTTTATTGATGACTTTGGCCATTTTTGTTCATTTTGTTGCTTATTTTAATTTTTTTTTTTTTTTTTTTTTTTTTTTACTGTGGAACTGCTAAAAACTGAATCATGTGGAAGAGGGAAATATCTAAAACATGTAGGACACCGACCCTCGAGGACTGGATTTGGACACCCCTGCCTTAGACCCTCCCCTCTATCTAATTGAACATTGGGACAACACACATTCCTTCATGTGTGTGTGTGTGTAAAAAGGAAGGTTAGGACCAAGGAGTGAATTAGGATTCAGCCTTTAACTCTATCAGCATATTCATGAAGTTAAATCTACATACTATTTATGAATATTGATATAGTTTTTAACAGCGTTTATACCAGTGGGTTACATATGCAGTACTGTCCTGGCCTAACACAGGCATTCTTTTACAGCCAACTCAAAAGTCTGAACATCACATGAAGCTTCTTCTGAATGCTGATAACGCTTCATAACTATTTAGAAATTCTGCCAAGAAATGAACAGATCCCCCAGCTATTTCTAAAAGTTGTGGAAAACTTCTGAATATGTTTCTTTAACTACTTGTATCCATCTTAACTATGACCTACTGCACTTTGACCCTGGGCAGATCATTTAAAACTTGTCATTCCAATGAAAACCACTTTTCCACGCTCCTTTTGGAATCTAATGGGTCACCCTGAGTTACCAACACATGCTGCCTTTGACAGTAGTTTGTCACCTCCACTGGCTGCATTCACAGAAAACAACAAGAGGACAGAGGGACCCAGAAAAAAACGGTCCATCTGACGTTAAAACCATCCCCCCATTGCAGCGAATCTGAAGTAGCATTAGCATTAGCATCTACAAGAGAAGACGACGCCACAGTAGCTGCTGCTTTGGAAAAAATGGTGGATCAAACTGGATCATGTGCTCTATGTGGAAATAAAGACTCGTTTTTTTTCCCCTGCACATATTCAGAACAAGGGACGGCACGAAACCTAGCTGGATGCTACTCTGGTAAAGGTAAACACACAGAGAGCTAGAAGACATGTATGAGGAAGTGCCGGTAAACTCTGTTGTTCGACCTAATGTCATTTCTCTACCGTGAATAAACAGCTGGAAACGAAGCAATCCTTTTTTTTTGTTTTTTTAATAGAACCAATACACAATGTATTCAATAACAATGGTTATTTCATTAATATTACTATATTCTTCATAGAATGACACCTTTAAAAAGTCTAAGTTTGTAAAGTTTGGACATTATGTACAAGGTGTGTCTAAATATTAAAATGTTTCTCAAAGTAGCAGAACCTTTTTTGTTATTATTATTATTATTATTATTATTATTATTATTATTATTATTATTATTATTATTATTATTATTATTATTATTATTATTATTATTATTATTCATGTACAATTATACACAACATCAAACATATGTTTATATGTTTATGGTTGTTTAGTAGATGCCATACTCACGAGACGACTGGGGAAATACATACATATAAACACAAAATGAAATGCAAATATTAAAACTAAAATGATGGCCATATTTCTTCAGCCTGGTGGTTTGAGTGTGATTGAAATGTCACGTTCTTTGACACACACACACACACACACAGGTCCGTGTTAACATGTGTGTTGTCTTATAAACCCTGACCCTGGTGACATCCTCCCTGTGTGTGTGTGTGTGTGTGTGTGTGTGTGTGTGTGTGTGTGTGTGCAGAGCTGACACCTGGACGTGCTCATCAATTGTGCGGCTGTTTTCGATGCAGGCGGCTGAAGAAGCAGATTAAACTATAACTCAGCGCTCTGGGCCAAAGCTCAGCTCCAATCACATGTCTGCATTAAGCACAACGGCGGGAAAACACACAAAAAATACACACATACGCCACCTAACAATAGCATGTCTGTGTGCATTATGAGCAAATACACATTCATAGCTGTTAGGATTTAACCCTTTAACCCCTGATGCATCAGCGCTGTCGCATTCTGAATGGATTGTTTAGTGTAAATATTCTGTGTTTTTACTGAGTGTTGTTCATGGAACAGACCTATGGAGATAAACAGATGTCAAAAAGGAAGTGATTAAAAAAAAAAATAATAAAAAAATCTAAAACAATGCAAGTTCTTTCTTTTATTTGTTATTTTTTTACTTAATTTTTTTGCACATTGTTTCATGCCATTTATTATTATTTTTGGTTCATTTTGTTGCTTATTTTGTTTATTTTTCGACATTTTGTTTTTTTATTTTTGTGTTTTTCTTCAATTTTGTTCCATTTGTGTCTGTGTGTGTTGATGTTACTTATTAATTTGTTGTTTTTTTTAATTTTTTGTTCATTTTTATTGATCACCTGAGCTGTTGTTGTTCATTTCATTACTTATTTTTTATTATTAAATTAACCCAAAGTAACCCTGTGATTAATTCGATCAACATTTTTGATAATTTGACAGTCCTATTTTTTTTTTATTACCGAAGAATTAGGTGTTGTGTCTTTTATCATCTAATATTCATATCTTTAAATGACTGTGAATGTCAGTTAATTCAGCCATTTCCTTCATTTGATGACTATTTATTCTTATTCATCAATTCAAGTTGCTCTGGATCAAACATCAGTTGTGAAGCTGCAGGAGCTCCTCCATCTTTTCATTCCTTCCTCCTCATTAAAACACTTTGGTCTTGTCACTTATTTCATTAAAAAATATTATTGAATAAGGAAAGAGACCAAAAAAATATACAAAATAAAGCACTGTTTAATGATAAATGAAGACCAAACTCTCACACACTGAGGATTGGGAAACATTTCTCAAAGTCACAGATGCAAACTTAATACTTTTCTTGCTACAATTAGTAACTTTTCAGTTCAGTTTCTTACAGTAGAAAATCAGACTGTAAAAAAAGAAAAGGTACAAAAGCACTAAGTGCACAGTCAACATTTAAACAAACACACAATACACTGATCTGAACATGAAACATAAACACTGTCATGATAAAACACAATACAATAAAAAGCAAATAAAGCAATAAAAGTAGATTGAACTCGAGTATATTCTTCAAAATTGACTCAACCTGCGGAAAAGTCTGTTGCCGTGACAACGTATTGTACATTTAACAGACCGGTAAGCAGCACCGAGCTACTGTTTTTTTTTTCTTCTTTTTTTTCTATGTCTCTTCTTTTCTTCAAAAACAATAATAACTAGAAAATCAGTCTGAGAGCGCAAACGTCCGCCAAGGCAGACGACCCCCCCACCCCCCCTTCAAATGAAGAGAGGTCCACCAAGGAAGTTATGATTTTGACAGTTTGTCTGTCTGTCTGTCTGTCTGTCTGTCTGTTAGCAAGAGAACTCAAAAGGTTATAGACGGATCTTGATGGGGAGATCTGGAAATGATTAGATTATGGTGGTGATCCAGGGGGGATTTTGATGAATTTTCAGGGTGGCGTTGGGAGACTTTAAGAATTAGAATTAAAATTAGAATTAGAATTGCCTTTATTGTCATTGCACAGTAGTTGCAATGAAATGATAATGTAATGGGCCACTCTGCACCACATAGGAGTCAATAAATCAAATAACAAATTCAGAAACAATCAATAAATAACAGTGGGGTGAAGGTAAAACACAATTAAAATACCTTTTAAATTTTTTTTTTAAATGTTAAAAATGCAAAGTGTACAATTACTAGTTACTTCGCCAAAAAGTGGCAACAAGTTTTGTCACGTCAGATTCAATGTACCATATCACTCCGCTGGTGAAAGTAAATATTTGTTAGGTTGTAACGGCTATTTTATCCAGTCTGTTAGAGTAGTAGTAATAACCTGTAGAATAAGAGGGATAATTTATTTCCCACGCGTTACTATAGAAAAATATTTCCCGACTGGGCCAAACAGCACCCTGACACAGAAGGTGGACGGGTATTGTTCTGCCCCGAAGGGAGATATTTTTCTGATAGTAACGCGTGGGAAATATATTATCCCTTACTAATGAGGCGTCATTTTCACACAGATGAACTTTCACACAGTGAATTAAAACATTTAAACGTCTTTCTGCTGCAGCTGGTGAGTCATGCATGTGTTGACTGTAGAAATACTGTAGTGCTGAAGAAACATCTGACAAAACAAAGTATGACCAATGAACCTGAAAGATAGTGTAGTTCACAGGTGTCAAACATAAGGCCCAGGGGTTAAAACCAGCCCACCCACCTAAGGGTCACCCCCCCCCCCCCAATTAGGATGATTGCCCAGGCCCCCCTCATGACTCGTCTCATTTCATTGGCTGCTGCCCCCCACACACACACACACACTCACACTTTCTCTTATTTTCCCCTCATATTTTTTATATTTTTGTTATTTTCTTCTGTCTTTTTCCTGTTCAGCCCTTTTTTTTACTTCCCCCTTTTTCTCTTTTTTCTCTTTTCTAATGCACATGTTCCCGACATGATGTAATTAACAGTTCTATCCAATATTTTGTGTTCTTAATAATAATAATAATAATAATAATAATAATAATAATAATAATAATAATAATAATAATAATAATAATAATAATAATGATAAAACCTCAAAATTATGTAGTGCTTTTTTGGACACTCAAAGATGCTTTACATAACAGACAAACAATGTATTAAAAATAAATAAATAAATAAATAAATAAATAAATAAATAAATAAATAAATAAATAAATAAATAAATAAATAAATAAATAAATAAATAAATAAAAATAAGTGAAAGCCAGTTTGAAAAGATGAGTTTTAAGATGAGATTTGAATGTGGATAGTGAGTCCGAGTTCCAGACTTGAGGGGGCAGCGGCTGCGAAGGCTCAGTCCCCCAAAGTCTGATGCTTGGTGCGGACGGTGGGCCTGAGGAGGTTTAAATATGCAGAGTGATGATGACAGGTGGGGCGGTGCTATTGGAGGAGGTGAGAGGTAAGGAGGGGCCAGGTTATGAAGGGACTGGAAGGTAATGAGAAGGAGTTTAAAGTGTATGTGTTTTTGTCCCTTGTTTTTGTTTCTCCTCTGCTTTTTTCATTTTTTCCTCTTAATTTATCTCTTTTTAGTTAATTTTTCTCTTCTTTTTTGTCCCCCCCCCCCCCCTCTTCTTTTTTCCTCTTTTTCCTTCAGTAAATCATGGCAGATAAATAACATCATATCTGTCGACACAACAGGTCCATATGATACTAGAAAGGAAAACCTAAATATCATTCAGGGTCTATCATGGGTCGATCATTCTGAAACACTGGTGCTTATCACACATGGTGTTGACCTGGAACCCCCCACCGGACTGATAAACCAGGCTACAAATGTAAATGTATGATTGGAGGAGGAAGTCACATGACACCACCAGAGCAAACCCATCAAACTCCTGCAAATGGATCAACTGTTTCATTGTTTCATGCAGATGGATGAAGAGACAGATGATGACGAGTAGAAACATCCAGATGAATCTGAGGTGTGAGTGGATGGGGGGGGGGTTCAATGGGGGGGTGAATGATGGAAGAGCGGTAGGAGCCAAAGCATTTGGCGGGAGGTGCACGGCAAGTAAGGACAGGGTGATGGTTTATGAGATATGATGTATATGTAACATACACACACACACATCTTTGTTTCCATGTCTCCTGGGGACTATGTTTATCATCCAGTAGCCATTGGGTAGTGAGTCAAAGCACATGTTATTATTTTTCAACAAAATGAAATTTAAAAAAATAATAAAAATTGTACATTTAATTTAATTTGAAAAACTAAATAAAACATTAACAAATCAATTTAAAAAAATAATAATTTAAAAAATTAAATAAACAAATAACATTAACGGTAATTAAAAAAATAAATAAATGACAAAACAATACATAAATAAAAAGTACATAAAAATTCTTTTTTTTTTAAAGTAAACACATCTTCAAACCTTTGAAAAATACATCTTGCACTTTACACCTGTTTCCCTCATGCTTTATGGGGAAAAAATGTATTTATAGGGCCACATCATTTCTATTTTACTCGTGGGGACCTTTATTTATATTTAACATTTTGATCCCCAAACTTAAAAATCTGTAAAAATAAAATAAATACTACAAAAGTAAACAGATCTTTAAAACTTTTAAAAAAAGACATGTTTGGCT
>CM035787.1:10184059-10245441 GCA_020466265.1 Siphamia tubifer | reverse complement strand
GAGAAGGAGAGAGAAGGAGAGAGAGAGCAAGAGAGAGTGAGAGGAGAGAGAGAGAGAGAGAGAGAGAGAGAGGGAGGGAGAGAGAGAGGGAGAAAGAGGGAGAGAGAGAGAGAGAGAGAGGGAGAGAGAAAGAGGGAGAGAGAGAGAGAGAAAGAGAGAGGGAGAGGGTAATGTGCTGACAGTTAGGGTTGGAAAGGAGAGGGGGGGTGAGAGAGGGAGAGAGAGAGAGCGCAAGAAAGAAAGAGGGAGAGAGAAAGAGAGAGCGAGAGAGAGCGCAAGAGAGAGAGAGAGAGGGAGTGGGAGAGAGCAAGAGAGAGAAAGTGGGAGAGAGGGAGAGAGAGAGGCGAAGGAATGACCCAGAGGACAGAAAAGGCAATGAAGTTAAAGTCTAAGTTTCACTAAAGTGTTTCCTGGCAATATGATGTGTGTGTGTGTGTGTGTGTGTGTGTGTGTGCTTGTTTTCCTATCTTTATGGGGACATTGATATGTTTACACAGTCACACCATGGGGACCTCTGACCCTATGTTCAGTTCAGTTCAGTTCAATTTATTTCGAGCACACAGAATCATCCAAACATTAATCAACATCGTCAACAAAAAAATGTTTGTACTCAAAAAGGAGTGTGAAGAAGTCAAAGTTATGAAGTCACACCCGTCTTATAAACTAATGTTTCCTACTGTAGGTCTACACACAAACATCCAGGATCATTTATCAACACATTCTCAGTTCAGTTCAGATCAATCCTCTTTGAATTTGTAACAAAAAACAAATCCCCTAGTAATGAAATAAAAAACCCAAAAAACTAAAGCACATGTACATGAAAAATCTGTCTGTCATTCGTCTTTCAAAATAAAACCAAAAATAAGACAATGAAACAATAACATGTTTCTTCATTATTTGTTTCCAAAACCAAAATGAAAAAAAAACACTGGAAATAGTCCAGTCTATATGGACCCTGGGATACCGAACACACGCTGCCATTGTCATTATCTGAAAAGACTACACTGTCGTCACACCAAACACAACGCCGTTGGGTAGTCCCACCCTGTGACACTGATTGGCTCCTTTGTTTTGAAGTCAAATTGATCCTCATGCTACTCAGATGGTTGTATGAGCGTAGTGTAACACAACCAGATGATGTGACTCAGGTTATAATTTTCTCACCTTTTCTAAAATGTTTTAACGTTTTCTTTTTATTTCCTCTGTTTTATAGAAGGTTAGTGTGAGTGTGACAGCATATTATTTATTTATGTATTTTAATCTCGGTCTTTTGTTTAAATGTTGAAGATACAATACTATACAACTGCTAAACATAGATACATGCTAGCACACACACACACACACACACACACACATACACACACACACATACACACACACACACACACACACACACACACGTGCATTTGTATTCCTATCTTTCTGGGGACATTGATATGTTTACACCGTCACATCATGGGGACCAAAATTCAGGTCCCCACAAGGCTTAAATGTAAATAAAGGTCCCCACTAGTAAAATAGAAATGGCCCTATAAATACATAAATTAGTTTTTTCCAGAAGTCTCCATAAAGCATGGGGAAAACGTCTAAATCAAAACAAAGGTTCAAAGGTTTGAAAATGTTTAAAAAATATTTGTATTTTTGTGTACATAAAAATATATATGTATTTTTCCATAAATTAATATATTATTATTATTTATTAATTCATTCCTTTTTAATTTATTTATTTTTCATCATTTTAAATGGTACTTTATTAAAAAATATTAATTTTTAAATTATTTATTTATTTTATTATTATCTATTTTATTTTTCAAATCATTTTTTATTATTTATTTATTCATTATTTCATCTATCCATTTCATTTTTTTCATTATTTGTATTTATTTATTTTTTTAAAATTATATAATTTTTTAAATTTTATTTTATATATATATATATATATATATATATATATATATATATATATATATATATATATATATATATATATATATATATAAACTTTTTACACTCACTATCCAATATCTACAGTACAAAAGTGGTTCTCATGAGACATGGAAATGAGTATGTGTGTGTGTGTGTGTGTGTGTGTGTTACTACTGGGGACATAAATCAGTCCTCACTCACATTTGAGGACTGGGCGTCCTTAAGGGGACGTCGTACAGGTCACGGCTGAAGCCATTAAATGTAGGATGTGTTTGCAGGTTATGGTGAAGGCTTTGGTTTATGAAGGTTAGAGTTATGGTGAAGGTGAGGCGACAGCTGCAGGAAATGAAGAGAAGACAAACATAACTGGGTGAAGTTTCTACTTTTTCTGCAATTAAGTGAAATGTGAGCTGGAATTTTTTCTTTTTTCTGTTTTTCTTACAATTGACTTGAGGGTCGAGTGTTTTACAGAAGATGTCGTTGTTGAAGTGGAGCCTTTTTTTTTAATGTTTGTGTTGTAAGGAAATAACAAAACCGCATTAAATTTGGACTAAAGTGACCCCGAAATACAGCGTTTGTCAGTCAGGTTAATTCATAAAAGAGAGTTAACAGAGACAACTTACTGTTCATACCAGGACATTTGTCCTGTTTACATGAGAGTTTAATTCCTGTTTAATTGAGAATAAAGGTTAATTCTACCTTAAGATGAGCATGTAAACAGCTAATTCCAGTTCAAAATGATAATTCCGAATGAAATTTAATTACAAATAATTAAAAATTAATGAATAAAATATATATATATATATATATATATATATATATATATATATATATATATATATATATATATATATATAATAAATGACTAAATAAAGTAAAAAAAGACAAATGGGTCATTCCACCAAATTGGTACATATTGCGTCGCAGAGAAATAGTGGCGATAAAATCATTACAATAAGAAATACATGCATAATTTTAACCCTTTAAACCCTGATGCACCAGAGATGACACATTCTGAAAAGATGGTTTAGTTTCAATATTCAGAAAAAAATTATAGATTTTTACTGAGTTTTGTTCATGGATCTAATAAATGGATACACCGGTGTCAAAAAGTACCTGATTTAGAAAAAAGAAACAAATACTGGAACCAAATTACAATGTTATTTATTTATGTATGTATACTTCACTTTAGTTTACTTTTTTAAAACAATACAGAGACATGAGCCGCTCAGAAAAAGTCTGTCCACTACACGTCACAGGGACATTGACATCACCTGTGTGGGGTTAAGCCCGTCCCACAATGCAGTGAATCTGAAGTATGAAGTAAATGGTAGAACAAACATTAGATAGATCTAAGCACCGGGCACAAAACTTATCACTTCTCCTCCCTCACATTTCAATTCTAATCGATTCACCGAGCTCAGTTTCAATCCAGATCAAAGAAAGTAATTGTCCCAATATTAGTTTTTACCAACAACCTCCTGTGTAATCATTTAACATCTTTAACCACAGTCATATGTCATTACCCAGTGTCACGTTTTAGTTTTTTTTCTAGGATGGTAGTGATGGCACGGATGATGAGACTTCAGTGTTAATGTGAATTTAGGTTTGATTTTGATTTGAATGATTTATTTCGAACATGTGCAAAGTGCAACAATAATCAATACAACAATAATAATAATAACAATGACATGTCCGAAAAGGAGTAGGATGAAGCATAAGCTTATTTAGTCCTACCCCTTCTTCATTTTTATTTACACAAAGTCCTAAAAACCCAACAGTGATGAGGAGTGAAGATATGCACAGTGAAAAAAAAATACCAAAAACCCAGGAAAAAGAAAAACTATTTACATGAGATCTAAATACAATTTGGTCTCAGATTTCACCCACACACACTTATTTCAAATTCACACACTCTAACTCTCCAAAATTTAACTTCAACTACAACTCTCCATAATCTCCAACTCTATAACCCTCACTCACTAGACAAATGTCACCCTCTATATACCCCCTAAGCTCCGCCCACAGTCATACCGATCACCAATTACCACACAGTCTCTCATATTTACAAATCCCACAACCCAAGACGAAATCATACCACATCCTACAAATAATGACACAAATGATCCTCCGTATATACACACAAACACACAACATAAACATAGAAAAAAAACACAAACAAAATGTATGAATGTCTGTTTAGTGGATGAATGGTTCAGTCAGGGGTCAGGGGTCAGGTGTTTGGTTGAAGTTTTCCAATTAGGGTTATTTAACAACTGATGAGGAAGTGATTGGGCAAGTTCTGCAGCCGGTGTGTGTGTGTGTGTGTGGGCACCCGCAGACAATGCCCACCACAGGGAAATATCTGTGTATGAAGTCCAGGTTTAGTTGCGCTTCACACACGCGATGTGTATATTGGGAAAAAAAAAAAAGATGAGGAAAAAACACACTGGGCAGGAGTGGACGACGCGCTAATGTCGCGCCGTCACACACAGTTACCTACTGTTGTTCAGTCACATGTTACCACACAAGAGCTTTGGGGGCTTCCTATACCATTCACACTGTTTTTGGCATTTGTTGATAAAAACACACATTTGATCATCTATTGAATGACTCCCTTTTGTTGATTGGAAGACATCACAGCTGTGACGTCTGGATGAGCATTTTTTTTAAAATGGAACCAACACACGATGCATAAAATACCAATGAAATAACAATGGGATGACTCCTTTAAGGGTTTATGTTCAGTTAATGATAGATTGGACTGAAAAATAGTGTTTTATTTAGTTTTCTGTTTTTGATATAAAAAAATCTTTGAAGTTTTAACCCATAAATATCCAGTGCTACTTTTGTGGCAGCTCCCAAATTAACTTTTCTCTGTGTTGAATCTTTCTTATGTGACTTACCACTATTACCTGTAATATTATCCTCTTTATTGTGTATTTTTCTGGTGTAAATCACGAACGGTGATACCTCTACTTACGATATTAATTCGTTCCAGAAGTGTTTTCGTACAGTGAATTTTTCGTAAATAGAGTCACATTTTACAAAAGGCCTGATTTGTTCCACGGTCCCCCATACTATCAATCAAACATTATTTCTATAGCACTTTTCATACACGGTGCTTGTAGCACATCAGACCCCCCCCTATTATCCCGCAATTGTAGGAATAAGTTAAAAGATTTACAGAGTTAATTAGAATTGAAATAAATAAATAATGGTACTAAAATAAAAGTAAATACATGAAATAACATAATGAAATAATGTTAAAAGTAAAATGTAACTAAAAGCTAAGTTAAAAAGGTAGGTTTTCAGTTTACCTTTAAAAATATGAACACTGTCAGCGGACCTCAGACCCTAAGGTAAACTGTTCCATAATTTGGAACCCCTCACCCCTCTACCTCTCAAACCATTTAAAAATTATTTAAAAAAATCAACAACTTTGTATGAAATATGTGTTAAAAGTTTACAAAAAATGTAGATTTTATATGTAATGTATTGGTGTCAGTGGGTAAATATGTCTTCACTGGCTGAACATTAAACCATTGAATGAACCAGACATGTGGGTCATTTTCATACCAGACATGTGGGTCATTTTCATACCATTGTGTTTGTTTCAATTGTCACTTTCACCTTCACTGGTGTTTGTTGACGGACACTTGGTGGGGTGTAGATCCAGGGACAATTGTCTTTGATGAGTTTTTGTGGTCTTCCTGAGGTGGGCGGGGCATATATGTCATCGGGTGGGTGATGGCATGGCTCGTGGACATGTTTTCAGGGTGTTTTTTTCCACAATTTCAGGGGGTTTGTGGGGTTTTGCCGGCATGTCTTTTGTTTGTGCTGGTGGAGTGATGGCTGCCTCCTTTTTTAATCATTTCCTGTTTCACTTCTATTGATAACGCAGTCCTCTTCTTCTTTTCATTCACACCGGGAATCATTTTCTTTGGACTCGTGATGGATAACGAAAGCGTGCTGTGGTGGGGTTTCGGTGGACGCACTCGGAGGGACTCACGAGGCAGCGGTGGCTCTGGCCTTTACATGTGGATTCTGATGCTGGGCCGACACAGGTATGGATTCATGAATGAGGGTCAAAGGCTCATGAAAAGCATCATGGGTAGCTCCCTCATAGCCAATGGGATGCTGCGTACAGGACGTACATGTCTCTTTAATAGAATTTCTATTTGTTGTGAGACGAAAAATTGAGGTAAAGGTCTCTCGTAAGTAGAGGTACCACTGTATTTACCTGTTTCTAATACAATGATTGTGTAGATGTTCATAAAAAGTCACATTAAAGTTGAGGACTAGTGAATCATAAATAGAGAAAAATGAAAAAAACTGACTTTTTTTTTTTTTTTTACCTAAATCTATCATTAACTGAACATAAACCCAGTGGTTCCATCCACTGTCATTGATCCAACTCCATGGGTTTTACTGGTGAATCAATGTTGTAGAAGATGAGGGTGTTGCCATGGTAACTACAGACGTCTAAATGAGTCACATGTGATCAAGGTAACTTTATTTCTACCCGCAGGTTGAATCTTTCTGCAGTAAGAGGAGAGAGCATCTGCGTTATATAACACTGAGACAAAACAAAAAGACACAACAAACACAGACACAGACGACAATAACAAATAACCCTGGGCATGTTCTGTCAAGAGGTTCACTGATCTAAAAAATAAAATATCAATACCAGGACAAAGAGAAACAGTGTTAACCTGGAAAGAAAATGTCAAAGTGTAATAAATACAAACAAATGACAAACTTCAGTCAAAATTGTACAAAGACATATATATATAATAGATGATAGATTCCAATAAAAGTTTAAAAAGTGCACAAGGACTTATTTAAGAGAGAAATGGCAGTGAGAACAAAGCTGTTCTTATGTCTGACAACCATGAAAAGATGAATAAGTGCATTTTTCTACGGAAACTATTGAACTGCTGCTGCACATTACACAGACTGTCTGATTTTAAAAGTCTTTTTAAAAAACTCACTTGTTTTTGGCTTTTTCACACCACATCAGATGTTGATTTTATGAGCATGGATATTTTATTTGAGAGTGGATACAGTCGATTTATATATTTATAGATATATTCAGGACAGCTTTCCTACATAAAAACCAAAATAATAATAAAAAACTAAATTACCTCCTTCCTGCTTTTACGGCTCCTTTTAAATGTTTTGAAATCTGCTATTTTACTCATTATTATTAATACTTATTATTATTAATTTCTATAATTACTTATTATTTTATTAGCTTGTATTTTATGCATAGTCTTTTATTCTTGAGTGACTTGTAAGGTGCTTATAAACAAAATCTATTTTATATATATATTATATTGTTTTATCCATATCCATGTTTTCTATATCAATGAATGTCATGGAAAAGAAGAACTGATTCGATTTTGGGTGATTTACCATTTCTCGATTGCCCATAAGGGGGTGCTGAAAAGTTTAAAATCTACAAATGGACCAGGACCTGAAGGCACCAGGGCTGTAAAACTCAGCACTCGGTCCACTTTGATTCTCTCCAGCTGATTTTATTTCATCTGTGTCGTTGTTTTCTAGGTTCCATTTCTTTCTGTTCTTCCTCTCAGAAGAATGCTGAAGAAAGGGGCGGAGTCAGCTGTGGTTCATTTGCATCAAAGCATGAGTGTTTTAAAAAGGTCTGTTTCTCCAGGTTGAATGAAGAGGCTTCTGTATATGCATCAATCTGGTGTTTTGACCAAAGCATGTGACACACAGGCCCCTCGCAAGCATTTCACCTGATTTCCTCTATCTCTTGTCATTGCAAAAACACATTTTTAGTGACCTTGACCTTTGACCTACATTCACCAAAATTCTATAAGCTCTATTCTGGACCACTTCACATTTTTCCTGAAAATTTACTGGAAACTGGTCCGGTAGCTTTTGCGTAAAGTTGCTGACAGACCAACAAAAAAAAAACTGAACCAAAAACAATAACTCTTGCCTCTCCTTTGAGGAGGGGGGGTGGGTGGGGTGGGGGTGGGGGGTAATAACAATAATAATAATAATGAATCAGGAGAATTTGCTGCAGATGGCTGGATGTTACAAAGAAGAATGGGTGGTTTTAGACGAATGAAAATATGATAATATATGTCCCCAAAGCATTCGAAGTTCTGTTAATGTTAGGCGATGACAAGTTGAACATGACTTTGACGTGAGCAGGAAGTCCAGCCTCCCTCCTCTGCTTTTACCATTTCTGTTAGTTCTCTGTAATCAACAGCTGGCATTGTCTCCAAAATGTAAAAAAGAAAAAAAATGCATAAAACCGAAGGCCAAGACAAACTCTTGAAAATGTATTCCGATGTAAAAAAAATTTTCACTGAAGGTTTGTAGGGAGAAAACAAGTCGGCGATAAAAATCTGATTCTGGTTCTCTCCATTCCTGCACGATCGACCTTTTGGAGACGTGAGAGGTGTTGCGTTGGCATCATGTTATGAAACTGTGAATATCAAATCGAGGATGGTGTTCCAACCTTCAGTTTAGATAAAAAAGAACAGTGTGTGCTGGCCTGGAGTCAGTTGTAAGTCAGCCAGAAGCGTCTGGGACGCCACAGGGTCACACATGCATCAGATGGAATCAGCGTCACATCATCAGCCCGTCTTCAACCTGAAACATCTACAGCCTCTCAGTGGTCAACGTGCAAGTGTGTGAGCGGGAAGTTTGTGTTGGAGTCTTGAATGAGTAGAACAGCAGAAGACATTCTCCAGAGCAACCCGTAGAATTTTATATGAGAACGACAGAACTGTGGTCGACTCAGGATGTGTTCAAAACCGCATACTTACCTACTACTTGTACTAACCATTTGACTGTGCAGTGTGTTTACACTGGCAGTACCACATTTTCAGTATGCAAGAAGTTCCCGGGTGCATACTAGATTCAGCAGAAATGTTGAGTATGCGTCGTGAGCATCCTACTCACACTGATATTACCCAAGATGCAACGTGATGTGACGTTTGATCGTACAGCCTCCTGCACTAGAATGTGTGTTCTACATTTGTTACACGTAGTTACCTCCGCCAAAGACGTTATGTTTTTGCCAGAGTTTGTCTGTCTGTCTGTCTGATAGTTAGCAAGATTACTCAAAAAACTTATGGACGGATTTTGAGGAAATTTTCAGGATGTTAGGAGTCTCACAAAGAAGAAACGATTACATTTTGTTGGTGATCCAGAAGAGATCCTGGATTCTTGATAACTTTGAAATGTATTCTCCATTTACCGCAATGTAAAATTTCAGAGTGGTCCAGAATCACCAACAAAATGTAATCAACTCCCAACATATCCAGAAAATTTCATCAAAATCCATTCATAAGTTCTTGAGTTATCTTGCCCCGATTTGTGGTTGATCTGCACCGCCAGCGGATACGCGGATCAACCACGCATCTCTAGCCGTGACGCATTTTAAATTCAAAATATTTATTTCAATCTCTGAATAAAACAGACGGAAAGTTGTGTGATACCCGCCGTTGACAGATGCAGAACCTCCTCCCACTGTCAGACCCTTACCGTGCTGTGATCAACGGGGAATACTCACGTATAAAGAAGCATGTACTTTTACACGTGAGTATTCCCCACCCTGGAGTGTTGATTGACCAATCACAGTGCAGCAATGGAGGGTCTTCTGCATGATTCTGTCTCTCTCTTTCACTGTAGATAGGTGAAGGTGAAGCTTTTGTGTGTGTGTGAAATCTGACACCACAGGGAAAAAAAGAATGACAAAGAGAATGGCTGTCAATCAGTCGTGACTCTGCGCCTTTTCTATATTTTAAAGAGCCGTTCAAAAGAGTATTTTTGAAGCTGTGGTTTCAAGGGGTGGGCTGACGAAGAGGCATGGGTGTGTGTACCGTTTTCCAAGATCTTCTACCCTACAGTACCTTTAATGCAGACACGACAGAAGTGTGACGAATCACAGAGGGTGGGCGTAACAAAGTGATGTTGCAACAATTCGGAGCGAAACAACTGGAAATATCCATAGAAGAACAACGACGACGATAGATGGCTGCAGACTGGGAGGTGATTTCCTTTTATCAAAGATGGGTGAAGAATGTGAGAAAACACCAGCAATCTTTAAATTCTTTTTAGAGAAGCTCCTAACCGTTAAGCTCCATAATCCACCATTTTGTTTAATTATTCATAACTTTCTCCAGACTCCTCTGTCAACTTTCTGCTGCTCTAACTACATCATCCTAAAGTTTACATTAATTAGTTGTAGTACCTATTATTACTACCTACTATTACATACAGAGGGATTTAAAAGACAACCGTTTAGCCCCGCCTCCCCTGCCTATGAAGCACAACTAGACCCACATATGTAATGAATGGGGATAGCGCGGCTAGGCTAGTATTAATCTGTTAATGCATTTATTTTGACAGCTCTAAAATCAATAAACAAATCAATATATATATATATATATATATATATATATATATATATATATATATATATATATAATGCTTTTTAAGACCTTAAATATGTATATGTTGTAAATAAAGCTTTTTAATGGTGCGACCACACCGAACGCAAATTTTCAAATCAGCTCGTCGAGATTACATACAAAGTCAATGGAGAAACGTGTTTTGATGCAGATTCACCCGGGGCGGTGCGTTGGAAGCGTTACTGCGGCACAATGGAGGAGTTTCTGTGGTGTGTTGGAGTGTCCGGGCGGTGGAGCTGCATGTTTTGCCGCAAATCCGCGTAAACGCTGGAGTTGGAAAAAAAAAAAGTTGAACTTTTCAGGCGAATTTGTGTGACACTGCTATGAAAGCCAATCAGTGTTGTGATGTTGCCAACGTCATGATGAAATGATGAAGCTCGGACCAACCCGGAAGGAGACAGAAAGAAAAACTGAGCCTGAAATACCAGTGAAGGTGGACTTCATCCAGATGGAGTTCCTAGAGGAGGTAGTGGAATTCCCGTTCTGTAGGTTCTTCTGCAGGATCAGGTGAACCCAAAAGCGACTGTGTCTGGCCCTCGGACGTATGGGACCTTCAGAGCAGGTACCGAGCAGTAACTCAACTGATCTGAGCCATAGTTGAGGACAGACTGAAATGGAGGGACAGATTTTGTTTATCTGTGTTTATCCAGCGTCCAGACTCGGGCATTGCACGTTCGGAGTGTACAACGTTTTGTGTTCAGAGTGGCCACCAATTATCAAGCGTCCAACCTCTGGTGTTTAGGCGGTGCGTTACAAGCGTACACGCAGAATTTCGTGTTTGGTGTGTTGTAGCATAAGACTTCTTAGGGATCCGCGTAGATCCTGGAAGATGCATATCGTATCTGCTTTATAACTAAAATTCTCAACCCTTATCTAAACACAAGGACTTTATTTTCTGCTTAGGACAAACTATAATGAATATACCAAATTACCTTTTCAAATCTGAGTAACATTACGTCGTGGAAAGTAATGAAACGTACACATCTGCATCTGACTGATGACGTACGGCTGTAGAACATATGTGCACGGCAGCTTCCACACGTAGCTCGTCCTTCTCTGCTGCAGTGTGTGCAGACTTTGGCTGTGTGGGTTTGTTCAGTGTTTCCTGGCTGAGGGCAGGTCATGCCTAGGTGGGGAAACTGTGACATGTCAAAGACGCCCCTGATTATAGCTACGATGGAAACACAGCCAAAACTAACACACACATGCACACATACAGTACAAGCCTTTAGATGTGTGCGTGTGTGCTTGTATTACTATCTTTATGGGGACATAGATATGTTTACACAGTCACACCATGGGGACCTCTGACACTATGGGGACCAAAATTTAGGTCCCCACAACGGTTATATATAAAAGTAGGTCCCCACTAGTAAAATATTAATCTGTGTGAAGAATACATGATTTCATTTAATTTTTTCAGAAGTCCCCATAAAGTATGTGGGAAACCAATGCAAAGTGAAACATGCATTTTTCAAAGAGTTTTTTTTTATCATTACTATTGTTATTTTGGAATTATTATTTTTAATTTGATTTATTTAAAAACAAAAATTTACACTTAAATTTTTTTGTTTTATTATTATTGTTTTATGTTTTTTAAAGATGTGTTTACACTCACTACCCAATAGTGTGTTTGCATTACTATCTTTATGGGGACATAGATATGTTTACACAGTCACACCATGGGGACCTCTGACACTAGGGGGATCAAAATTCAGGTCCCCATGAGGGTTAAATATAAATTTAGATCCCCACAAATATAAATCTGTGTGAAGAATACTTGATTTTATTAAATTTTTTCAGACATCCCCATGAAGCATGAAGGAAACCAGTGCCAAGTGAAACATGTATTTTTCAAAGAGTATTATCATTTTTGAATTATTATTTTTCATTTAATTTGGTGGGTTTTTTTTACACTTTTTAATTTGAAATGTTTTAATTATAGAATTTTCGGCTTTTTTTTATTATTAAATATTCATACTCACTACCCAATGGCTACTTTACCTACAAGTGATGGTTACAAACCTGGTCCTTATGAAACATGGAAACAAGTAGGTGTGTGTGTGTGTGTGTGTGTGTGTGTGTGTGTGTGCTCCATGCCCATGGGAACAAAAGCATCTGTACAAAGGGTTCGGAGGGCGCCAGTGTGGTAAATCTGACCAACACACATCCACTGAAGAAAGAAAACAAAACCTGTGATGACCTTAGTAGTAAACCAAACAAATGGAAAACCTCGGTTACACTTGATGAAGAACTGAACATGTGTTTTGTCATGGTCACCTTGACGACGCAGATGCCGATGACGGTTGCCGTAATGACCGCGTACGCTGCACTTCGTGAAACGAAAACACTCTAATGTGCCCCAAAGGTTAGAGGAGACAAGTCCGATCTTTATTGTTAAAAATTGAGTTAAGTAGCAACTTTCCAACAATCACTCTTGTAAAAATAATTTACATGGCCTCTTTCACCAAAGTAAATGTTATATTCTCTGCTGTTCCCAAACAAGGTCGTAGGGTCATTGAATATTAATATTTGGCATAAAGTGGCAGCCTCTGTAATGATGATTCATGTCGCCACAACACTGTTTAGAAATCTGCAGCTGATGTCATGAAACTGTATTATGTGTTTTGACAAAACAACAGAAGATGGATTTTTATACCGAAATGAAAGTTTTCCTCTAACTTGGTGTTATTTTCTTTCAACAATCAATCCATTCTGTGTCAGTACATAATATTTAACCTTGGGTTGTATTTGTTTGAGTCTGGTTGGGGTTTTCCCCTCACTTATTCCTCTGTTCTGTAACTTCGTACTTGAGGAAAATCTGTCCCGAAATATAAATATGAAATAATTTGATCATTTGAAATTAAAACCACAAGGTAACGGATGTCAGAACGAAAATAAGAGATACGAGGTGAACTGAAAGCTCGATATGGGTTGTTGTACGGTGGATTATTAGCTGGCATGTGACAGCAACTGAGGGGTAAGGTAAAATGGCAGTCAAAATCCAGGCAAAGGTCAAAGAGGCGGAGACCAATCACAGGCCTGTCATTGATGACTTTGTTCAGTGGTGTGAAGAATCCTACCTTAAACTAAAACTAAAGTTTCGATTTCTAAAATCATCGATTTTAGAGAGCAACAGGATGGTCACTTTAATTAAAGGTCAGACCATTGAGCAAGTGCAATCCTACAAATACATTGTGAGAATAATTGATGATAAACTGAGTTTTAAGGAAAATTGCAGATATGTGTGTAAAGTGGGTCATCAGCGCCTTCACTGTCTGAGGAAACTGGCACACTTTCACATTGGCTGAGCCATTTTAACTTTGTTTTATCCTTCTTTTATTGAGTCTGTTTTATCTTTTTGCCTGGTGGCATGGTTTGGTCACACTTCAGATAACCCTCCTCTTGTGTTAGGGTCGCCACCGACCCGTTTTGGATTTTAAATGCATACAAAAACTACATACATTTGTTTATTGCCTCAAGGTTTCTTGACTTTGTCAGGAATGTCTATTTCAACAAAATAAAGCAAAAAAATGTTTTTCACTAAATTCTAAAATGATCTAATTGAAATTGTTACATTTGTATTGTTAGGGCCCAGCAATAAAAACAAGATTATAAAATAATAACTACAGCCAAACCTGAAATCATAAGTGGACTGTCAGTCAACACAATGACAGCCAACTCTTCTTCCATTCATGTGAGCTTTAGGGAATTCTCATTTTGCAGTTTTTTCCAGTTTACCTGCACAAAAACAAAACAAAGACATGTCCAGACATGTTGAGGTCAATTCAGTATAGAGTTGGTAATTTGCAGAGTGCACATCCCCAATTTGTATCAGGCAAAAATGAAAAGAAGATTCACAGTGAAAGAAGCTGTAGATCATATATAGCATATATAGCAATACAAATGCAGATATCTCTGCAAAGAACACACTACAAGTGTCACTTTTTGCCACAAATGCATCTAAACACATACAAGTTGTTACACACAAAGACTTTTTCTCAGATTTTGAGGGGTATACTAACAGAAAAAAGGCCCAGAGACCCACACCAAAAATAATAAAACCAATATTTTCATAGATAAGGAAGCCTAACAAGGTAACCAAGAGATGAGAAAAAAATTTAATGATAGGTAATTGTTTTTATTTTTAGTGTATTTTACAGCTGATTTAAGACACGGGTGGCCACCGACCAGCTAACATGGGGCGTGTTACCTGAAAGCCAACACAAGAGGAGGGTTAAAGAAAGAAACTCACTGAATCAAATTGTCAAATGGTCCAGTCATCTGATTGGTGAGTCCCAGTCATGTCCCGCCTCCCTGTACAGGTCCAGAGGATGGCGGGATCAATTCTTAACAATGACTCCCATCCATTAAAAAAAGAGTTTGAGCTTCTTCCCTCCAGACGGAGGTTCTTAGTCCCAAGGTGCAGGACACAGCGATACAAAAACAGAGCTCAATAAGACACTGTGACTTTTGCACTTTGTTCACTTATTTTAATTATTTGTTCCAGGTTAAATTAAAGGCGCCTGACAACACCAGTGACAGGGAGTAAAACAAGACAGAGTGAACATGGACCCATATGACAAAATATAAGTCCAGACACTAACAATGAAAGAAATCAGGAAGACAAACTGAAAACTTACAAAAAAAGACAGTCCGGATTATGAAAAAGCTAAAATAAGTATTTGAAAGGATCTACTAATGTAAAATGTGTCAAAACATTCAAACCATTAATGATATTAATACATCTGAGGCTATCTGAAATGGAATTTTTAAATGTTGTGGTCATCCTGAAACTTAAAGGCAATCAATTTAATGTATACCATGTCAGCTGCTGACCTATTGCTTCACAGCCAGAGGAACAGAGTATAGCCGGGACAAAGTGTCCAAGTAATAATCATGGAACCTTATTAATTATGACTAAAAACATACAGGGTAAATATTTGCAACAGACAGCTAAAAACAAAAAACAGAGTTGTCATACAGTCTCAGTCTCTCCACACAATGAACAAGCACAACATTTTATAATATACCCCATCCCCTGGTCTGTCCCACCTGAGAGCTGCAGGTAAGTTTACCCTCACCCCTGACACTTAATGACATAAATCTACTAAAACCGCTAATAAAAGAAGACATTTTATTACATAATCACCTTTAATTTAAAATGAATAAATAAATAAACAGACAAACCAGTAAGTTATGGTAAAATAAAGGCCTACACAAAACCCTAAAGAGCCATTCAGGAGTCAAAAGAGCTGTTTCTTTGGTAACACTTTACATTACGGATCATTAATTCTATGCTAATTTTGATGTCATTTCATGGTAATAATGCCTTTGTAACTGCTTATTATATGTAATGGAATGCTAACAAGGTGAAAATCTATGGTAATTTTGATGTAGAGGTCTGCGCGGAACACAATTTCCAGCGCCGCTCCCACAAAGAAGTATGATTTTCAGTCTTGCTCACGCCCACACCTGCTGCCACCTGCAAGTCCCACAGGATTCAGGTGTGAGTTGAAATGTGGCGTCCAAAAGATCGCTTGCCTGGTTTCGCACAGGGGCGTGAGTCCTTCTGATCAAGACTCAGCTCAGCTCATGGATGGCAAGGATGGTAATGGCCCTGTTGCACCAGGGTCGGGTTGTTTGGGAATGCAGCAGCGTGTGGTAATCTAAGGCTAAATACTGACAGGAGACTGATAGTCAACAAGTAGCCTACCTTAAAGGGAGTCTGTTGCAGTCCGTCTGAGGGATTCAACCTTGGTGGGTCGCAGGGTCGGCCACTCTGTGCTGGGAGGATCCCCTCCCAGGATCTCCCCCCATCTCACGTATAGTCAAAATTAGTAATTTATAGCTTTTGATTTTACACGTTTTTATTTTGCGGGATTGCAGCTTATCACCACCCCCGCAATGGGTACTCCCCCTCCCGCCCGTGCACACGGTGAGGTTTTAAAATTTGTCCCACACTGCACTGACTTGTGTCGGGTCCCACAGGACTCCCATGGGCGGGCGGGGTTCTATTTTGATGTAATTTATGACAAGATACTGAAATTATATAAAATGTGCCTGTTGTTCCACCTATCTTTAACACACTGGCTGGCTGTATGCTAACATAGCTGCTACTGCTAGCTAAGTCCACAAAGTTGATATATAATAGCTAACATGAACAGGCTGGCTCACCATTGTTGGTTACCATGGTTATTGTCTGCTTTTCCCTTGTTTAAGCACAAACTGTATATTTTACAGACATGTTTCCATGGGTTTCAGATGCTTCAGTGTTCTAATTACAAACACTATTTTTGAGCCAAATTACAAAAGTAGCATCTGTATTTTGTAGAAACCTTTCCTGATTACCTTTTTGGACCTTCACTGAAGAATTACCATGAAGAATTATATTACTTGTAATAAGCAGTTACAAAGCCATTATTATCAGGAAACTACCATAGAATTACCACTTCATTAGTGATCCATAATATAAAGTGTTACTGGCTCTTCTTTGGGAGCTGAGCCAAAAGTGCCAGAGCTTCCCATCACTAGTTTACCCTTTATTTACCCAGGCAAGCAATTAAAATCAGAATCGTGAAAAAAGTGAAAACCAATAGGATTTCTTTCTCTTTTAAATTATAACCATAAGATGGAAAAACACCAACACCTCTGCAGCAGTTTTAGAGGCTCGGTTTGTATTCTCTTTGCTGTTCCATTTCCAGGGTAGATATGGTTTGAGTTTGCAAACTTACGGTCGAACGTAACATCAATGTTGCCAATCGCAAATCAAAAAATGACAAACAGTATGTGATTCCCAAACGTGTCCAATAAAACAGAGTGAACAGTGAGCGAGCCAATAACACATTAGCAAACTTCGGTGAAATCAGTCAGTGCTTCATCCAACTGCGTGTATCTGACTAAAATCATTTAAAAGAGCTGTAGCATACGCAGCTCCACAAGCAAACCTTTTTTTTTTTTTTTTTTTTTTTACTGTTCAATAAATATGAAGGATCACCTGGAGCTTTACAACTTCCCAAACTGAAATGACTGCAACCTAAACAGAAACAGCAGGTCTGGAGCGACAGCGG
Organism: Siphamia tubifer; assembly: GCA_020466265.1. NCBI lineage: Eukaryota > Metazoa > Chordata > Actinopteri > Kurtiformes > Apogonidae > Siphamia > Siphamia tubifer. Next base: position 10,227,986 of record CM035787.1, on the reverse strand, counting down.
AGCAGCTCTCCAGGTCCTGCGAACGCTCTGAAGTGTGTTTTCTCTGCTTTAATGACACAATTTAATTTAATGTTATTTTAGCTGACACAATAGCTGACCAAATGATTGGCGGCTCTTATGCCGTTGCACTGAGAAGACGCAGTAAATATATTTAACCCATAAAGACCCCAACAGCCACTGGCAACCAAAAGCATCTACTGATGTTTAGTAAATTCTGATCTACTAAACCTATCAATAAATTAGAATACAATACAATACAATACAATAGAAGAACGGAATTCTGTTTAATGCAATTCTTTGTTGTAGCTCCAACATTCCATCAATATATATATATATATATATATATATATATATATATATATATATATATATATATGGAGAGAGAGAGAGAGAGAGAGAGAGAGAGAGACATATATGTTTGTCTCCATTTTAATTGTCTTTTAATGCATCTTAATAATTTTTCTTCTATGTTTTATGTAAAGCACCTTGAATTGTCCTGTACATGAAATGTGCTATACAAATACATTTGCCTTGCCTTGGAGTTGTTTTTGTTCATCTGGTAGAAAGTTCATGGGATAGGCCTACCCCTTGCCCCCGAAATGCGACTAATCTTAATTTCGGCCGCTTCTTCCATTTTTCACTCCAGAAAAAGATAAGAGACACACAATTGAAATCACAAACACAGACATTCACATTCACACAGGACTTGAATTATCACTGGACATCTGTTTTTCGCCCAAACACAGTAGGTAATTTGCGGCAGAATTATTACTGAGCAAATCACGGACATGGCGCATTCACACGGGACAAAGAACTCCGACATTCTCCGTAATTATTCTGAATTCCCAATGGTCCATAGGTAATATTTATCCTGTGTGAATAGGGCAAAAGGTGCTGTTCAAAATAGTTGGTAAAATTAACTAGCGCTGCACAATATATTGTTTGAGAATCAACACCGCAATGTACGTGTGCACAATAGTCATATCACAGGTCCTGCAGTTATTTTTAGTTATTTTATATATTTTTTAGTTTTAACATTTTTTATGTATCTATTTATTTATTTGGCTTTTTTAATTATATATTAGTTTTTTAAATTTTACTTTTACATTTTTAATTAGTAATTTGATTTAATTATTTCAGCTATGAGAAGGAAACATATGTTCTGTGTCTACCACTAATCTGACTGTTTTCCACACAGCTGTTATTTACACTTGAGGATTTTTTTCATATCACAATATATATCACAGGGTAAAAAAATTATTTTTTTCCCCCAATATCATGCAGCCTTAATATATGTTAATAATTGGTGTAAAATAAAGTTCTTCTGTCTTTTCATGGTCATCAGATATGACCCGTTTGGATGTTCAGAGGCTCCATAGTTACCATGGAAACACCACCATCTTCTACAGCATTGATTCAATATAAAAATGGATGAAGTTGGATCGATGACAGTGGATGGACACACTGGGTTTATGTGAATTAAACAATAAATGTACAAAAATTTGAAGAAAAACTCACAAAACAATAAATAAAAAGGGAAAATAAGCCCCAAAAAAAGGAATAATAATGAAAGAAAATGATAAAATGAACAAAGTGAACAAAAACAACCAGAGATCAATGAACAAAATGAATTAAAATGTTTACAAAACTATAGAGAAAGAAGAAGATGAAAGAGAGAGAATGAGATTAAAGAGAGAGATCGAGACGAAAGAGAGAGAGAACGAGATAGAAGAGAGAGAAGGAGATTAAAGAGAGAACAAGATGATGGAAAGATAGAAAGAGAGAGAATGAAATTAAAGAGAGAACAAGATGATGGAAAGATAGAAAGAGAGAGAATGAGATTAAAGAGAGAGAGAGAGGAGATGAAGGGGAGAGAATGAAATGGAGAGAAAGAACAATTTGAAGGAGAGAGAGAATGGGGTGAAAGAGAGAAATAACGAGATGGAGAGAGAGATGAAAAAGAGAGAAGGAGATGAAGGAGAGAAAATAGATGAGGGGGGAAGGGGGGGTGAAGCAAGTGACAAGCCAACAGGTTGACCAGTCCAGCCCAGTGTTGGTGTTGGCAACACATTTTAATACACAGTCACAAACATGAGAAAACACACACACACACACACACACACACACACACACACACACACACACACACACACACACACACACACACACACACTGCAGAGGTGACCTCACTTCTGTAAAGTTTGTGTGAACATATAATCACCCGCTGAACGGCCAGAGCTGCTTTATAGACTCCTGGAGCTCAGGACTGAACACACACAAATACACACATCTGAAGTTGCATGTACACACATACACACTGTCCCAACACATATGAAGCATGTGTGTTCACATGTGTAAAGCACGCACGCTCACACACCCCAGGGGCGCACACTTACTCACCGCTAACACTCACTGTAACTGCCCACTTAAAGGCTAAAACCACAAAACAAGCCAAAGCGCAGAATAAAAGTCAGACAGCAGCGCAGGAGTGTAAAAAGCTGAGGGTTGTTTCTGTGGGAACGGCTGCATTCAGTGGCAGCCTCCTCTGTCTCAGCATGACCACATTAAAGAAAAAGCATTTGGCTGTTTACGCCTGTTTCCAAACTGCGATGACAGTCGAACAACAAAAAGGGCTGAGAGCGAAACTGTTTCTACTCTTATGTCAAGTTCACAGGCTGATTTTCGCACCTATTCAAGTAACAGCAAACAGAATTATTACACTGCTCTGAAATGTCAGATTCTGACATTACATCTATTAAATCTTATATACTTTCAATTAAATTTCATGTTCATTGTTAAAATGTTATTTATTTTTAAAGGAGTCATTCTATGGTTGTTAATATTATATTACCATTGCTATTGAATACATTGTGCGTTGGTTCTATTTATTTATTTTTTTTTAAACGTCTGGATTGTTTTGTTTCCAGCTGTTTTTTCATGTTAGAAAAATGACTTGAGGTCGAAGAACAGAGTTTACCAGTACTTCCTCATACATGTCCATTACGCGGCGATGAGGCATCTGTGATTGGCTCACAATGAATGAAGGAACACTCCCTCTCACTCTCTGTGTGTCTTTACCTTTAAATGGTAAATGTTCTTCACTTATATAGTTTTTTTCCACCTTCATGGTGCTAAAAGCGCTTTACATTAGCTTCACATTCACCCATTCACACACACACTTATACACAAGTAGGTTTCTAAGGCTTCAGTGTCTTGCCCAAGGACACTTCGACGCGTGGACAGCCAGATCCGGGATGCCATCCGCCAACCTCTCGGTCATTGGGCTCTACCAACTGAGCCACAGCCGCTCTTTACCAGAGTAGCATCCAGCTAGGTTTCATTTCAGGAAAAAACTAGGCTTTATTTCCACAGAGAGCAAATGAACCAATTTGATCCTCCATTTTTTTTCCAGTTTGTGCAGCAGCTACTGTGACGCCATCTTCTCTTGTAGATGCTAATGCTAATGCTACTTCAGATTCGCTGACAAGCTTAACCCCACGTAGGTGACGCCAAAGTCCATCTGACGTCAGATGGACCGGCTTTTTCTTCCCTGGTTCCTCTTGTTGTTTTGTGTGAATGCAGTATGCAGCCAGTGGAGGTGACAAACCACTGTCAAAGGAGCATGTGTTGGTAAGTCTGGGTGACCCATCCGATTCCAAAAGGAGCGTGGAAAAGTGGTTTTCTCCAGAGAAGATATACATGTTGTTGTGGGATTTGTAATATTCTTGTTTATTCAGTAAACGTTTGGTTATCTCTTTTACCCTTTCTGTCTTTGGGTGTGCGTTTTGGGGTGGAGGTGCACATCAGTGTGTGCGCACACATGGGGAGGGGGGGGAGTCATGAAAACATTCGATTGTCAAATAATATTCCAACTGATTTCGAATAGTGTTTTGGACCAAAAGACACTTCACAGACAAGTTCACATTTTTAATATATATATGATGGTGTATTATTCCACATATATGGTGGTTTATGTACATGTATACAATGGATTAGTAAATATTTCACTAGAAAGAACCTGTAAAGTGAATGGATCATAATGTACAGACAGTCCCAGTAGATCTGGGAAGGTTAGGTAGGTAAGTTAAATAATATATTCTCAAATGATTAATCAAATGTTGTTAAGAATAATAAATTCCTTTTAAACAGTAAAAAAAAACATTTTCCAACATCTTAAAGTGTCATTACCTTTGGAATTTGAAGGGTCACCCCGAGTTACCAACACATGCTGCGTGGTGTGTCGCCTCCACTGGCTGTATTTACCATTCATAGAAAACAACAGAAAAACAAATGTCCACTACACGTCACAGGGACATTGGCGTCACCCATGTGGGGTTAAGCCCGTCCCCGGCAGTCAATCTGAAGTTGCATTAGCATTAGCATCTACAAGAGAAGACTGAGCCACAGTAGCTGCTGCACAAACTGGAAAAAATGGCGAATTAAACTGGTTCTTGTGCTCTCTGTGGAAATAAAGTCTTGTGCACAACAAGCAATGGCCCAAAACCTAGCTGAATGCTAATCACAGAGTGAGAGAGAGAGAGAGGGGGGGGGGGGGGGGGGGGGGGTGAGTGTTCCTTCACGCATTCTGAGCCAATCAGAGACGCCTCATCACTGCATCATGAACATGTATGAGAAAGTACTGGTAAACTGTTGTTCGACCTCAAGTCTTTTTTCTACCGTCACCTCTGCATGAAATGAACATGATCACATACAAACTGCCTGTATTCATTTGGTAGACGGCTGTACCGAACCAAACGTGGCATGAATACATATACCGTTACAGCCTTTATATATAAACATTTACATACATATACACACACACACACACACACACACACACACACATATACATTCTCACAATTATGCTTATTTAAAAAAAAATGTTTTTAAATCTTCTATTTATGACTATTTCCTAAATTTCTTGTCCATATCCACTAAACTGAGTGCTGTGACACAATACAACACATTATTTAGACAGTAACTCACTTTTAATGCTTTACTTTTGGATATATATATTTTTTAAATTCTGGTTTCCCTGCATAAATAAGTATTATTTCATCCATAGCAAACAAATAAAAAGGTAAACCAGTTTACTTTATTATGTATTTGAGAAGTTGTACTTTTTTTTTTTTTACTTAAGTAAAGGAGTTGAATCAGTACTTTTACCACAGTATTTTTTCATACAAGCAGCTGTACTTCTACTTAAGTACAGAATATGAGTACTTTGACCTCTGCTCATACCAGTCAGGCCCGCTAGCTAGCATCGCGATTAGCATCAGGGTTAGCATAGAGGTTTTATACATGTTCTAGCCCTTTCACAATATTACAACCCTCAAATTTGCTACGATATAACCATTTAAACGATGTGTAGGTATGTTTACGATGTAATACTCACAGGCGATACTTTATCAAACACCAAAAATAAAGAAAAAGGAAATGTGTTCGTTTTTTCACGACTTCCGGTCTGATTCTTCTTCTACTGTTTTAAATAAAGTGAACTGACAATGGCCACTAGATGGCGAGTTTTGATAAACTATGAACAACATAATCTTCAGCAGTTGTGTCAAAGTAATTTCTTGCAGTGGGGAAATCAGTAAAGTAGCAACATCATAACTTTTAAACAATATTCGTTTCTTTTTCTTTTGTCAGCAATAAAAGTATTAACTTCTGAAAATATTTACATTTACAAAATATCCTTCAGCAAAAACATAAATAACATGAAATAAAGAGAACTTTGTGAAGAAAAATAAATGGTTTTAACAAAATTATGCCCCCAACTTATCATTTATACATGTGCATTACACACAATTAAAATGTTTTTGTTATTTTTATCCTACTGATAAAATGTGGAATTTGGTACTAAAAAAAGAACAGTTTTTCATCCCATTTCACCCAGGTCATTATTCTTCTTGATTTTTTTTTTCAAGTTCAGCTGGACTCGTTTTGTTTCAAAGGAGCAAATTAGTCCAATTGAACAGAGGTGGTCAAAGCACGGCCGGCCCGACCGCTTTGCAAAATATGCGACCGCTTAGGGCCCACACACTCTCGGGGGCCCCGAGAGGGGTTCAACACAGCGCGTGCTGAAGCACTGAAAGCTATGGGCAGTGCTGCACTGCCACCTGGTGGTCGTGGAACATTATTACGGCCACTTAAGGTGCGCGGTGTCATGTCTCAAAAAAGAAATTATCTGTCTGGCGCAGAAAAAAGAAAAAGCTGGAAGAGGATAAAAACACCAAGACAAAGGTAGGTTGGCATTTTTGCACGTTCAACATGACAGTATTTTGTCATCAATCGGCAAGCCTTTGGTAGCCTTTGGTAGCTAGATAGCTATTTAGCAATACATGGAATGTGCACTAAACTACCTATGGTTAGACAGGAAGACATTTGAAGGAGCATTAACCAGACCTAAACTTAATTAAATTACTATGGGTGTTGTTTTTCACTATTTAAAATCAATATTGTACTATATTAGTTACTATATTGTACTAGTATTAGTACTATCTCCTTAAAATTATTGTTTTATTTATTAATTACTTGTTACTTATACAATGTGACTTTCAGAGAAAATTGGCAATTCCTTCTTTGTGTGAATTATAGTAAAGTACAGTAATTAGTTTGGTCTCTGACATACTTGTGTAATATTTTACAGAGGCATTGATGAAGTTTCTCGCAGCAAAATCTCCTTCACCTCAAATCAACTCCTCAGTTGATGATGATGCAGCATGTGAGTTATGATGTAGTTTGGTTGGTTGTAATTTCAAATAAAACAATGCAACAAACGTATAGTATGAGCTTAATGAAGGTATATGTATTCCCTCCGACAGGTTCATCTTCACTAGGATCACCAGCAACTGAACATGAGCAGGTACCAGTACCTGTGAGAGAGGAACAGTCAGCAGCACATCAGGCAGTTCAGCAGGTACCAGTACCAGCACATCAGGCAGTTCAGCAGGTACCAGTACCAGAACATGACCAGACAGAGGAGCAGTCACCAACAACATCAGATGCTGTTCCAGGTCAGTTTACAGGGCTGCTATTCTCTTTTCTTCAGTTTACTTTAAAATATCATTATATTCATTATATTCATTCAGAACCACTTCCACCCCGTGGTTTAGAGGTAAATTCCGCCTTAAATACATGCCCAAATTAAAACAGCTATTGCTCTGCATCCACAAAGACCACAGTCATGAAACTCCACCTGTGTGTAGACATCACCTCAAAGTTTGTAAATCAACTCATATCAAATCAAATTATATATTTGTTACCAAATAACAAATACAAAGCAGAACAAGGGGGGAAAAATCCGCCTAGATTGAAAATAAAACTTTAAAGTCGATTTAGACCCACAAGATGTCATTTCACCGTGACACTGTAAATTATGAATCTGTCCATCTGTGAACATTTACTGTGTACAATTTCAGGTTTGTACAACAAAATAAATTAGTAATAAAATAGTACTATTTGGTCACTTGAGAGCATTTTAGCCAAACACACACAAATGTGTTATTATTGTTATTAGTAATCTTATTTGTTATTATTATTATTTATTTTTATTTAATTATTTGTCTTATTTATTATTTGTATTTTCTATTTTCTCACTTGGTTTACATTTGCTGTGAGACATTTTGCACATCTCTTTTGCATTTTAAAAAGAAGCAAAAATTAAACTGTTCGACTTTGAAATTGAGTGTGTTGTCTGCTGATTTTACAAATAGTGAAAATAATTCAATGTACACATTCATATGATGTGAGTTTTCTTCATAAGTAAGGTTTAAAGAGTCAGGATGACAATGGCATATTTTAAGCACTTTATAAATGATGGTAATGTAGTGGAGAGAGGAGACTGGTATGGGGGGGCCCAAATGAAATATCGCTTAGGGCCCCAGTAAAGCTTGGGCCGGCCCTGGGTCAAAGTACTCACATTCTGTACTTACGTAGAAGTACAGCTACTGGTGTGAACAAATACTCTTTTTTTGCAATGAAGAAAATAATAGTTATTTAACCAGGAAAAATCTGAAAGGTTTCCAAAGTATCTACAATGAAGCATTAGCAAAAGCATGATCTACTACTAGACCATTTATAGATAATGTGTTTGATAGGGCAGGAAATTTAGGAAAAACAGGGGGAAAAAAAGTCACAATTGAGATAAAAAGTCTTCATGAGATTTTAAAACAATTACAAATGACTTTTTTTTTTTAATTCAGAGAGAAAGACAAAATTGTCAGATAAAATGTAAAAATTGTGAAATAAAAAGTCAAAATGATGAAACAAAAAGTCAAAATTGTGAGATAATAGTCATATAACTGTAATATATTAAATCACAGTTTCTCTCCTCCACTGATTTTTTTCCTCTGGTGACTTATTTTTCATACTGTCACATCTCTTTAGTTTGAAAAAGTAACGAGTCTATTCTGAAGTATAACATACAGATATTTATATAAATGTAAAGAGTTTAAAGTACAGATATTTATGCAAAAATCTAGGGAGTAAAAGTAAAAAGTTGCCAGAAAAATTTATACTCAAGTAAAGTATAGATACCTAAAAATCTACTTAAATACAGTAATGAAGTACTTTTACTTAGTTACTTTCCACCTCTGCAATTGAACATAGAATAATGGAGTTATTACTTTTATGTTATTATGGTATCATTTTATTTTAAATCATATTGGTTTGTATTTGGAACCTCAACTATAATTCTCACCTTTAATTATCATTGTCAGAGTCATTTTTTTTTGCATGGCACAGATGCATCCCTTGGGCCAGAATGGACCTTTTTGGTGGGCTGGTGTTGACCCCCATACTGCACATATAACACTCCTGATCTCCAGTGAACAAAACAGTCATTAAAATAAGTGTGAAACTGAAGCACTGTGGTTCTGCTTATTTTACAAATGTTCATTGTGATCAGTCTCAGATGTTGCAGGTCTTTTATTATTCATTGTGTGAATTATTTTTGTTCAGTATTAATTTTCAGCCTTTGGAAATACAAACTGGACTGACTGTACATATCCCGACCAAGGAAAATCTAATTATGACTTTGTGCAGTCTCCATCCATAATAAACATCATAGACTAAATCTCCTCTAAAATTAAATATACAGTAGTATACACTGGGGGGGGGGGGGGGTTAAACATGTATTTAACCCTTTAAACTTCCAAGGATCCACATATAGCCCAGAAGTAGTCGCTCAAAAATATTAATCAAACCACCCAAAACTGTCCCAAATGTCACATGACCTAATGTAGTTTGACAACAGAGATTATCACACATCAGAAGATATAAACCACTTTAAGATAAAATATCCACAGCAGGTACAATCAGTCATTTGTTCAAAATACAAATGACAAACAGCTGATCTGAACCTTTATGTCTCATAATTATCCACTAATAGAACCATAGTCCAACAAAAACATCCCAAACAAACCCCAAAAAAATGTCCAAATGTAGTCCAAAACACATCAAAACATCAATAAATATCCACAAATATTCCAGTTTGTAGAAGTACCTAGTAGTGGTACTTCTACTTATGAAATAAATTTGTTCCAGAAGTGTTTTCGTACCGTGAATTTTTCGTAATTAGTCGGTTTTTACATAATTCGCCTAATTCGTTCCAAGCCCCCCAATACTACCCCTCAAACCCTTTAAAATTATATTAAAAAAATAAAAAAATTTTATAAAATATATGTTAAAAGAAAATGTAGATGTAGATTTTACACCAGCTGTTGTTAGCGTAGATACAAACACCACTTACCTGTGAGATCATGGCTTCTGTCTGACTTGAATATTGTTAGCTCGTCCAGGCTAATGTCGGTGTCTGGAACAGAAAAGTTGAGCCACGTCTGGGTGACAATGAGGATGCATCAGTCTGGTGGATCATGTTCGGTGTTTAAATCCATCTTCAGGTCCAGTTTGTTTTCCAGTGAGCGTACGTTGGCGAGAACGACTGATGGAAGTGGCGGTTAGCTCTTAGCTTAGCTGTGAATCCGCTGTGAATCCACTGTGACAGCCGTGCTTCGGCCTCCTCCCTCGCTGCCTCCGATGTCGAAGTCCACATGTTTAACACTTTTTCTTAAACTGATGATAGTCTGTCGCTCATATACTCTTCTTGCACCATTCGGTTGAACTTTTGATACTAAAAGCGGTGGCCTAGGTGGAGAAATGAGTGTTAAAGTGTCTGTGTTACCGGGCCACAACAGCTGCTCCGTGATGAATGAGGGTCAAAGGGTAACGAAAAGCATCATGGGTAACTCCCTCATAGTCAATGGGATGGTATGTACAGTACGTATGTGACGGATTTACGTAAATTACATAGTTACGTATAGTAATATACTGTATTTATGTCTCTGAGGTTTCAGTTTCTTTCCTAAATATAATTTTCTTTCACATTCAGAGATGAAAAATTGAGGTAAAGGTTTTTCATTACTTGGATTTTTTGTTAGCTGGGTCTTTCGTAAGTAGAGGAATGACTGTACTTCCATTTATAATATGATCAAACACCAACTGTATGTTATTAAAATGGTTCAAGAACAGCATTCAATTTACTTTATTAAGTAATTTAGGTGAAATTGAGTGGAAGTTTAAAGGGTTAAGTTTGGAAAAAATATTCGATTTTGGTGGTGATCCCGAAGAGATCCAGGATTCTGGATCACTTTTAAAAAAAAATCTCCTTTTACCGCAATGTAAAATTTCAAAGTGATCCATAATTCAGGAACTTTTTCAGATCACCACCAAAATCTAATCATTTCCAGATCTCCCCATTACCAATAGATAGATAGATAGATAGATAGATAGATAGATAGATAGATAGATAGATAGATAGATAGATAGATAGATAGATAGATAGATAGATAGATAGATAGATAGATAGATAGATAGATAGATAGATAGATAGATAGATAGACACAAAAAAGTACAATGAGATTTTAAACACCTCCTCAGTTCAGTACATAAAAAAAGAGACAATATAATTTTAGAATAATAAATAAAAGGAAGTGCACACTTCAATGTAAAAATTCTGAGATAAGAGATAAATAAGTTATATGTACACAATATAAAAACATTAGAAATATTAAAAGATTACAGATTGTCCTGGGCCATAGAAAAAAAATACTGTTGTTGGTGTGTGTATGGAGGGTTAGGGAGGGGTGGGGGCTGGGACTTCAGAGTCACAATAGCTTTTGGAAACCTTGCCAACTAACAGACAGACAGACAGACAGACAGACAGACAGACAGACTCTGGCAAAAACGTAACCTCCTTGAAAATAAATACAAATAAATAAAAGTGCATTCTGACTGCAGAGCTGTGATAGTGGTGTGGTGCAGTTTTTGTCTGGGAACAGTGAGTCTGAGTCGTTCCCGTCCTGATTGGCTCCAGCCCATTCTTCTTCCTCACTTGTTATTCAGCTGTCACACTGCCAAACACTGACTCTGACTTTATCTCCCACTTGTCAAACTCTCACAAATCATCGTGGCTCAGCGGTAAAAGCCTGTCCACGTTTCTATTGTTAAGGTTCAAACTTTAGGACAATGCTGCCTGAACGCACAAACAAACTGGGAGGGGACAATGGTGTTGTTTTAGTTTTTATTATTTAGTTGACGCCTGCATAGGCCCTACCTGCAGGAGTGTGTATGTGTGTGTTTGTATTTCTATCTTTATGGGGACACTGTTATGTTTAAACAGCCACACTATGGGGACTTGTGACTCTACGGGGACCAAAAGTCAGGTCCCCACAACGGTTAAATATAAATAAAGGTCCTCACTAGTAAAATAGAAATGATGTGACCCTATAAATACATTAATTTGTTTGTTTCTTGGAAGTCCCTATAAATAGTTAGAGATAGATATTCTTTATTGTCATTACACATAGAAAAATACAATGAGATTTTAAGCATCTCCTCAGTTCACTTTGTATGTATATATATATATATATATATATATATATATATATATATATATATATATACTGTATATATAAAAGACAAAAGAAAACATAGACACAATAAAATTCTACAATAATAAGTGTACACTTTAATATAAAAAATCTGAGATAAAAGATAAATAAGTTATATGTACACCATATAGTATGAGGGAATCAGTTGTAAAGTGAAACATGTATTTTTTTTAAGGCTTGAAGATGTGTTTACTTTAAAAACAAAACAAGTATATATCTTTATGTATTTTTAAATATTGTTTATTTATCTATTATTCCTTTATTATTTTTTAAATATTATTTATTTTAGTTTTCATTTATTTATTAAATTGTTTTTATATTTATTCATTTATTTTAATTACATTTATAGAATTTAATTAAATTTTTCTAATTATTATTTTGTTATTATTTTTTATATATTTATTTAAATGTTTAAATTATTGTTATTGTATGTATTCATTCATTTTCATTTATTTTATTTCAAGTTTTTATTTAATAATTTTTTTTTTCATTTTTATAATAATTTTTATTTTATTTTATTTAAAAAAAAAATATATATATATGTGTTTACACTCACTACCCAATCGTTACTTGACTACAAACTTGGTTCTCATGACACATGTAAACGAGTATGTGTGTGTCTCTCTGTGTGTGTGTGTCTATGTGTGTGTGTGTGTGTGTGTGTGTGTGTAGGTGTTAGTGTGTGTCTGCATGTAGGGGGTCATGGCTGTGCTGAGTGGCTCGTTGTTTGGTTGGCATTTTATTGCTGCAGCCTGGTTTTCATTGACAGTCCCATCAGACTCTTTACACTTAGCAGTTGTGCAGCTTTACGTCCGTGCACATGCAGGTCCAGCTGCTGTGAGTTACCCAGGATTAACACTTGCACAAACACCAGCTCTACAACAACTAAAGCAGAGTTCTGGAGCCAGTCTGCACTGTCACTGCTTCAGCAGAAGAAAGGAAATGGGTTTGTTTAGGGCTCACATGTGCCCCCTGCCCCTCCCCCTCCCCTGGTCATACCTTCACTCATCACCACCAAAATGTAATCATTTATTCCTCGTGTCAGTATAAACATTTCCCAAAAGTTTCAGCCAAATCTGTCTGTTATGAGACTAGTCTGTTGTGTCTTCCTGTTTTTTCTGTCGTTGTTGGTGTCTTGTAGCCTAGCGGTCCTAGTTCAAGTCGACTTGTCTGTCAATAAAGTCAGAGGTGAATGTACGTGTCATGAAGACGTCATCACATTGTCAGCTTAGAAACAACACAGACACGCGGCTAAAAAAAACAAACAAACACGGACACATATAAAACCATTAATGGTATGGGCCCCTTTTATCTTAAAGTTGATCTGGTTCTGTACCAGCCCAATAGAACCCTTCATTTTCAGGTCTATTGTAAGTTCCTAAAGTTTCCAAAAGTACAGTAGGAGCTAGAGCCTTCAGTTACCATGGTTACTGTCTTATGGACACAGTCTCTACATTTAAAATTAGGTTGAAAACATTCCTGTTTGAGAAAGACTGATCAGGTTAGTTAAAAACAGACTGAAGTTACAGTTCAGCCTAAGCTGCACTAGGAGCTAGAATGCTGGGGGAAGAACAGACACTGAGCCCTTCTCTCTCTCTCTCTCTCTCTCTCTCTCTCTCATGTCTGTATTTGTCATTTTAATAACCTATCTTACATACCAAGTCTGTCCATGGCTAGTCACATGGTGCGCCCCCCCCCCCACTGCTAAGAGTGGCAGCTCTCTCAGCAGTGTCCGTGTGGGGAACCATGGACCACAGGGTCTGCGGTGACTCGCTTGTGTTCTTTGCTGACCTGTGACCCCAGACCTCCTCCCTCGCATGTCTGGTGGATGCCCCCCCCCTTCATCTATAGCCTGTCCGTCCTTCAGTGTGGTTCTCCTCAAGAGTTCTTCTTTTTCCCACTGGGTTTTGTTTTTTTTTCTTGCTGAGAAGGAGGGTCTAAGGACAGGGGATGCTTGGGACTTTTTTTTAATCTTTTTCTGTAGTTGATTGTGTTTCTGTAAACCCCTGTGAGACAACTTTGTTGTAATTCGGGGCTTTATAAATACAATTGAATTGAATTTCAGATGTGTTGCACTCAGGCGGCATAAAAGACACAAACCACACACAAAGGGTTGTTGCCATGACAACAGCGATGGGTGGGAAAATGAAGAATTCTGCTGAAAAAAGACAAATATCACTGCTTTAACTATTTGATTCTCCTTCCTTGAATCTTAAATGTTATGTGTAGAAAGTTTCTTGTTGCTTCCAAATGTGTGACTTACATCCACCTCTGGCTGAAACTGCATATTTTAACCCTCATAAACACAGTATATGATTCACAGCTGTTTAGATTACATTAGTTTTAACTGCTCCAAAGTGTAATATCAAATTTAATACTTTACTATGTAAAGGTATAGTGAGAGGTGGTAAAAGTACTCCCATTCTGTACTTAAGTAGAAGTACAGATACTTATGTGGGAAAAAAATACTCTGGTAAAAGTAGAAGTACTGATTCAACTCCTTTACTGAAGTAAAAGTTAAGAAAAAAAAAAGTACAACTTCTCAGTTGAAGTAAAGTAAAGTAAAAAAAAGTGAAAGTAAAACTGCATTCTTTATTTTTTATTTTTGCTATGAAATCATAAAATATTACAAATGTATGTTTAGATGTTTTATAGGAAAAAATAAAAAAAAAGTTTTGATTCCTCATTATGAGATTTAAGCATAATTAATTAATTAAAGCATAATTATGAGTGAATAAAAAAAGGCCAAATTATGAGTTAGAGTCATAAATATGAGGTAGGAAATGCATAATTATGTGAAAAAGAGTTGAACTTATGACATAAAAAGTCACACTTCTAATCTCTACAGTCCCAGTTTCTCTCCTCACATTTATTCTATATATTTTAAGGTTGTAAAACCCCTCACCACACACTTTATTACCTCTGCTAAGGAGGTTATGTTTTCACTAGAGTTTGTTTGTCTGTCTGTCTGTCAGCAATATTACTCCAAAAGTTATGAATGGATTTTGCCTTTTTTTCAGAATGTGTTGGGAGTGTCACAAGGAACCAATGATTACATTTTGGTGCTGATCTGGAAGAGATCCTGGATTCTGGATCACTTTGAAATTTATTCTCTTTTTTTTTTTTTTTTAATAAAAAATAAATAAGTACATCTTCAATTAAACAAAAAAATAAAATAAAAAATAAAATAAAATAATAATAATAATGATAAATGCAAATAAATAAATAAATCTTAGACTGAGAAAAAATAAATTGAGTCAATTCTTGAATTTGAATTTGTAATAAAATAAAATATCCTGGTGAATACGCTTCATTAATGTCAGTGAAGGTGACGTACATGGTCAGTTCAAAAACGTTAAGGTTTGGGACACATTCATTCATTTATTGAGATTTTTAAAGATGATGAGCAGTTCCTAGTGTTTTCTTTTCCATGGAAACCAGGTTCAAATGTCTCTTTGGATGTTACATGTTGTCGATCCCAATGACATCGGATTTTAACACGTAAATAAATGCAGGTATGTGACTAAGGTCATTTCCACGTCATGTTTGGTACCGTTGGAAAGATTAGAATTCCCTCTAGACAACCCTTAAATAGAAATCTACATAATTATATATTTGAACCAATGGGAGGCCTGAGAACAAAGCCTTCTCCAGTAAACTAAATCCCTTGTTGCTATGGCGATGTGAAAAACAGCGTCTGATTGGTTGAATTAGTGTCACAGAAACTTTTTAAAGAAGCTGTCAGATCAATATAAAATCTGAATTTATGAAATTTGACCCAAGTATAAATTTCCTTCAAACATTTAATGGGTGCGGCTTACATTAATGTGTGCTCTATAGTTTGGAAAACACAGTCTGTCTACATGTAAATCATTCATTTATTCGTTTTTCAAAATAAAACCAAAAACAAGACGACGAAAAAACAACTCCTTTCTTCATTATTTGTTTCCAAAACCAAAAATGAAAAAAAAAAAACGTATGATGATCTGTTTTTCATTTGTCGTTTCTGTGTTTAAATGAATGATGGAGAAAATTTCCTGTTTTATCTAATTTTGACCTGAAGCAAATTGAATAAACCAGAAATGACCTTTGACCCACGTGACCACGATAGAAACCTACATCCTATGTCGGAAAACTAAGAGGGTCACTTTAAGACCTGAAGATATGACCATAGAGAACATTAGTGTCATATTCCAGATATGTTCTTTTTTATAATTACACACAAATATTTATATGACAAGTGTATTTGTATATCTTTATATGTGTACAGCTTGTACTTACCTTATGTATTAATGACAGGATAACAGTTCTGCATCTGACATATGTTAATGAATGTACTTTATTCAGTCAATCAGACAATGATGACATAACATTCTCAACCAATAGACATACTGGATGACAAAAAAGAATATAATAGTAATAAGATAACACATTATTATAATACTGTCTTTGTAACCCTTGTCATTTACATGGTGTCGAGCACAGAATCTTCTCACTCATCTCTGAATACATAACTGTGTTAGCGTGTTAGAAACCTTAGCATGTGTTTTTCCATCGTCAAACAGCTGTTCAATCATCTTCAAGTCCGTGAACATGTTTCTTTCGTTTGTTAAGATTCACTTCTGGTTTACTCAACTGGCTTCAGGTCAAAATTAGATAAAATGTTTTTTTTTTTTTTCATTATTAATTTCAACACAAAAATGACAAAAAAAAAAAAAGTATTGTTATGTGTTTTTTCATTTTGGTTTTAGAAACAAATAATGAAGAAACCAGTTGTTTTTTTTCTTGTCTTATTTTTGTAAAACGAATGATTCATGTATTTTCTATTATTGGGTTTAAAAAGCTGGAAAAGTGACAAAAAGTGAAATAAACCCATTTTCATAGAAGAAGCCATTTGTGTTGTTAAATACAAATCCAGCATAAAATGACAGACAAACCCAGTCCTGTTAAAGTTGATAAAACTGTTGGTGAGTGACGCTTTGCTGAACCTAGTGAAAAACAGTAAGCAGATGCTGTGCTGACATGCAATTAGCCAAAAAAAAAAAACTACTATGGGTAACCCTGTCAGACACTTGTGTTTGAGAGGAGATGACGAGCAGATGAAAAGTGGACGTGTTTGGCTCTTATAACTGCGCTCACATCGTCCACTCGGCCCACTCAGGTCTGTTGCTGTGACAAATTAGTACGTGCGTAAGTCTTGGCCAAGGCTCGTTTAGCTCTGTAGTGGAAAATATTAACAAGGACTGGCCATAGTGCGTGAATAATCTATGTTCAGCAAAACATCAGCACAGTATTAAAAACTCCTGAACTCGCTATAAGTGTACAAGTCACTTTGTTCCCATCATATATTGTCAGTCATTTCGCAGGCTTCATATTTTCCACTTGTTACACTTGTGCCGCAAATAACCTGTTAAAGTGCCGCACACACACACACACACACACACACACACACACTGCATGAACACCCGCCCTAAAAACACATGCATACGTATAGAGTTGATTTACAGGTGGTGTTAAGTATGACTAATGGCGTCGTTTGTTTTGCTGTCATGTTATTTCCCTGCAGTGCTGTGGAAATAGCTGGCACGTCACCTATTAGAGCTGATAATGACTTCATCACTCACTGCTTCTCTATGTGTGTGTGTGTGTGTGTGTGTGTGTGTGTGGAGAGAGAGGACAAGAGGGGGAGCAAGAGAGTTTGTTTGTTAGACAGGAAAATCCAAAGGTGTAAAAGTCTGAACGTGGACGTTTGTTCAGAAAATACAGTTTGTACAGTGCAGTACAGACACGTGTGGAGTGTAGGAACAGATTCAACCAGGAGTTAAAATAATGTCCAAGCACAAAAGAATGTAAAAGGAAAGGACAAAGACAAGTGTGTCACAGCCATTTAAAATGTGGGCGTGTTCTAAGTTGTGTCACATGTCACATCATCGGAAAATTAAGGAACAAATTATTCATTAATGGTTCGATTTTTATATTAAAAATAAAATAATATAATAATAAAAATGTGTTTTTCCTCAATTAAACATTTATTCAATTCATAAATCAAAGTTATGAGATTAATAGTCAAAATTATTAGATAAAAAAGTCAAAATTATGAGATAAAAAAACTGATATGAGTTTGGATTTTAAAAATCAGACGCTGATTTTACAGACACTGTTCCTCTTTTTTTTCTTACAAAAATGTTTTGTCCATGTCAGGGGAGACGACTAAAAATATGTTCCTCAGGGGGAACATGAGTGAAAAAAGTTCTAGAACCATTGTCTTAGGTTAAATGTCATAGAATAAAACATCGTTTATTTAACTTATTTTAACTCTTTGCTAACGTTAGCCTATGTTTAGTTGTGTTTAAAATGTTGATTGTGTTTGTGTCAGTGAACATTGTTACGTTGTAGTGAACTTTAATACAAGTTGCTCATTACTGGACAGACGTGTGTCCATGTTTTGTTTTGTTTTGTTTTTTTTCGCCGTGCGTCTGTGTTGTTTTTCCGTTGACAATGTGATGACGTCATCACGACAAGTCGACTTGACTTAGACTTTATTGACGGATAAGTCGAATTGAAAAAATCTGAAGTCGTTAATGTACGAATATTTTTAACCTGTGTGCTCTTTATATGTGCAAATAAACAAACAAACAAACAAAACTTTCAGATTGGTTTCTCTTACCGCTGCCTCCGATCCTCTTCTGCCCACTTCCTCGCCCCACCGCCCAAAACTAAGCACCAAACCTGGGGGGACAGAGCCTTTTCTGTACCCCACCCCCACCCCACTGTTCCAACCTCAACACTTTTGAATCCCTTATAAAAAATCAATTAGAGATTGCTTTTAAAGTTTGATTACTTTAATTCTGTTTGTTTTAATTTGTGATTGAACTGTTTTCTATTGTTTGTTGTTATTGTTGTTGTTCTGTTTTTACTGCATGTAAAGTGTCTTTGAGTGCCATTAAAAGCACTATACAAATAAAATGTATTATTATTATTATTATTATTATTATTACCAAACAATGCGGAATGAAGATTTATACAATTCTCATTATTGGTATTATCACCTACAACCAATAGTTTTTGAGATCTAAATAAATGATGATGTACTGTTATTTCTATTGTTTCAAATAAGAATGATTGGGGGAAAAAAATCTGTTGCTTTTCAATAATTGTCAATCATTATGTTCGGGTCGGGTCGGGCTGAGCTTCTGTCTCGCTGACTTAAAAAAAATAAATAAATAAAATAAAACATATATATATATATATATATATATATATATATATACATATATATATATATGTTTATAAAAATGTATACTAAAACGATGTATGGATCCTAAACTACTTCTCAAACAGAGAAGGCACTGTTATCATAAATCACACCTCCTGTTTTTTTAAAAAGTGGACAATTGGGGCGCTCATTCCCACAGCCCCAGCCCGGATCTGTTTTGATTCTACGAACCAACTGTGACACGCTCCACTACCGAGTGTCACAGCCCCATGTTGGCCCATATCTGGCACTTGGGGCGTAAAACAGGTGCGACTGTAACGTGGATCTGCCGGCGTGCAAGTGGATACGACCCAGATTCAGATGCTGTCTGGGGAGTCCTCACGAATAAAATATAAAATTTCAGGTTTGCTTTGGGCTCAGGCCTACAAAGTAAGTTAATTGGTCGGGTTCGGGCTTTAATACCCGCAGGCCTGGGTCGGGTCAGGCTGGATTGTTTAGGCCCGATCTTACCTCTAATTTACACACAGTAATAAAGCAGGAGTATATGAATTAGAGTTGGCAAACAGAGGGTGCTAGCAACAACACAGCGGCTAATTCTAAGCACAGAGGTGGTGCGTTCAGGACTATCGTAACATCTCTGGTGCATTCAACAGCGTGGGATATCTGAAAACTTTGAGAAAATGAGTTGTTCCTGAATAAATAGTTAAACAATCAACAATAATTAAAGTGTGTGGTCATTCTAACAGAGAGCAGAGCTGGACATGTACACTTTAAAGTTGACTTTATTATGAAGTATGTTCATTTAAAGGCTCCTATTTGTGTTGTGTGCAGATAAATGTAGTAGTTTACTTCCCAAAGTCTGGTTCAAATATATTACTGCTGAATAAATCTGAACTGACTCACATATGATGTGTATTTTTATGGCAAATATGGCTCCTGATATGATCTGTAGGCATCATTATTCAGCTTTTACACCTGGTCTGGTGTTAAAAAGGAAAGCGAAAAATCGGGAATATCGAAAAATGGTAATTTAAATCGAATCGGCACCTAAAAAAAATTGTAAAAGAATCAAATCGATATAAAAGTACATCGTCCCAGCCCTAGTGGTTTGCATTTTTTTCTGTCAATATTTTCATTATTTAATTTCTTGGTTATTTTTTTTTTTTTTTAAAAAGCAGCACATAGTTTTGTTTTTGTTTTACTATGTTACACACAGATTTATGGATTAAACCAATAAGAAAATGATATAAAAATGTGTTTTATCTGAAAAGTCATTCCTCTTTGATCTCAGTAAATATTTATTTTTCAAATCAAGCCAAAGTGCTTCCAAACTTGGTATTATTAGTCTACATCTGGTTTGAGAAACATGCAGATACACTTTAATTCTGCCTCCACTACATTGTATGTGCAACTAAATGAGCATAAAGACTGATTTGACTTGCTTTAGTTTGGTTTGATTTAATTTGATTGGCTTTGATTTTGTACAAAGTAAAGCAGTGAAGTTTTGCATGTTTCTTTGTGGCATGTTTCTTCTTCAGTTTCATTTGTTGTTTGTTGAAATTAATCAAATGTCACACATCTTTCCTACATCTGCTGAAGGCCTGCTTATTATTCGTACCATGTTCAGTATTTTATTTATAGACTCTTCCAGCAGAGTAAGCATTAACTGATTTCACCAATACTTCCATGACTCATTTTACAGATACGGATACGAATGAATGTAAAAGGTAAAAGGGAAATGACTTCACTAACACAACAAATAAAACAGATGACACTAAATCTTAGTTTTTTGGAGGTTTTTTTAACCCATAAAAACCCATTTCTGCCTTTTAAGTCAGTTCCCCAATCAAATGTTCTCCATTTTTAGCTGAATAAATCATCTGTGAACTGGAATAAAACAAAGTTCATGGTATTTATGAACAGAAAAAAAATGTCCATTAGTGGTGTTGAGATTGAAAAGGTGTCAGAAATAATTTTTTGGGTGATAAAGTAACATGGAAACCATATATGTATATGTGTGTGTGTGTGTGTGCGTCCACAGAGGCATCATGCTATAACTCAATTCATACTTGACAGACACGAGGAGAACATGTAAACTCCACACAGAAAGGTCTGGTGTGGGACAGAAGGTAATTACTATATTCTTTAGATAAAAAAATCAAGCGGCCTGTGTTTGTCTAATTTGTCCAGAGACTGATGTCATGTTTAACCAGTTCAATATAAAGAGACAAAACATGCTAACATATGACAAGCTAACAGGAAGTGACATAAAAGGACATATCATGTCACATGCTTTGGTCAAAACACCACATTCATGCAGAGATACAGCAGCATCTTCAACTTGGAGAGACACTCATGTTTTGATGCAAATGAGGCACAGCTGACCCCACCCCTCTTTTCTGACTCCGCCCCTCTCTTCTGACCCCACCCCTTTCTTCCACAATCTACCGAGAGGAAGAGGAGAAAGAAATAGAACCTGAAAAATTTGAGGCAGAGAAAAAGACTAATGCACTATTCACACAGGATCAGCAGTGTTGTATCTGAACGAGTTCATTCAACGATCGTTCACAAACTATATCATATTTTTGACGAACGTGAACGTGGAAGTTGTGAACGTGGTTATTCTGGCATTTATTGAACTGCGCTCTTATATAGTTCACATTTCGTTCTTATCACGTTTTAATTATTGAGTCCTATAAGGAATAAAATGGGATCAAAACACAGCATTATCATAGATGTCATTTTTGTATTATTCTGAACTAATGTTGGAAACATAATGTTGTGGAATAGAGAGACAGAGAGAGAGAGAGAGAGAGGTGCAGAGTTTTTGGGAGCGGAGGAAAAGAGTTAAATGTACAGAGTGTGACCGGAGCAGGTGTTGTCCCGTTCTTGGAAATAAACATTGAAAATGAAGCTCACTGAAACCACTCCTTGTGTTCTAAGAACCTGCAGAGGGAAGTTAACCCTGGGGTAAAGTACTTACTTAATAACACAAAAAAGAACGAAGAAAAGAACGAAAAAGTTCATTTTGGGATCCATGAACTTCTAGTTCATCATTTGGAAGAATGAACGATGAACTGAACTAATTCATATTGAGTAACTTGAACTGAACTTTGAACTAGTTCCTAATCAAGGTGAACTTTCCCAACACTGACGATCAGTATTACCTATGGACCGCTGGTACTTCAGAATAATTACAGAGAATGTCTCAGTTCTTAGTCTTGTGTGAATTCACCATGTCTGTGATTTAGTCAGTAATAATTCTGCCACAAATTACCTACTGTGTTTGGGTGAAAAACAAACGTCCAATGATAATTCAAGTCCTGTGTGAATGTGAATGTCTGTGTTTGTGATTACAATTGCACACCTTTTGTCTTTTTCTGGAGTTAATAATGGAGGAAGTGGTCGAAATTGTGTGTCAGCATTTGGCAAAATGAAGATATGGTCACATAATATTTATAATATTTACATTTAATATATTTATATTCAATATTTATAACTATCTGAAGTTGTCTCTACAGATTCAGTCGGCTGTTTTCCAGAGGGAAGGAATGATTGTTTAATCTGGAGACTGTTTTAATCTGCACTGACCCCGCTCTTATTTTGAAGGCGTGGAGCAAATTTACAGACTGCACCCCTGCCAATGACATTTACCCCCTTTATTCTTATGCAGACTTTGGTGTTAATACATTAATAAGACATATCCAGCCATAATGTCTGGAATTTGTGTGAATTGCCTGCAGTAGAGAATAATGGAGGATCTGTGAGTCTGAGCAGAGGTCATGTGACCAGTAGGTGTGGTTAGCTGAGCTGGTGGGGTGGGGTATTCAAATGAATCTATGTATGTGATGTTCGAAGCATAGAAAATCCAAAATGGAGTGTTTTCATCCTCCTCTAACAAGAAATGCATCAGTAGAAAAGGAGAGTGGAAGGTTTCTGTTCATAATTTAAGCGTCTCCTCACACACATACTTGTGTTGGAAAAACATTAAAAGGTGCATTTTGCAGGATATGTCTTCTTTAAATTAATCTATCACCATGGCAACCGACGAAGTTTCCATGATAGTTGCCTATAACTGCTATAGTCTTATGTATTTGTAGGTGTGACACAGAACATTACTGTTTGAATGATCTTTTAAAAGATGTTTTGATCTTACATGTGACCAGACTTTGTATTACGGAGTAAAATATGAGTAATGATTCCTAATATAAGTCATGTTTAACATGAACATAGAGTTCAGATTTTTATCAACTCCAGATCCTCCAGACAGTTTATTATGTGACTGAGTCCAGATGTGAAACAAAGGTAGAACCATTTTTTTGTTCAAATCTGAGTCTCATATATTTGGTTACATTGACACATTTGCACACTTTGCACACATTTGACCTTATTTGCCTTATCCCTTATCATTGTGAAAACATATTTTTGGTAACTGTGACCTTTGACCTACCATCACCAAATTTGAATGGGAACCATTTGCCATATTCACTTGGCGGCCATTTTTACGCTTGAGGAATAAATAAGTTAAACAGAAGTACACAGTTCCATACGTTGTCAATCACTAGCTTCAGTCAACGTTGCTAACATGCTAACAACCTCTCTGTCATGTCAGAGTTAATGATCGATATTGTTGAAAAATGGGCATGTAAGGACTGCAATATTCCCTGGGCTGAAAGACTACAGTAACTGGGTTGAAGGCTACAGAAAATTTAAGTATGCTAATGGCACTGCTAGCATATCATCAGTACTGACAGCCATCGATATGCTAACCACAAAATGGAAAGAATAATCTTGAAATAGCATACACAGTAGAATGTAATGTTATGTAATTACACATACAAATTTTCTTATTTCATCATAACATTAGGTTGATTAGATGGCTGTTAGCGCTATTTATCCTTGATGCTAGTCTGGTAAGCTAAGCTTAATGTGTTAGCAAATGCATTAAAGTGGACATAATTATTGTCTTACTGTGAAATATGGACCAGGATCCCTCATTATGTTTTTGATCATTCACGCCAAAGTGTCTTATCTTTGGGGAAACGATGGAAGGTCTGTCCACAGTACGATTTTTTCCTCACAGGCACATTTCAGGACGCAGCAGTGAGGCCCCATTGCCCTTGTGTGAAGCAACAAGTGTAGCCCTCAACGTCTTCTGAACGTTCTGGGTGAATAAGGCCCATTCCACCTTACCTCAAAATGTCATGGAAATTGGTCCAGTAGTTTTTACATCAACCTGCTTACAAACAAACAAACAAACAAACAAACAAACAAACAAACAAACAAACACGTTTTCAGAGAATGTCTAATCCTTCCCCTATTTTGTGCCAACCTCAAGTTTCTATGACAACCTGTTCTTGAATTTGAGCCAAAAATGTGATTTTGACCTTTCAGCTGAATGTGACCCTGACCCTGGGGGTCAAAAGGTCATATTATTTTTTTTAACTATTTGTATTTAATTCAAATGTCCTTCATTTTTGCCTGATTTTTTTTTATTCTGACCCAGACCATAAAATCAGCAATAAATAATATAGGAAAATTTACAAATCCATTGTATACATGTAGACAAACCACCATATATGTGGAATAAATATACACTGTAAACCCAGATGAGTAAAGATTATTTAAAAAATTTGAGGCAAGTGATTGCAACTAATTAATTGGTTTAAGCAGGTTCAACTTTAATTCTAAATCTATTAGACACAAATTATTAAGAAAAGACTAAAACACAAGTTATTTGTACTTGAAATTCTCAGTTGTATGTCTGGATATGGTGGTTGATTTTACAACAGATTTAAAGGTAAAATAATTTTTTAATTAAATCACATCAATATTGATTAGAAACTTTTTTTTAAGTTAATTAAAATCAAAATCTTATCTCTAATCAAAATAGTCATTTTTGTGAATAAAAACATTTAATAAATGACAAAATGTAAGGATTTAAATAAACAATTTTATTTAATATTGCCAAATAAAAAGTATCAATAGGCCAAAAAGACATTGTATGAAAAAGTTTTAAAATAAATATTTTTAGTGAATGATTAAAACTTGATATTATAAGTTCTCATTAGTCAAGAATGATATTTTATAAGTGTGATGATATTATTTTTCACATTATCCACACTATAAGGCACACTACATTACTGTATAATGCATATTAAGATGTAACAAAACATTCTTATTCTGCTCAATCAACCTTTAAAAAAGTCCAAATTCTGAGATAAAGTCAGAATCATAAGAACTTCTTTACCCTTCTGTTCTCCTCTCTTCATCTAATATCCCAGAATCCCTCCAGTTATCTTCGGCCCTCTCTCTCCTCCATTGTATAAAGGGTAAACCTTCAGTCCAGCAAAGGAAAACGGAAGCAGTGCAGCAATAATTTTTCAATTACAATCACATTAATTCATCATTTATTAAACCAAATTATGAGATAAAAAGTTAAATGAATGAGATAAAAAGTCAAAATTATGAGATTATAAATCAAAATCATGAGACAAAAAGTTAAAATCATGAGATAAAAAGTCAAAATTATGAGATAAAAAGTCAAAGCCATGAGATAAAAAGTTAAACTAATGAGATAAAAAGTAAAAATTATGAGATTATAAATCAAAATCATGAGACAAAAAGTTAAAATCATGAGATAAAAAGTCAAAATTATGAGATAAAAAGTCAAAATCATGAAATAAAAAGTCAAACTCATAAGATAAAAACATTGTTGACTGTAAATGTCCTTCTTTTCTCTTCCGTTCTTCTCTCTTCATCTAACATCCCAGAATTCCTCCAGTTTCTTTCTTCCTCTCATTTCTGTTTGTCTTCCTCCCTCTCTCTCCTCCATTGTATGCAGGGTAAACTTTCAGTCCAGTAAAGGAAAACATTCAAACGGCAGCAGTGCCCTGTAGCTGTCATGATGTCATCCAGTCCCTAAACTCAGCTTAAGTTATCTGGAGCCACTTTATGACTCAACTGTGGATCTGTGTGCGTTACAGCGTGGACTATGTGCATGTCTTTCACAATGCGAAAAAAGGAGAGGGATTATGTTTGTGTGTGTGTGTGTGTGTGTGTGTGTGTGTGTTTTACGACAGGCCGGGGGCTCAGTGTGCGTACCTAGCCTAATAAATCCTGACAGACTCTCTACAATAACCTGGATGAGGTTTCTCTTTTCTCTCACTCACACTCTCCTTCCCTCGACGACCAGCCTAACCTCTGTGCTCCACTACATATTATACCTGCCACCTACTGTTTCCTCAACTTCTGGACAGAGAGAACACACACACACACACACACACACACACACACACACACACATACTCGTTTCCATGTCTCATAAGGACCACGTTTGTCATCAACAAGCGTTTGGGTTGTGAGTGTAAACTTTTTTTTTTTTTTAATAAAATAGACATTTTTAAAAATAATTATCAAAATTTCAGCCCCGAGATGAACTGGAGACTCATACAGGGTGTACACCGCCTTCACCCATTGTAGCTGGATTAGACCCCCAGTGACCCCTATGACCCTAGTGAAGATAAAGTGGGTTCAGATGACGAGACAAATAATCATGAAAAAAAACTAAATAAAAAAATAAAGGAATAAAAATGAATGAATAGTTACAATAACAACTATTTAAAGAATTAATGAATTAGATCAAAAATAAAAAAAAAGAATTACTATATAATAATAACAATAATAATAATAATAATAATAATAATAATAATAATAATAATAATAATAATAATAATAATAATAATAATAATAATAATAATGTAAAATTTTATTAAATAAAAAAGAATTCAATAACAATAATTTAAAAAATGAACAAATAAAAGAAAATAACTCATATTAAAAAATATAAATAAATAAAATTAATAAATACAACAACAATAATTTAATTAAAATACAATGAATAAATAAAAAAAATTAATTGTCAAAATATAGAATGTTATTAAATAAAAAAAAAAATCATAAATTGAATGAATGAATAAAAATGTTAAATGAAGAAATAATTATATTTAAAAATAATAAGTAAGTAAATACATAAATAAATATACAATAAAAACACATAAAATAAATACTTTTTTGTTTTAAAATAAACAGATTTTCAAACCTTTGAAAGACGCATGTTTCGCTTCACACCTGTTTCACACCATGATTTAAAGGAAAAAAAACATTCATACATTTATAGGGCCACATTTCTCCTTGACTCGTTTATTTATATTTAACACTTGTGGGGACCTGAATTTTGGTCCTCATGGTTTGACTGTGTAAACATATTAATGTCCCCATAAAGATAGGAACACACACGCACACACACATACACACACACACATACACACACACGCACACACACATACACACACATACACACACACGCACACACACATACACACACACATGTACTGGTTTCCATGTCTCATGAGGATGAAGTTTGTAATTATCACTTGCAGCTAAAGTAGCCTTTTAGTAGTGAGTGTAACATTGTGCACATATATATATATATATATATATATATATATATATATATATATATATATATGTGTGTGTGTGTGTGTGTGTGTTTACACTCACTACTCAAAGGCTAGGCTAGGTAAGCCAGTTGTGGTGGGCTAACAAAACACACATATGCATGTGTGGAAATACTTCACTTTAGATGAAAAAAACAGCATCTGTAGAAGTATCAGCTAATGTGAGTGATAGCAGTAGCATTAGCTAACCTGTGATAAGCAGCACTGACAACACACTCTTTTTTCCTCCAAACACATGATATAGACAGTGTTGTGTTCTTCTTATTGGCCTTAAACTTTTTACACATAATATAAAAAGTGAGGACGTGTGACAGACGTGTGGACAGTCCAGTTTTAGACCCATGGGTTCAGACCAAATGCAGACATATGTTCACCTACTGATGTTCACTTACATTTAACACTAAACTCTTTGCTAACGTTAGCCTTTGTTTAGTTGCAGTTAAATGTTGTTTGTGTCAGTGGACATTGTTACGTTGCACTGAACTTTAATACTAGTTTCATTACTGGACAGACGTGTGTCCATGTTTTTTGTTTTGTTTTTTTAGTCATGTGTCTGTTGTTTGTCCATTGATAATGTGATGACATCATCAAGACCCAGTCGATGCAACGCGACTTTATTGACAGATAAGATACTTGAAAAAAACTCTGAAGTCATTAATGCCCTAATATATGTATATATATATATATATATATATATATATATATATATATATATATATATATATATATATATACTAAAAAATACTACCAAAGTCAATAAAATAAATCACCAGATAATGATTATAAAATAAAATAAGCAGGTCTGTAAAAACATATATATACAATTAAAAAAAGAAATTAGAAAAATATGAATACTAAATAAAATTTAATAATGGGAAAAAAAGGATAAAATAAATGGAAAAAATAAACAAATCTGGAATCCTTTGAAAAATACATGTTTTGTTTTGTGCCACTTTACCCCATGCTTTATGGGGACATCCAGAAAAAAACTAGTGAATAGAGTAGAATGTTAGTACTTTATTGATCCCACAATCAGGATATTGCTGGGAAATGTGTTTACAGAGGACATTATTTACATAAATTTGAATCATTTACACAGATTTCACCTACATTTATATTTAACCCTTGTGGGGACCTGAATTTTGGTCCTCATGGTGTCAGAGGTCCCCATGGCGTGACTGTGTAAACACACCAATGTCCCCATAAAGACATAAATACACACACACACACATGAACGTCACTACATGTACCTTGTGGGGACATGCGGCAGCGTTCACACTTGCCTCCTTATTCTTCCGAAAGAATCCATATCCATTTTCACTCGTCCTCTCAGTGTCTCTCGCAGACACACTCTAAAAGTCCACCAGTTGCTCTGAGGCGTAGGATAAATGGAGGAAAGTCTAATATTTATTGAACTAAAGGGATTTGAACCCTGATCTCCTGTATTTGCAGCCAAAGCCTCTTCTAATCACCAGACCTGGAGGAATACTACCGTACATATGCAAAGATTCACGTCCAATGTTAATTTTTTTATCCAGTTTAAGTTTGTCATCAGTATTCGCAGCGTCTTGAGAAGCTCATTGTTGGCTTACATCACATCAGAGGTGGTAAAAGTACAGTGGTACCTCTACTTACCAAATTAATTTGTTCCAGAAGTGTTTTCGTAATGTGAATTTTTCATAATTATAGGTGCATTTTACATGTGAAAGGCATAATTTGTTCTAAGGCCCTCAATTCTACCCCTCAAACATTTCAAAAATTATAAAAATTGACCAATTTTGTATAAAATATGTGTTAAAAGAAAATGTAGATTTAGATTTTAGCCCGTCCAGGCTAACATTCGCTGTTGTTAGTGGAGATACAAACACCTGGGTTTTACCTGTGAGAGTATGGCTTCTGTCAGACCTGAATATTGTTAGCCGCACCAGGCTAATGTCGGTGTCTGGGACAGAAGAGTTGATCCACGTCTCAGTGAGAATGAGGATGCATCAGTCTGGTGGATCATGTTCGGTGTTTAAATCCATCTTCAGGTCCAGTTTGTTTTCCAGTGAACGTACGTTGGTGAGCAGGACTGATGGAAGCCATGGTGCTTAGATGATCCACCATGACAGCCGCTCTTCTGCTTCCTCTTGTGCCGCTTCCGATGTCTCAGGAGGCGGAGCCTCTGCGGGGGAGACTCCGCTGTAGTGTCTCTGACATGGTTATTTCATTAATATTACTGTGTTCTTCATTGTTATGAATACATTGTGTGTTGGTTCTATTTAAAAAAAAATCCAGATTGTTTTGTTTCCAGCTGTTTTTTCACGGTAGAAAAATGACTTGAGGTCGAACAACTCATACATGTCCATGACGCAGTGATGAGGCGTCTCTGATTGGCTCAGAATGCGTGAAGGAACATTCCCCCTCCCCTCTCCCTCTATGTGTGTTTACCTTTACCAGAGTAGCATACAGCTAGGTTTCGTGCCTTTGCTTGTTCTTAAAACGTGTAGGTAAAAAGCGAGGCTTTATTTCCACATAAAGCACATGAACCAGTTTGATCCAACATTTTTTCCACTTTGTACAGCAGCTACTGTGGCGCCGTCTTCTCTTGTAGATGTTAATGCTAATGCTACTTCAGATTTGCTACAATGGGGGACAGATTTAACCCCACGTGGGTGACGCTTAAGTCCATCTGACGTCACACGGACCAGCTTTTTCTGTGTCCCTCGTTCTGATCAATGATAAATGGTTTACATTTATATAGTTCTTTTCCACCTTCATGGTTCAAAGCACTTTACATTAGCCTCACCTTCACCCATTCACACACACTCATACACCAGTAGGTTTCTAAGGTTCTGTCAGTCCTACTGGGAGACTAATTCAGGGTTTAGTGTCTCGCTCAAGGACAGTTCGACATGTGGACGCGAACCTCTCAGTCTTTGGGCGACCCACTCTACCAACTGAGCCACAGTCGGCCGTGGAGGTGACAAACCACTTCCTAAGTCAACCTATCAGATTCCAAAAGGAGCGTGGAAAAGTGATTTTCGGCGGGATGACAACTTTACTTTTTGTCTTTTTTATTTTTTCTGGTCACACATAAAACAAACTGTAGTTGAACTAACTATCTAGTGAATATTGAATGGTGAATCTAGTGAATTAAATTACATAGGGTTACAGTTATTTTAATTTAATTTGATTCACTCAACTAGATTTTTTTTAAGTTGATTCAATGTTTGACTTTTTCAGTGTATATGTAACTACATTTATAGTCCAAAATCCTTCTCCTTCTGATTTTTCCACATAAATATCTGCAGCTTATAACCCGGTGCGACTTGTATATTCTTTTTTTTATTATATTTTTAAAAATATAGCGGATGCAGTTTATATGCAGGTGTGGCTTATGCTCCAGAAAATATTGTAATATAGATAAAAAAATATTTAATATAAGCTAATTATACAAACTATAACTGTTTCTTTCTGCTGCTGTCACCTTTAACCCTCCTGTTATGTTACAGGTATAATTGACCCATTTTACAGTTTGAACATGTAGTATTTTTTCAATATAAATGTATTTTCCTTAATGACTGTAATCAACATATAATATAGAAAATGGATCATGTCACATATTAGTGATCAGTGAACTGTATTTGGCATCAAAAGAGGCATTTTCTCATCTAATTAAAGGAGTCATTCCATGGTTATGTCATTAATATTACTGTGTTCTCCATTGTTATTGAACACATTGTGTGTTGGTTCTATCAAAAAAAAAGTCTGGATTGTTTTGTTTCCAGCTGTTTTTTCACCGTAAAAAAATGACAACAGAGTTTACCGGTACTTCCTCATACATGTCACGAGGCGTCTCTGATTGGCTCAGAACATTTAGCACAAAAACAGATCCAGTACTCAAAGTTCATGAGATAGAATTTTTTCTAGGACACAAAAATGATCACACGTGGTGTAAACAAAGAGAAAGTTTGCGAACAGAGCACAGACATATCACACTGCAGGACATAAACACACCAAATTGCACATAAATATGAATTACCAAACTTTATAGAAGCCAAATAACCAAAAAATAATAATTTTTAAAAGCCGAAAAACAGGAATTTAGGAAACTACATGTCAGGAACTAAATGGCCGCTTACCTCCTCCATACAGACCCGGAACAATAGGGAGGAGGTAAAGGCGCAAAAATGCCAAATGTAATGAGTGGTGTTGCACCATAAAGTGTACGCTGGAAACGCATCAAAACTGAGAGGTTCCACATACTGACACGGAGGCTAAATCTGTCAGACATCAACTAAAAACAAACTTATCATCTGAACCCACTTTATCCTCACTAGGGTCATGGGGGTCACTGTGGGTCTAATCCAGCTACAGTGGGTGAAGGCGGGGTACACCCTGTATGAGTCTGCAGTTCATCTCAGGGCTGAACATATATAGACAAACAATCACTGTCACATTCACACCTATGGACAATTTAGATTAACTAATTAAGTATCAAAAAATGAAGTGTGTTACTGTGTAGAAAATGTGTTTGATCAGGTCACAGTTACCCAGTTTTCTGGGTAAAGACAAAATTTAGAATAGAAAAAAGAAAAAAAAGTTCATCACTATGAACTTTTTAAAATTTTTTTTTAAAGCCACAAATATGAGATAAAAAATTGTGAGACAAAAAGTCAAAATAATGAGATAAGAAATGCACAAGTATAAGAAAAAGACTCAGAGTTGTGAAATAAAATCATCCAATTGAGATAAAAACTATGATAAAATATGAAATAAAGTCAAATCCTGGGCTAAAAAGTCATAACTATGAAATAACAGTGGATTATAAAATATAAAGTCACAGTTTCCACTGATATTCCCTCTGAAGTAACTTGTCTCGTCATCTGAACCCGCTTTATCCTTACTAGGGTCATGGGGGTCACTGGGGGTCTAATCCAGCTACAATGGGTGAAGGCGGGGTACACCCTGTATGAGTCTCCAGTTCATCTCAGGGCTGAACATATATAGACAAACAATCACTGTCACATTCACACCTATGGACAATTTAAATTAACCAGTTAACCTATCAGTGCATGTGTTTGGATGGTGGGAGGAGCCACAGTACCTGGAGAAAACCCACATGGACATGAGGAGAACATGTAAACTCCACACAGAAAGGTCTGGTGTGGGATTCAAACCAGGAACCTTCTGTCTGTGAGGCACCAGTGTTAACCACTGCACCACCAGTGACTTATTTTTCCTTTTTTTTTAATCAATTCATTCTACATTCATAAATTCATGAAAAAATATAAACCCTAACCAAAGATGGTACTCCAAAAAAAAGGTCAAAGATCAATTTTGTAAAGTGAGTATAGGAAATTTACCTTAGGGTTGAACACACTTAAAATAAAAAAAACCTACGCAGGCATAAGGAGAACATGTAAACTCCACACAGAAAGGTCTGGTGTGGGAATTGAACCAGGAACCTTCTCACTGCATCACTTTGCCTCCTCTAAAAACAAACAAAAATACAAATAACAAATTGTGTGTAATTCTAACAACACTTACCCTTCACATACCCACATTACTACAACATAACTGACCCTGTTACATATGGACGTATGTCGTCTGTGGTTTTGAACAGTGTATTAGAAGGTTCTTAAAGGTGACATCGCAGCAGAAAGAAGTCGACAGTATTAGTTTGTCAGATTTATTAAATAGGAAACAGGGTCTGAATGACAGACAAGTGGAAGTAAGACAGACAGAAAGAGCCCGTATCATTTTATTGAAGCTGAAAACAAACCCCCATAGTCTGTCCTGACGTAACGAGCCTAAATGTCCCCCTCAAACTGTCAACACTGGGCTCATATGTACAACCCCCCCCCCCCTGCCCGCTTCCCAAAGGCTTCTTCTATTTAACTATTGTAGCGCAGGTCATTGGGGGTAAGTGAACACTGGCGCTCCGCTGTTGAGAACGTGTGCTACAGGTTGACGAGGCATCAGCGGCGTTTTACAGCCGTCCGTCTGCTCTTAGTTAAGTGTTGACATTACAGGCGTGTTGACAAGGCGGCACAAGAGGCGTCACTCCGACTGGATTTTCCAAATTTCATGATTAATTTTTTGGGGTTTTATTTGACAGTCGACAAAGACGGAACAGCGACAGGCAGTGAAAACAACGTTTGTCCGTTTTAAATGGAGAGTTGTCTACTTTTAAATACTGGTATTATGTTAGGATTGAGAGTGACTGAGTGAAACTATGTCCAAACATCAAATACAAAGACTTTTATATATCACTCTTTAGCTTTTTGACTTTTTATTATATTTAACTCCACTTCTTTAAATTCTAATTTTAATAATAACTTTTTTAATGTTAATTTATTTGAATAGTTTTTTATCTTAGAGCTATTTACATCCGGTATTTATTTATTTATTTAAGTACTGATATAATATGATTGTATTTTTGTTGGGTGGAGCGGTGACTACTTTGAATTTCCCCATGGGGATAAATAAAGTATATCTTATCTTATCTTAAATTATTTTGACAAAACTTAGAGAAGAAAGTGTATGAGTGTGTTTTCAGAGAGGGGTTTGACATGTATGTGGTGATAAAAACTGAAAATATTATTACCGTATTACTACAGGACAATATAAAATACTATGTATTTATATTATATGTGTATTTCGGTATCATTGTTTATTTGACTGGTTAGTATATTAGCCTGGTTAGTGTTTTGGTGGGTTAGCGCATTAGCCTGGTTAGTGTTATGGTGGGTTAGCGTATTAGCCTGGTTAGTGTTTTGGTGGGTTAGCGCATTAGCCTGGTTAGTGTTATGGTGGGTTAGCGTATTAGCCTGGTTAGTGTTTTGGTGTGTTAGCGTATTAGCCTGGTTAGTGTTTCGGTGGGTTAGCGCATTAGCCTGGTTAGTGTTATGGTGGGTTAGCATGTGGGTGAATGCAAACACATTAAACCCAATAAAACTACCTGCTAGTTTCTCTCTGTCAATCACAGCATGTTATCAGTAGTTTTCCCTCAGCTGTGACTTCCAGGCAGCTTCCATCCTTACAGACAGTTTACAAAAACAATCACGCACCACTATGGGAAAGTTATTGCCTGTAAATTCAAAATAGTGAATTGGGGCGGAGTCGGCTGTCATGATGTCATCCCCTTCATCCTCACTGAGCTTCTGGAAGTGGTTGTGGGTTCCCATCCCTGGTCCTGGTCCACCTGGCAGGTCCTCCATGTGCCTGCAGAGGTGGCTGTTGATGGGCAGTTTGTTTCTGCCTGTGAAAAGACGGAGCTGGTCAGCCTTGAATTGATTACAGCTGAACTTCTATCCCTCTCATCTTCCTGTCTGGCTCTTATTTGGGTTTGATTCAAACAATGCGTTCATAAAACGCAGATGCTGTTTTTTTTCCGACTGCGTTTCTGGGAAGTGATAGTGGCACCCAATGAGAAACTTTAACGTTTGGCACAACATCACGGAGACAAAGAACTGTTTTTTCCCACCGAAAATAGGCAGGTCCTAGTCATGGTGGTCCACTACACCTTGTTATCACCAACAGAATACACACACACATACTCGTTTCCATGCCTCATGAGGACTACATTTGTAAACCTCAATTGTAGGTAAAGGAGGTTTGGGTTGTGACAAAGTGAAACATCTCTTTTTTAAAAATAAATAAATACATTCTTATTACAATGAAAAAATATTTTAAAAAGTAATGAAATTGAATTAAAAAAAACATTTAAAATAAAAAATGAAATAAATAAAAAGGATAAAAATTAAATAAATTATTTTTTAAAATACAGAAGTACAAACTGTGTTAAAAATAACTGCAATTTTTTTTGCTATAAGTATATATATATATATGAAAAATAAAATTAACATTTTAATAAAAAATAAAACAAATGGAACAAGTCAATATATGTTTTATCCAGAAATACGAATTCTGTAAAAAATAAATGAATAAATAAAAAATATTTTTTTAAAAAAGAAAACAAATTAAGTAACAACACTTTTTTTCAAGTAATAATGATGGTAAAAATGAAGAAATAAATAAATTGAAAAGTAAACATCTTGAATCCTTTGAAAAATAAATGTTTCCCATATGCTTTATGGGGACTTCCAGAAACAACAAGTTAATGTGTTTATAGGGAACATCATTTGCATCCTTCATTTCAAAAATATTTTTATATAATCCTCATGGGGACCTGAATTTTGGTCCCCATAGTGTCAGAGGTCCCCATGTTGTGACTGTGTAAACATATCAATGTCCCCATAAAGATAGGAATACAAATGTTGGAAAAATACATGTTTTGCTTTTCACCCATTTCCATCATGCTTTATGGGGACTTCTGGAAATAACAAGTTATTGTGTTTATCAGGGACAACAGTTGCATATGTCACACAGATTTATATTTTCCTAGTAGGGGTCTATATTTCTGTTTAATCCTTGTGGGCACCTGCATGTGGGTCCCCTTAGTGTCAGAGGTCCCCACGGCATGACTGTGTAAACATATCAATGTCCCCATAAAGATAGGAATATAAATGTTAGAAGAATACATGTTTTGCTTTCCACCTGTTTCCCTCATGCTTTATGGGGACTTCTGGAAATAAGAAGTTCATGTGTTTATTGGGGACAACATTTGCATACTTGACACAGATTTATTTGTTCCTAGTAGGGATCTTAATTTTGTTCCCCATAGTGTCAGCGATCCCCATGGCATGTCAATGTCCCCATAAAGATAGGAATACAAGCGCACACACACACATACACACTCTACAGGACATTTTCTTCTCCTTTAAGTGTGTTTGACAGAAGGGCTGGATTACACAACTGTTGTCTTTCTTGGCATCTCCATCCCATGATAATATTATGACACTTTTATCAAAACACTGGAACAGATACACATCTGCACGTGCTAACAAATACATAATGCATGCGCACGACACGACACTCATTTACACCAACACTTTTATTCCCGTTCAAACAATGAAGACACAGATTTCTTGTGAAACTTTAAGTGTGGATTAATTTATTTGGTGTCATGACCCCATAAATATCCTGCCGTTGTCCTGAAGGCCGTGTGTCCTCCGTCGCACAAGTGACAAAAAAACACGTGTCAAAAAGTCCAAGTCATCGTCGAACTCCAGCAACGTCTTCATGAGAGGCGTGTGTGGTGTGAATGTGGTGATGTCAAAAAGTTATTGAGAGTAAACTGTTCCATTTTTACCTCCGTCAAGGAGTCTTTCAGCAACGTTACTCAAACAGTTATGGGTGAATTTTGATCAGTTTTTCAGGATGTGTTGGGAATGTCACAAGCAGTGCTGGGAATAACAGCGTCAGAGAATAACCACATTTCCAGTAACGGAGTAAGAACTTAATTACTGGCCCCAACTGGGCGGCTGTGGCTCAGTTGGTAGAGTGGGTCGCCCAATGACTGAGAGGTTGGCAGTTCGCATCCCAGCTCTGGCTGTCCACATGTCAAAGTGTCCTTGGGCAAGACACTGAACCCTGACTTAGGCCCCCAGTAGGACTGACCTTAGACCTTAGAAACCTACTGGTGTATGAGTGTGTGTGAATGGGTGAATGTGAGGCTAATGTAAAGCACTTTGAGCACCATGAAGGTGGAAAAGAATTATATAAGCGCAGTCCATTTACCATTTATCCATAACTGTATCACCGTTACTCAGGAAATTATGTAACGTGTTATAATTTGATGAATTGGGCCAAAGTGTTGCCCTGGATCAGACAACAACCTGGAGTTTTGGGAACACGTCAGTGCTACATGTGTCTGAACCAAGCTCACATTCAGTTTGGTGTAGAACGAAAGAAAAACAAATCGAAAGAAAGAAATGGATCATGACTTGGTCAGAAATTGGAAATTGTTCAAATTACGGGGAGTACCAGGGGGTATGGACCCTCCCGAATGTGACTTGGTACCTCCCAAATGGGACGATAATGGTACTTTGGGAGGGGGTTCAAAAATAATAGATTTTTTTTCTTGAATTTACATCCTTGACAAATGTGTCCTTATCTACTCTTCCTCTGTGTGTACTAAGACTAAATAAATCTAATTTATAATTCATTATTACATACTTTGAAAAACGCTGTCAACCCCCTTTGGAATTCCAAAATGGTTTCACCCTAACCCGACAGAAGTTTGTCACGCATTCTTCTCATATGTGTTACTGGTGAGAGTGAAAGAAGAAACAACTAACAGTTGGTTAGTTAGTAACTGGGTTGAAGGCTACATAAAGGTTAAGTAGGCTAATGGCACCGCTAGCATATCATCAGTACTGACAGCTAACGACATGCTAACCGCAAAATAGAAAGAATAATCTTGGAATAGCATATAGAATGTAGTGTTATGTAATTACACATTCATATTTTCTTATTTTATCATAACATTAGGTTAATTAGATGGTTGTTAGCGCTATTTATCATCTGGTACAATTAGCTTAATGTGTTAGCTAATGCATTTCAGTGACATATTTAGCGTCAAAGACCAGGATCCTTCTTTATGTTTTTATTCACATTAAAGCGCCTTATCTTTGGGGAAACAATGGAAAGTCTGTCCATGGTACGATTTTTTTCCTCTTTGGAGACGCAGCAGTGAGGCGCCATTGGAAAAGTGTTATGAGTAGCAACAAGTGTCGCCCTCAATGTCTTTTGAACGTTCTGGGTGAATCAGGCCAATGCACATCAACAGTG
This sequence comes from Siphamia tubifer, assembly GCA_020466265.1. Classification (NCBI taxonomy): domain Eukaryota; kingdom Metazoa; phylum Chordata; class Actinopteri; order Kurtiformes; family Apogonidae; genus Siphamia; species Siphamia tubifer. Next base: position 10,189,620 of record CM035787.1, on the reverse strand, counting down.
TGAATAAAAAGAAGCTGTATGTAAAACAACTAACTAACTAAGTAAAAGTACTTCATTACTGTACTTAAGTAGATTTTTCTGGAAACCTTTTACTTTTACTCCCTATATTTCTGCATAAATATCTACTTTATACTCTTTACATTTCTATAAATATCTACTTTATACTCTTTACATTTCTATAAATATCTACTTTATACTCTACATTCTCAGAAACCAAAAACCAAACAGATGTGACAGTATGAAAAATAAGTGGAGGAGATAAACTGTGACTTTATTTTATTATATATAAATAAATAAATAAATATATATATATATATATATATATATATATATATATATATATATATATATATATATATATATATTTTTTTTTTTTTTTTTATGTCACAATTTTATAATTTTATCTTAAAACTATGCAGTTTTTTTTCTCATGTTTTAAATCGCATGATGACTTTTTTTTTTATCTCAATTGTGACTTTTTAAAAAAATAATTAATTAATTTCTGCCCATACCCACAAAACTGATTAACTGCAACCTGATCAAACACACCACACTAAACACACCAACTCACTTTTAAAGTCTTTATTTTAGATACTTTTGAAACTTTTCAGATTTTTTCTGTTTTAATAAATAATATTGTGTTCATTGCAAAAAAAAGATTACTTTTTACTTTTGTACTTTATTACAATTCAGAAATTGTACTTTTTTACTTTTACTTCAGTAAAAGACTTGAAATGGTACTTCTACTTTTACCAGAGTATTTTATCACACAAGTAGCTGTACAGAAGTACAGAAGGTGAGTACTTTAGACATCTCTGCTAAAACAGAATATACAGCAATGAAAAGGAAAATTCCTCATTTGCCTTTTCTCTGATCATTGTGACAACACATTTTTGGCGACCTTGACCCTTGACCTTTGATCTACATTGACTAAAATTTTAATGCCATCTATTCTGGTTCAGCTGGTTCAGTAGTTTTTGTGTAAAGTTGCTGAAAATACAAACAAACAAACAAACAAACAAACCAACCTATAAATCATGGAACACACAAAAAAGTCAACCAAAAACAATAACTCTTGCCCCCTCATTAGTTGGGTGGGGCTAATAATACTATTATAATTATTATTATTATTATTATTATTATTATTATTGTTGTTATTGTTATTATTATTATTATTATTATTATTATTATTATTATTATTATTATTATTATTATTATTATTATTATTATTGTTATTATTATTATTGTTGTTGTTGTTGTTGTTAACAATAATAATAATAATAATAATAATAATAATAATAATAATAATAATAATAATAATAATAATAATAATAATAATAATAATAATAATAATAATAATAATAATAATAATAATAATAATAATAATTTTCACAGTGAAGCAGTAAAATTTCATTGAAGCTAATTCACACACATCATCTCAGGTCCAACTCGTCTTTGGAAACAAACCCACTTAAGTCCATAATCAGCAGCGCTAACAGCCATGATTTCTGCTCGATGTGAAAACGACAAAGTTCACACAAGCATTTACTGCAACCAGTACGCATAAGTCTGTGGAAAAAAAGTAAAATAATACGGATAATAACAATAAAATAACATATGATGAAAGTAAATAACAGGAAAGCTGTAATCAGTGGTCGACAGTAGAAAGCTGTGGTTGAAATCAGATATTATAACAATCTTACACCATGTCACGAATCACATGTTGTCGACATAAAAATTGTCAAAGTTACGTCGCTTCCCCACAAAAGAGGAATTCTGGGAAAGATCCGTATCCAACTTTTGCTCAAGTGGCAAATAAAATCAGTTTTCTCTGCAGCTCACATTGTACGTCTCCTACATAGATGTTTCTGTGGTTGTGGTTTCGCAGATGTTTGTAGAAGTTCACAGCGTATTCATTGTGTTTCCTTCGACAATAACTGACAGCAGCTGCACAGGTATTTAAAACAACGAGCGAGAGAAGTTCACATCTTTGATAAAGTTCTGAAGTAATTATGATGTTTAGGATCTATTATACATGAATAAAAAAAGGAAAAATAAATGGTGGCACATGGATGTCAAGTTAATCTTATTTATTTATTTTGTATAGACGAGACCAGTGTGTGGTGAGAAATTACATAATTTCACCTTATCAATACTATAAGTGATTATAGATCCATACAAATGCACATAGCATTGATCCACTCAGAGCTGTTGACCTGTGACCGTCTGTCATAAATTGCTGCAGCTTTGTATTTGATTCGATTTGAATGATTTATTTCGAACATGTGCAAAGTGCAAGAATAATCAATACAACAATAATCAATACAACAATAATAATAATAATAATAATAATAATAATAATAATAATAATAATAATAATAATAATAATAATAATAATAATAATAATAATAATAATAACAATGACATGTCCGAAAAGGAGTAGGATGAAGCATAAGCTTATTTAATTCTACCCCTTCCTCACTTCCCCATTAACCTTAATTTATCTTATAGCAATATAGTGCATAGTACAAAAATGATTATAATAAAAATAATAACAATAACAATAATAACAATACCAATAATAAATAACTGAAGTACTAAACATATACATTTATACAAAAAACATAAAAAAACAAAAAAAAAACAAATGAGCAGATAGGAAAGTAGGTAACAAATAGATTTTTTTTGTTTGTTTTCCTTTTTTTCTTCCCTTCCTTCTTCTTTTCCCTCTCTTTTTTCTTCCTTTTTTTTCTCCTTTTCCTAATTTGTCTGCAGTTCCTGACGTTATCCTGTAGTCAGAAAATCAGGAGAAAAAGCCGCCCCTCCAGGGCAGAAGTAAGTACCTTACCCCAGGGTTAACTTCCCTCTGCAGGTTCTTAGAACACAAGGAGTGGTTTCAGTGAGTTTTTGTTTATTTCCATGAACGGGACAACACCTGCTCCAGTCGCCGGTCACACTCTGTACATTTAACTCTTTTTCTCCGCTCGCAAAAACTCTCTGCACCTCTCTCTCTCTCTCTCTCTCTCTCTCTCTCTCTCTCTCTCTTGTCTCTCTCTCTCTCTCTATTCCACAACATTATGTTGCCATTAGTTCAGAATAATACAAAAATGACATCTATGATAATGCTGTGTTTTGATCCCATTTTATTCCTTATAGGACTCAATAATTACAACGTGATAAGAACGAAATATGAACTACATAAGAGCGCAGTTCAATAAATGCCAGAATAACGCTTTGACAACTTCCCGGTCATTTCGCAAAAGTGAACGAAGTGTTCACGTTCCTGAAAAATATGATATCGTTCATGAACGATCATTTAATGAACTCGTTCAGGTACAACACTGCAAATCAGCAACCTCATAAATATTCCACAGTACAGTGGAAACCTCTTATAGTCCCATTGGTCCAGAGCCAATTTGAACATTATAAGTGGTTCATTACTAAAACCAAATTTACAGGTATTTCACTTATTTTTTTATGCAGAATATCATATAAATGCCATTTATATCATTTTTCAATGAGAAAAATGAAATGAAACGGATGCTTCAGCAGTTAGTGACTTTTATTACAGAACTGGATCATGCCAGTTTAATTACAGTGCAGTGTGCAGACATAACTCAAATGGTAATTTATTCTGTGCAGTGCGTCGACTCTGCTGTTCCGCCAGTGTTCTGTCAAAATGGGTATCCCCATCGAAATGAGCTACCAGCAGCCAAAAATGTCAATAATCTCTACAGATTCTCATTATTCTGACAAAATATGTGGAAACGTTACTATTGATATCATATAATGATCCCATCATAGGAAAGGTCTGGTGCTGGAATCAAACCAGGGACCTTTTTGCTGCTAACTACTGCACCTTTCTCAAATGGAATAAAGTAAAAACAACAACAACAAAAAAACAACATTATTTCATCCATGACATATACATGCAGTCTTACTTTTTTTCAATTGTAATAAAGTAAAATAGTAAAACAATTTTTATGTCATGACTGAATAATAATACTTATTTATGACTCATAGACCAATATAACGTTTGAACAGTTTTATTGAAATTATTTTATCTTATTGGGGAAGAAACTTCAACCAGTGTCACCAGGACAGGGTTAAATGAGGCAGTAACTAAGAAATAGGGCAATGCTGAGGTAAAAAAAAAAAAAAACAGAGCAGCATCAGAACCAGAAAAGCAGCCAAGACAGACAAGGAAAAACTTTACTGGTGTACATGTGAGAGTTAGAACAGGAGGGCAGAATCCAATACGGCATTGACAGGGAAGAAGCAAATTCCATGTCAGTGAAGGATTCCAGGTCTGGTAACATGAGGCAGTTTCCAACAGACAAAGCAGACAAGGGAAAGACAACAGACCAGAACCAAATTACAAAAACAGATCGATAACCAGAGAGACCAAGACATGAAGGAAACCGCTCATTTGCTGCAGAGGGAGAAAACAAATTTGCAATTTGATAGAGAAACAGGAGGAGCTTAAATAGGGAGCTAAACTGGTGAGACACATCAGGTGTAATCAAAAAAGGGGGCGTGACAAACACCAGTGCCAGGAAGAAAACTTAACAAAATAAAAGCCCAGACACTCACAATGTCAGAAATAACAGGAAGACAGACAGAAAACCTCAACACTAGACAATAAAAGTCTGGATTGTTACAATTTAACCTGGAAAAATCATAAAAGGTTCAAAAGTATCCAAAAATAAAGCCTTTAAAAGTCAGTTACTGTGTAGAAAATGTGTTTGGTTCGATCACAGTTACTCAGTTTAGTGGGTACGGACAGAAAATGTATGAAAAATGGGACAATAAGTGAAATTTTAAAATGGGTCAATCTGACCCATACCATAACAGGAGGTTTAATGTTCATGTGTGTGAGAATATTTATAAGTAGGTCCAGGCTCATTGATGCTGCAGACTGTCCTCTGGGGACTGGTTCAGACATGGACATGGACGTTCATCAGCTGACGCCCACAGGCTGGTCCACTCCCACAGTGTGTGTCCACTCCCACAGTGTGTGTTCACTCCCACAGTGTGTGTCCACTCCCACAGTGTGTGTTCACTCCCACAGTGTGTGTCCACTCCCACAGTGTGTGTTCACTCCCACAGAAATGGTGGGATTTCCAGCTCATTCAGGTCCCAAGTGGCTCTAAAGGTTTCTTGTGTTTAAATGAATGTATTACCAATAATAATGCAAAGTGAGGTGCAAAATAAATTATTGATGTAAATGTTAAAATGGTAAATGGACTGTACTTATATAGTACCAGTTGGTGCCCAAAGCATTTTACAATTCCTCACATTCACCCATTCACACACACTCATACAGCAGTAGATATAGTGGATGGAAAAACATCCACTATATTTATATTTATTTATTATATAAATAAACCTTTATTTATAGACTCTATGGTGATTAAAAAAACAAATACATGAATAAATGGTTAGAGGGTTCTCCAGTGTCTGTGCAGGTTATTAATAGAACCAGTTCTGTATGAAACTTTGTTTTTTCACACTCTACATTCAATGTCAATGACATAAGTTAAAATGTTGCAGTGTTTCCT
>CM035787.1:10159059-10181559 GCA_020466265.1 Siphamia tubifer | reverse complement strand
TATCCATTTATTATCTCATAATTATGACTTTAATCTCATAATTTTGACTTTTTATCTCATGATTAAGATTTTTTAAAAATCTCATAATTATGCTTTTTTTTTTTTAAACCTCCTATTTTTGAGTTTTACATTTTTTCTAAATGTCTTGTTCATACCCACTAAACTGAGTACCATGACCCAATAATACACATTATCTACGCAGTAACGCACTTTTAAAGGCTTTATTTTTTAAATATTTTTTTGCTGTTTTTTTCTGCATTATTTCATCCATAGCAAAAAAATGCAGTTTTAATTTTTACTTTATTACAATGTATGTATGTAAGTGTGTGTGTGTATATATGTAACCTTCCAGTACAAACCCAGTGGTTCAGTGTCACAGCAGTATTTCTAGTTATAGCCTCAAATACGTTATATGGGTCAAAATTATTGAATTTGAAGTTTATGCATAAAATCCAAGTAAAATGTCTTTGTGAAATTCCTACCATACGTGTTTCAAATCATGACTTTAAGGAAGGACAACAACTCACTCTGACAGTAATTAAGTCTAAAACAAAGAAAAATTCCCTAAAAACACGACTATTTTTATTTTAAAATTTAATAATTTTATATTACAAAAGCCTCCTGTGGACTAGTGTTGCAAATTAGCATTTGTGCTAAAACACTTAATCAATGCATCTGGTTTGTCCAATGTAATTGTCATGTCCACATCAAATAAACATTTGATTGATTGATTGATATCCTCGGCGCTCCTGTCAGGTATTTCCCCGTCATGTTTGGTAAAGTTGGAAAGATCGGGATTCAAAAATGAATAAACTAACAAAATAATTAGCAACACGAACAAAGTTAGACACAAATGGAACAAAATTAAATAAAAAAATAATTTTAAAAAAGGATAAAAATAAACAAAATGAGCAACAAAGTGGACAAAAACTAAGAAATATTTTTTTAAAATTATAAATAACATGGAAAAATCTGTGTTAAAATTTGGTCCCAGCAGTTTTAATTTAGCCTTTTTCTAAATAAGATGCTTTTTGACAACAATAAAAAAGGAAAACAGTTGAATTTTCCTGAATATTTAAACTAAACCATCTACCAGAATGTGTCACTTAAGAGTTATTAATCAGCTCGTCATCATCATCTCTGCAGAAGACGGATAATGATGGAATGGCTTATAGGTGTGATGGAAGAGGGAAACCTATAAAACATGCAGGACGCATGTTTGACAGCCCTGATTTAAAACAACAATTAATACAAGGAAAACAGCTAAATGCCTGTAGCAGCTCCAGCCTCCCACACCTGCCTGGTATCACCACAGCAGCCCCTTTTGTAAAATCAACTGGACCAAACCATGCAACATTGACGTAACATCTCGCGATATCTGCAATACTTCAGACATATGATGTAAACCAATAGCAGAACGTTATGTAAGGAATTTTCTATAATTTCAAATTTCAGTAACATGATCATTAACATTTGGTTCTAGTTGAAAATACTGAACTTTTCAGGTGAATTCATGCGACACCGAGCCACGAAAACCAGTCAGTGTTGATATGCTGCCAACGTTGTGACGGAATGACGCTCAGACCAACCCAGAAGGAGGCAGAAAGAAAACTGAACCTGAGTCAGCCTTAAATACCATTGAAAGTGAACGTCATCCAGGCGGAGTTCCTGGAGGAGGTGGTGGAATTCCTCGTGCTGCAGGGATGGGTAAAGCCAAAAGCGAGGGCGTCTAGCCCTCCCGACGTATCTGGGATCTACAGAGCAGGTACAGAGCAGAAATCGAAATGATCTCGGCCATAGTTGAAGAGAGACTCAAATGATGGGCCCGATTTTGTTTATTGAAAATGAGTGGGCTTACTACTGGTGTGAAATTGTCCAGTGTCCAGACTTGAGTGTTTATGCGTCACAGGTGTACATTCATGTAAATTCATGTTCGGTGTAGCCGTAGCATTAGCTCTGTTCTGTTGTTATGTTCTTTTCTGCTCTGTGGTATGTAGCTCCAGGAGCCAGTAGCAATAAGAACAAGGTCTTTTTGGGGCTCACTGCAGATAATGTTTTGACTCTGCTCTGTGAGAACGTCTTGACCAACACACAAACATATTGAGTAGTACATACAGTAACCAAGGCATGGACTGAATAGGTGAAAGTCCAATTAGAAGATGGAGTCAGATGAGTTCAAACCATTTATTTGGGGTGGAGTCACCCAAGAAGATATTATCTATTCAGACCCAGAATTCTGGGCTTTTTGGTCCCTGAGCCCTGTGGGGCTCTGGTCTATAGAGACCAGTGCTGGCTCTGGTCTATAGAGACCAGTGCTGGCTCTGGTCTATAGAGACCAGTGCTGGCTGTGGTCTATAGAGACCAGTGCTGGCTCTGGTCTATAGAGACCAGTGCTGGCTGTGGTCTATAGAGACCAGTGCTGGCTCTGGTCTATAGAGACCAGTGCTGGCTCTGGTCTATAGAGACCAGTGCTGGCTTTTGTATTTTCCATGTGACCTGAATAAATGATTAAACTGAGACCAACTGAATCATGAATCTGTTTTTAGATCAATTAATCAACACACAGTTACCTTGGGTTACACATGTCGATTTGAAAATTCTTATAAAACAAACATATACCGGTTCAGGACAGTATTTTTCATATGTTTTAAAGGAGTCATTCCATGGTTATTTCATTAACTGTGTTCTCCATTGTTATTGAATACATTGTGTGTTGGTTCTATTTAAAAAAACTTCTGGCTTGTTTTGTTTCCAGCTGTTTTTTCACAGTAGAAAAATGACATGGGGTCGAACAACAGAATTTTCCGGTACTTTCTCATACATGTCCATGATGCGGTGATGAGACGTCTCTGATTGGCTCAGAATGCGTGAAGGAACACTCCCCCTTCCCCTCTCGCTCTCTGTATGTGTTTACCTTTACCAGAGTATCATCCAGTTAGGTTTCTTGCTGTTGCTTGTTCTAAAAACAATGCTTTATTTCCACATAGAGCACATAAACCAGTTTGATCCGCCATTTTCAAGTTTGTGCAGCAGCCATTGTGGTGCCATCTTCTCTTGCAGCGCTAATGCTACTTCAGATTCGCTGCAATCAGGGACAGACTTTAGCGTCACCCACGTGACGCTAAAGTCTATCTGATGTCAGACGGACTGGCTTTTTCTGGGTCCCTCGTTCCTCTTGTTGTTTTCTGTGAATGCAGTATACAGCCAGTGGAGGTGATGAACCACTGTCAAAGGCAGCATGTGTTGGTAAGTTGAGACGACCCATCAGATTCCAAAAGCAGCGAGGAAAAGTGGTTTTCAGCAGAATGACACCTTTAAGAAAATGTGGATCCTACACAGTAAATTTTGCTGTGTTAAATCAACACTTAGAGAGTTTATTTAACTTCTTCTGGAGTGTATTTGGTCCCATTGTCTCCAAATTAACGCTGCAAATTCTACAGTGTATAGTTAAAAAAAAAAAAAAACATGACATAATACAGATTAAAAAGATCAGTTTCAGATTCCACACCAAAAAAGTAGTTAAAAACAGCCGTCAGACCTAACTCAACTAAAGTAGTGTTCTTCAGTGTTAGTGATGGTCCTGGGCTTTCAGGGACATCTGCTGGACCTCACTCTATTCTATTAATCTTCATTTCAAATGTCCCAGGAATTGTGCGACAACTTTGGGGTGGGGTAGGGGCTTCTGGGATTTATTACTTGAAGCCCCAAGAGCCTCTAGGAACGCCACTGTCAGGGGAAAAAGGTCATTATGGAGAAAATGGGAAAAAAGGGACTGAAAAAAGAAAATCACTTAAAGCCATGATGTAGCTTTAGATTAGAGTTACAAGAAATGGTGACATATTTAGAAATTCATGCCCGAAAAGTGGAAACATGTCACTGTTGACCCAATAAGTCCCATTCATTTAGTATTAGTCATGGTTACAATCTGCTGAATCTGAATGGGGTTTGCCACAGGAAGCCAGATTAGTCATTCCTGCTTCATATGGTCATGCACACAAAAGAAACATCACAGACTAGTCAGATAAAAGTATAGCAATGACACAAAAATCCCCAGGAGCAGCTACGGAAAACTTGTTAGCACAAACTGTAGCAGCACTTGAAACGATACTTCAAATTAACTCCGAGTGATTTAAGGAAATGTTCTGCAACAATGGAAAAGTCGACACACGAGAGGCTTGAAATCGCAGCGCGGATACGTGTTTCATTTCCATTTATGTTCCCAACTCCTCATCGTTTTTTATTCACTGAGCTACTGAGAAGGAGAGCAGAGAAACAGAGAAGCATTTCTGTGGCAACAAACTCATTTCATCTTCCTTCTCAAACCAAAGAATGCTGGTGTGAGCCTCTGTTTTGAATTGTTCCGCTTGTGTTTTCATTGGAAACAAATGCCTGGGTTTTATTTGGGTAAAAGTCAAGGGGTCATATTCAGTAGGAATCAACAACAGAGAATATTTCGAAACTGAACACAGGCGATCCAACATTACAGGCAGAACACGCAGTAATCATCATTTGAGGACATGTTTCTGTTTGGTTCTGGACCGCTAAAGACCAATGCATGTGACTGCGGATGCTATCAAACAACATCTGCCGGCTCTGCCATTCACTTGGGTTACATCAACATAATGACAATAAATCCATTAATTTGATCATAAATATTGGATACCAAACCTTTTGGCTTCACTTTAATGCAACTTAAAAGGCATTTAAAACATTTTGGATTACAGTAAATAGCTTCAAATATACAACAATAGACTATCTCCACTGTAAACACACAGATGCTAACAGCCAAACCACTGTTTTCAATACACACAACCTATGATGTGATCAAGTTTTAACTCCTCTGCCTCGGACAAAAGAACCAAGGTGTCACCTATTGGATTGTGGGTCTATGTTTCTGTTGGTCTTTGGATTTTTTGTTGTTGTTCCAGAAACAAAAGACGGACTCTTGGTTAATAGTTTTTTGTTTTAAAGTAGAGCAATTTAAATTTAATTTCAAGACATTTTTCTTTGTCAGTGTCAAAACACAAAAACTAAATTAAAAATTGATTTGATTTTCATTTTCCTCTTAGTAATAGCAAACAAACTGGTGCCAGACACAAGACCCCCCCAAAACTTTTAATGAACATCTCCCTGTCAAAATGTGAAACAATGGGTTTGACCTTCCAAGGTCACACAAGGTAAAAAAAAACCAGCTGAACTACAGATGTCACCCTGGATTTGTAAGGCATGGGAGGGGGGGGTCCCAGGACTCTGGGGAGGGCCCTGTATTTGTATATCTATGGCTGTGTCCAAAATCACTCACTCAATCCCTACCTACATTTATTTCCCTACATAGGGAAATAAATGTAGTGCGCTACATTGTGAACTCAATTGAAACTTTTCGGACACTACTATGGTGGTGTTTAATCATCACCATTGAAATTAACAGTGTCGTCTCTCACAAAATTAAAAAGCTTTATAATTTTTTTTACGTTTACCATTATTGCACAGCTCCTGTAGCTCTGCCAGTGTGACGTCTAACCTCAATCTGTCTGTGTTTCTTCCAATCATAAATCTCTTCGTCCTTCAGCTATTTTTTGATTTCTGTAATTCATGATGGAATATCGTGCTTTGGTTAGTGACCATGGAATGTCCACTACATTTTGCGGTGGATTGTGGGTTACATTGAGTGAACTATATAGTGATTATAAATAGTTCAGATACGGACACCCCTACAAAATGGCGTGGTCCCTATATAGTGCATTACATAGTGGTTAGGGAGTGATTCCAGACACAGTCTATATCTATATCTATTGTTACATTCAGCCCAGGGGTCGCCAAAGCACAAACATGAAGTGGGACTTCTGTCCTTCCATGTCCCTTTACACATTGAAAAATGTAAAATACATGACCAGAAATAGCTAAGTTGCAATGATGATTTATACAGCAACTTAAAATTCAAATCAGGAAGGGAATCAAAGTAAAGAAAACAACAAACAAAATATCCTCTAAGGTTCCCTCAACTTACCTTTGAATACAAACCAAGAAAAACTAAAATACACAAACCTTACCTAAACTCCTAACCACGAAACCGGAGAAACTGCAACAAAAAAATTATTCCCACCTTCTATTTTCAAACAAAAGCTTCAAATACAAAACCCACAGATCTCTGGTTAAATGAGGAGGAAGAGAGAAGCCTGCTGGGACTGGTGTGCGTCTGCTTTATCAGGGTCTTCGCGGATCCTTAAAAAGTTTAATTTACAATATGTGTTTTTTAAGGTCTTAAAAATAATTATATTTCACTATTTTTGAAGTATGGCATTACATTTCACATAGGACGTATTAAATTTTACCTGGGTAGCCTACGGTTAATGAAAAACATATGTCTGGATTTTTTTCTATGCTAGTTATTTATTTAGCTAGCGTCATTTGTTATGAAGATACTTAAAAAGTAGAGGTTTGTTCTATCATAGAGCCATTGTGTGTCTAATAGAACAGGAATCACGCTGCAGGGGGCAGTGTGTCCTTTTAGGCAGAATGTACTTCATCGAGTAGAACAAACGAAGAAGAAGTGGTTGGAACAAACATACGTGAACATGAACCCAGACGGGAAAGAGCAAGTTCAGGGATAAGTGTTTGAGGAGCTGAAATACAACAGTTGTTTATCAAAAACAATGTGGGAATGTAAAGTATGTGGTAAAGATATGGCGTTAGGAACAATGACGCTCACATGAAAGGGTTAAAGCATCCACACTAGCTGCTAGTCAGGTAACAACGGTCCCCATGACAATGTTCACCAATGGGGTTCAACCGCTATGATAATGGTAGAAATACTGTGAGTTCTCCGCACCATATGCTTTGAACTCAACGTAGTGTGTGCATTTTTTTAACTCTACGTATTTGTTCCGTGGTAATGGTCTTATTTTTTTTATACTCAAAGGTCTTTAAAATGATTTTTTTTCGTTGTCAGAAATGTGCAGAGACCCTGTTTATATGTCTCCAGCTCACTGCTGAGGAACCAATCTTCAGGCAGGACTGAAGGATCACACCTACAACTCAAACAAGAGATCCACACAAACCCCCCCCAAAAGAAAAAAATCATAGATCATAAAATCAACAAATGGCAAAACCAGTGTGAATGGTATAGGAAGTCCCCAAAGTTCTTCTGGGGTAACATGTGACTGAACAACAGTAGGTAACTGGGTAATGACATATGACTGTGGTTAAAGATGTTAAATGACACGCAGGAGGTTGTTATTAGAAACTAATATTGGGGCAATTACTTTCTAATGAGGGCGGCATGGTGGTGCAGTGGTTAGCACTCGTGCCTCACAGCGAGAAGGACCCTGGTGCGAATCCCACACCAGACCTTTCTGTTTGGAGTTTGCATGTTCTCCTTGTGTCTGTGTGGGTTTTCTCCAGGTACTCCAGTTTCCTCCCACCATCCAAACACATGCCCTCATACAGGGTGTACCCTGCCTTCACCCATTGTAGCTGGATTAGGCCCCCAGTGACCCCCATGACCCTAGTGAGGATAAAGCGGGTTCAGATAATGAGACTTTCTAATGAATCAGAATTTAAATCTGAGGGAGGAGAAGTGACTGGAAAAATATACAAAGTTGTAAACAAATTGTTTACAATTTTAAATTTCGACAAAGTGATACGTTTGGTGCCCAGTGCTTAAATGTATCAAATGAATCAATCAGAATTGAAATCCGTTGAGAATTGAGGGAATAGAAGAGATTTTAGTGAATTGTAGACAACGACGACAGACGAAGAGCGATGGCAATTGCTCTTCGTGGAGACAGTGTTCCACTCGGTGATTCGTCCCCTCTTTGGCTGTGGGTCAAACCAGTGTATCCCAGATATACTTGCGGATCCCTGATACATGGAGGACATCAACATTGCCTCTTTGTTGCAGGTTTGTGGTCAAAATACTCTCTATCTATCCAGTCGTTCAAGTGTTTTCTTGAGTTTTTACAACCAACGACAGCACACGTAGTTCCCGATCCACTTTTCCTCTTGAAGTTGTCCATCCTTTTTTTCACTGTGCTAATATCAGAACAAGCAAAACAAGCCAGAGGCTGTGAGAATGGAAGAGAAAAGCATTGGTGGGAGGAATTCAGGAAGTAGAGCGGAAACGGGTCAAAAACTTGTCTACCGTATCGTAAAACCTGTGTTTTCTGACATCTTTCTTGCTACTTGCTGGATATCAAATCTCGCGAGACAGAATTTTAACGCAATGAGATATCTCGCCAAATCACATCTCTCACCACCAATCTTTTTTTTTGTCACTTGTTCCTTGTGCCAGTATCAATATTTCCTGAAAACTTCAGCCAACACTCTGATTAATCTGCTTAAAATTAACATTTGACAGCCCTAAAAAAAGTAAATGTTAAATTAAATGGAGATAATTAATTTGATTACGGCACATACAATAGATGGATTTTTTTTTTTTTGGCATGTTGCATATTTACAACAGTAGGTGTTAAGGGGTTAAGGTACATAAGCTTTAGCACATTTAATGTCTGACGCAAATACTTTCTAAAAAACTTGCAGAGCAGTGTAATAACAGTAAAAGTGTGTGCTGATGTAAACAGCAGCAGCTTTGAAGTGTGATTGTCTCCTCACTTCTCGTAGCTCTCTTTATCGTGCCGTTCTCCCTCCCCCTCCCTCGTCCAACCTTCAGGTGAAAGAGCCCCTTTCTTCGGGCGTCTCCAGTAAACACCTCAGGGTGCTGGGGGCTCCTGTGGCTCCAGCACCTCCTAACAAAGACGGCGGTTATGTGTTGGCCTGGCTTTTATGTAACCTGGCAGCAGGTTAGAGAGTCTGCCCCATAATCAAAACATCACAGGTTTAATCCTCCGTCCAAGTAGCGGCAAATATTTTCTTTGCTTGTTTGAACCAAATGTAAAATAGGAGTGTAAAATCATTTTTTAACACTTTTCCTAATTGCCTGTCTTTGTACATCATTAAAATAATTTCAAATCATTAAAATATAATGAATAGCACGTTTGAAGACACTGTAAAGCTGATAGATTTTATTTAACTGTGAAGCATAAAAGCTGCACGTCTGTATTTTACTTCTTCATCACTGGAAACTGTAAATCCACTATTTGCTGAAAGCTGCTTTAACTCACAGGTCATAACTAGTGGTTTTTTCCATTGGATACATACGCAAACCTTTCCCCGATATTTACTGAATGTCAAAAAACAAAAGTGCGTAATGTTGGTTTTTCTATTAAATCAAAAATGTGATGGTTTATGTATTTTTGTGAGAAGTCATTCCATAAACATGGAGATGGATGGAAATATGGTGTTGGTTTGCATATATATATATATATATATATATATATATATATATATATATATATATATATATATATATATATATATATATATATATATATACACACACAGTATTATTATGTAATGATAGCCCAATATATGGGACAGCTGATAGATCCCTGCTCCTCTGTCCTCTGGAGTGCCACAAGGGTCCATTCACAGCCCGCACTTATTTTCATTGTACATGTTGCCTCTTGGGGGCGCAGCAGTCGTGCAGTGTTAGCACTTGTGCCTCACAGCAGGAAGGTCCTGGGTTTGATTCCAACACCAGTGTATGCGACCTTTCTGTGTGGAGTTTGCATGTTCTCCTCGTGTCTGCGTAGGTTTTCTCCAGGTACTCCAGTTTTCTCCCACCATCCAAACACATGCACTGATAGGTTAACTGGTTAATCTAAATCACCCATAGATGTGAATGTGACAGTGATTGTTTGTCTATATATGTTCAGCCCTGAGATGAACTGGAGACTCATACAGGGTGTACCCCGCCTTCACCCATTTTAGCAGGATTAGGCCCCCAGTGACCCCTGTGGGACTAAAGCAGGTTCAGAAAATGAGATTGGGTTCATCATCACTAAATACAATGTGTCATTTCCCCTTTACATGGATGCTCTCCAGGTCTATCTCCCTGTACTCCAAAATTATACATCTGCACTGGACTCTCTCCATACCTGCCTTTCAGATATTAAGGTTTGGTTGGCCCAAAATGTTCTTCATCTAAAGCAGAGGTGCTCAATCCTGGTCCTCAAGAGGTACTATCCTGCATATTTTAGATGTATCCCTCTTCCAACACACCTGACGGTCATTATCAGTCTTCTGCAGAGCTTGATGAGAGGTTTACTGTATCATTTGAATCAGATGTGTTGGAAGGGGATGCATCTAAAACATGTAGGACAGTAGCTGTCCAGGACCAGGATTGAGCACCCCTGATCTAAAGCATAATAATAATAATTATCCATTATTATTGTAAAGCATAATTATTAGCATACTAGATAATAGCAGAATCATGCTAGTACTCCAGGTCTTTAACCTGGGATAATAGCATTATTCTCACATCCTATTGTTTCGACAGCTCACTCCAGCGTCATTTTAAGTCCGGGAGGGACACCGCCACATGCATGTCAGGACCCCCTGGGGGAATTCTTTTTCCTAACTTCACACGCCTCTCCCCCTAACCCCTGGCTCTCAATCCCTCTCACACCAGCCGCCACCAGGAAAGGTTGGTCGGCCAGTCATCCTGGTCTGCTAAAGGGTCGATGGAGACACCCTCCTTGTCTCCAGTATCACTCACCACTGTTTGGTGGTGGTCAATGTAGCAATTTATACATTTTAAAATGTTTTTCATATATATATATATATATATATATATATATATATATATATATATAAATATATATATTTTTATTGGTGCTGGATCAGCACAAATAAGTCCCAGAAAACAGGGGGGTCAAAATCATGAGGTCCCGGACCCTGTTCCATCAGGATCCAGATCAAATGAACCCCTGCCAGTGCCTCATCAGTCTTCCACTCATCCACACAGATGCTTCTCGTCGTCCCCAGGTCCCGTTACAAACAGTGATGTGATCGTACTTTAGCTGTTGCTGCACCTCCACTGTGGATCTCTGTTTTTATAGACTGAAGACCTGTCCAGGTTAAAACTCCACATTTTTAGACTGGTAAAAATGAAATATCAGATAAAAATTCATATTTCTGAGATAAAAAGTCAAAATCATGTGATAAAAGTCCTAATTATGAGATAAGAAATGCATAATAATGAGGAAAAAGAGAAAAACAGAAAAATTACAACTGTAGTAATGACAATAATAATAATAATAATAATAATAATAATAATAATAATAATAATAATAATAATAATAATAATAATAATAATAATAATAATAATAATAATAATAAAGAAGGTAAAACTACATTTTTATGCCATGAATGAAATAACACTTATGTAACCAAAAAAAATCTGAAAAGTTTCAAAAGTATCCAAAATAAATGTGAGTTACTGTTTAGAAAATCTGTTTGATCAGGTCACAGTGGGTATGGACAGAACATTTAGGAAAAGTGTGTGTGTGTGTGTTTGTGGGGGGGAGGGGCATAATTGAGATAAAAAATACATCATTGTGTTTAAAAAAAATCATGAATATGAGATAAACATGCACAATTTTGATCTAAAAAGTCATCATTATGAAATAAGAAAAATCATAAATGATATAAAAAGTCATAATTATAATATATACAGTCCTGATTTTCCTTCTGAAGTGACGTATTCTTCCTATAAAGTACAGATATTTATATAAATGTAAAGAGTATAAAGTACAGATATTTATATAAATGTAAAGAGTATAAAGTACAAATATTAATATAAATGTAAAGAGTATAAAGTACAAATATTAATATAAATGTAAAGAGTATAAAGTACAAATATTAATATAAATGTAAAGAGTATAAAGTACAAATATTTATATAAATGTAAAGAGTATAAAGTACATATATTTATATAAATGTAAGGAGTATAAAGTACATATATTTATATAAATTTAAGGAGTATAAAGTACAAATATTAATTTAAATGTAAAGAGTATAAAGTACAGATATTTGTGAACAATTATCGGACAGAAAAGTCAAAAGTTTCCAGAAAAATAAATACTCCAGTAAAGTACAGATACCTAAAAAACGTCTACTTGAGTCCAGTAACAAAGTACTTCTAACTTAGATACTTCCGCCTCTGGTTACCATGGCGAGGGCAAAGGGTGGCGCAATGATTGATGAGTAGGAAGTAGACTTGAGTATATTCACCAGCAGGTGTAAAGCATCACACAAACCCCTGGGAACCATCCAGCCGAGCCCCAACCTGAACATCTGCGTCCAAGAACGGCGTGTGTGCTTGTGTTTGCGTGTACGCTTGGCAGGGTGGCCTCGGTGATGGCGTGTTGGCAAGGTGGCTTAGCAACAATCAGGTAAAATGCCCCATTATGAGCATTCCTTAGGTCTTAGATCTCTTGTTTATCCAGTCACAGACATGATTACGTTGTAGTCAAGTGTGGATATATTTAGCGTAAGACTCAACAACCATGTTAAACCCATTGTTATTGGAAAGTCTGTAGTTTGATCCCAAATTAATACATCCATTGTGGAAAACAAATTACTGGCATTAAAGCAAAGCACACTGTGTTTTATAGTTAATGCACTGAGTTATCCTTAGACTTTTAGTTCTGAGAGTTAAATTGCCTTTACGTGCTTAATCGCTTTCAGGGTTATGTGGGAACCTATCGGAGCAGGGATTTTATAAAAGATGAACCGTCCTGCGCAGGTTGTTAGTGTATCAAAGGACAACACAGATGGTCATTCATCACATTAATACTGTTACTCGCAGGAAATGAATCCTCGTAGCTAAAACTGTAGCCTGAACACCAGAACAAAATGTTGCCGTATGTTGAAAAGGTAACACTTTATAATACTTACACACAATTCACTATATATTAACTACAGTGGCGGGCCCCATATATTAACATTGCTTCAGTATAGACTAGTCAAACAGCACTTCATTTCAGGCTTTTATTGTGATATTTAGGTTCATGTGCACTTGTCGTGTATTACTTCCTGTCTCGGCCAAGTATCCCCAATGTGTATTATGTTTCCGTTAGTATTTAAACCTAGTATTGTCTGTCTGTTTGTCTGAGTTTGTACTGCCTAGTCTGTTACTTATTAGAATTATTTCATATCTTGGATTTTTGGTTTTTTGACGCATTTTTTTTGGCTTTTGTCTTGTCCTTTTTTGTCTGACAAAAAAGGACAAGACCAACCTTTAGCCTGATTCTGACCCTAATCCTGCCTGGCACTTACCTTTACCTCAGTGGACTTCAGATTCCTGGTCTGACCCTCTTGTTTCACTGTAACCCCTTTTGGATTTTTCCCTGACTTGATATTGGACTGTCTGTATACCGACTGTGTGGATGAACACTGTTTCTTCACCTTTCCCACTTGTAACAGACATCAACAGAGCGTCTAATACCCAGATAAATCCGGGAGCAGAACAGCAAACGTTATTTATTAATTCTCATTATTTTAATAAATATTATGAATTTGGCTTGGGTCCTTTTATTTTGAAATATTATATCAGTTAATGGATAGTTTATTGCACATATATTAACTCCCGTATATGTACAACTTGGACCCGGGGCATATTTGTCAGTTTATTACCTCTGCCAGTGGAGGTTATATAATCATTGGGATTCATTAGTCTGTCCATCCGTTTGTCTGTCTGCCTCATTGCAAGATAACTCAAAAAGTTATCGACAGATTTCAACAAAACTTTCACAGGATGTCGGGAATGACAAAAGCAGCAAGTGATTAGATATTGGGCATGATCCAGATCACCTTCTGGATCCAGGATTTTTTTTTAAGGATTCTTTACTATTGGGAGATAGGGCCGGTTTTGACCGAAATGGTTCTAACTCTGTATATAATACTGGTGGAGGTCTGCACTCTCCCACTGCTTATCTAGTTAATTCATTCATTCATTTTCTGAGCCTGCTCTATTCTCACTAGGGTCACTTAAAAACTATCCCAGTTAAGGTGGGGTACGCCTTGGACAAGTCATCACAGTTCATCGCAGGCAAACATCAGTGCATTACAATTTTTAGAAAGTCTCTACTTCAGACATTAAATGTGCTATATTTTAATAAGATGAATCAGAAAACAAATGACAAAAGTGTTGGTTAGTTCATGTTTTTATTATATATGATGGTATGTTATTCCACATATATGCTGGTTTAGGTACATGTATACAATGGATTAGTAAATATTCCAATAGAAAGAACCTGTAAAGTGAATGGATCATAATGTTTGGAAGTTTGGAAGTAGATCTTACACCAATATTCCTTTGGACTAAAACCTATTCTATTGTTTGTTTCACATTTTGACCCCAGACTTATCTTAGAAACTTCATCCAATCAACATTTAAGACTTGAGTTTTCTTTATCAGTAAAACACGTGGGGACATTTTATTACTTTTATTCCAGAAGCATTTTACTTGTAGACCAGTGTTATCAATCACCTGTTCAATCAATAAATGCCATAACTTTACTGAAAGAATAAAAACTAAAGTCAAGAACTGAACTCTCACAAGTGTCATCAGCTCACGATGTTTCAAGCATTTAAAAAGTCACTTTCAATTTTCTTTTGACTTCGGCTGATGTGAATCAGGAACAAGCACAAAGTCTACATGAAGCTTGTATCAACAGAATATGTTTATTGTCATTGTACAACAGTTATACAACAAAACTGAGTAGAGCTTACATCCTACAATGTCACAAAAAGATGCACAGTAATAAAATATCAGTCAATAAAAACATCCAATAAAAACACACATCCAATAAGAGCAAACATCCAGTCTGGTAAGTTCAGTTATTAAAATTATCTCATTATTATTATACCTCAGTGGTTTGGTCAAATACTAATAATGACAAAAACGTACAACTCAGATTCAGATTCAGTTTCATAATATTTATTAATACAGTGGTACCTGTACTTACGAAAGACCCAGCTAACGAACGATCCAAGTAACGAAAAAAACTTTACCTTAATTTTTCGTCTCTGAATACGAAACGAAATTCTATTTACAAAAGTAAACTGAAACCTCCGAGACATAAATACAGTACTGTATGTACAGTGCTGTACGTACAGTACTGTATGTAACTATGTAATGTGTAGTAAATATGCGTACGCACTGTACATAGCATCCCATTGGATATGAGGGAGCTACCCATGATGCTTTTTGTTACCCTTTGACCCTCATTCATCACAGAGTTACTGTTGTTTCCATAGTTTTTCTCAGTGTGTTCATTTAAACTTTACTACAGTACATATTATAAAATGACAGTAAACAGTTCGATGGCGTCATCCTGTTTGTCTGCAGCTACTGTGTCTCCATGGTAACACAGATATTTTAACGGTTATTTCTCCACCTAAACCAATGCTGTTAGTATCAAAGGTTCAGCTGAACGGTGCAAGGAGAGGATATGACCCACAGACTATCATCAGGTTGAGGAAAATTGTTAAAAACTTGGACTCTGCGAGCCTGGAGATGCAGACCGTTCTACAGAACCTGGGTCTGCTGCACCGGTCAGATCCAGAGTCCTACAACGGAGTTTCCCCCCACAGAGGCTCCATCTCCAGAGACATTGGAAGTGGTGCGAGAGGAAGTAGAAGCACGGCTATCGCTGTAGATTTACAGCTAAGCTAAGAGCTAACCTGTTCCGACCGCTGCTTCCATCAGACCTGCTCAGCAATGTACGCTCACTGGAAAAAAATATGGACTACCTGAACCTGGATTTAAATACCAAACATGATCTACCAGACTGCTGCATCCTCATTCTCACTGAGACGTGGCTCAACTCTTCTGTCCCGGACACCGACATTAGCCTGGTCGGGATAATATCGAAATCCACATTTTCTCTTAATACATATTTCATACAAAATCTGTACTTTTTCATAATTTTAAAAGGTTTGAGGGGTAGTATGGGGGGCCTTGGAACGAATTATGCCTTATAGATGTAAAATGCGAGTATTTACAAAAAAAGCACGGGACAAAAACACTTGTGGAACAAATTAAGTTCGTAAATACAGGTACTACTGTAAATATAATCTCAGTAAATAGTGAGCTATTTCCAGATCCACTGTTCGTCAGGGGAAATGAATCATCAGGGAGCTCAGCTACTCAGAGACAGGTCAGAAGGTCAAAGGTCAAACAGGCAGGGGTCAAACACAGGCAGTCCAAATATGAGCAAAATTGGAATCCAAAAGATCTTACCAGTGTGTATAAAGAAGACAGACCAAGGTTCCAAACCAACAGGGATCAGGACAAACTCGTGGTAAGGGACAGACAAGATATCAGGCGACACATCACAACACATCCACATCACAGACATAGACTGACAGGGAGTAGACAAAAATACAGAATCCAGATAACCAACACACTTCCGAAACCAGACACACAGAGACAAGGTAGAAACCGCTCATTTGACGGAACCAGGACAGACAAACTCGCACTGAGGGGAAGAAGACAAACGGCAGGTGTGACAAATGAGGGAAATTTAATGAGGATGAGACACACCTGTAAGAGGAAGAAAAGCAACACAAGGTGTCATGAATCCACATGACAAAATAAAAGCTTCAAACACTAACAAAGACAGAAAAAACAGGAACACACACAAGCTAGACAAAGACATGACACTGGAGACTGGAGTCCTAACATTAGAAGCACAATGCACAATAACGGTTACCTGTAAAACCTAGGTTGAAATATTATTATACTGTAATTTATTTGTAACATTATAAGCAACAAAAATGCCACAAATTATTTACAGACATCATTTTTTTCCTTTGATCATAATTATTGTAGCAGACGAACCAGTGGAACACAGTGTGTTCTACCTTTAGGCAGAAACTTATCAGCTTCAGCTGCACATGTTTTATGAGGACAGGGTTGCATCATGGAATGGACGCCAGGGTTTGTGTTGTTGGAAAATAATAATAAAGACATTAAAAAGTTTTTTTGTTTAAACAATGGACATAGAATTGAGTGTATTGATAATATTGAAAGATGTCGTATGATTTGTTTCACAGCATCGTCCGTTGCTAAAGTGGATCTTAATAAATAAATAAATAAATAAATAAAAGGAAATGAAATCAATAAAATCAGTGAATTACTAAATCATCCATAAGAATAGAAAAGCACTCAGAGCGCAGACTCCACCAAGGCAGATCAGCGCCCACCCCTCCTTTCATTTCTCTGAGCAGTGGTCTGCCTCAACCAACCCAATGAAACTCACACATATGCCCCCGTTGTTTGTTTTGCACTTGTTTCCCTTGTGCTTTATGGGGACTTTAAGAACAAAATGTGTTAAGTTAAGTCAATGTGTTTATTGGGGTACATCATTTGCATACATCTACATACTTAACACATATTTATCTTTTAATAGTGGGGACATACATTTATATTTAACCCCTTAACACCTGAGTTTAAATACAGTCATACCTAAACTTACGAAAAACCCAGCTAACGAATAATCCAAGTGACAAAAAACTTTAACGTAAATTTTTCATCTCTGAATATGAAAGAAATTTCAATATACAAAACGAAACCAAAACCCCCAAGACGTTAATACAGTACTGTACGTAGCATCCCATTGGCTATGAGGCTACCCATGATGCTTTTGGTGACCTTTGACCCTTATTCATCACAGTTGTAACAGGCGTAAGGACAGAGTTACTGTAGTTTGGTGAGTTTTTCGCAGTGTGTTCATTTAAACTTTATTACAGTACGTATTCGTTATGAGCCCAAAGAAAGTGATTCGTGGTGCGAATGAAAAGAAGAAGCGGCTGCGTTATCAATAGAAGTGAAACAGGAGGTGATAAAAAGGAGGCATGAATAAAAGGCATGCTGGACAAATTTCATCAACTTTCTGAATTTGTGGAAAAAAACATCCTGAAAAAATGTCGCCCAATATGACGCAATTTAGGAAGATTATGAAAAGTCGTCAAAGGCAATCATCTTTGGACCGATATTTCACCAAATGTCTGTCAACAAACATCGTTGAAGGTGAAAGTGACAATTAAAACAAACACAATGGTATGAAAATGACCCACATGTCTGGTATGAAAATGACCCACATGTCTGGTTCATTTGAATGGTTTAATATTTAATGTTCAGTCAGTGAAGACACATTTACCCACTCAGACCAATACATTACATCTAAACTCTAAATGTTCTTTTACTTTTAACATATATTTCATACAGAATGTGTGTACTTTTAGAATTTTTAAAGGGTTTGAGGGGTAGTATTTGGGGCCTTTTACATGTAAAATGTGACTCTATTTATGAAAACGTCACGTTACGAAAACACTTCTGGAACAAATTAATTTTGTAAATAGAGGTACCATCAGTGTTGGGAAAGTTCACCTTGATTAGGAACTAGTTCAAAGTTCAGTTCACGTTACTCAATATGAATTAGTTCAGTTCATCATTCATTCTTCCAAATTATGAACTAGAAGTTCATGGATCCCAAAATGAACTTTTTCGTTCTTTTTTTGTGTTATTATTGTAAACTTATTATTAACCTTTTCTGACGTTATCCCGACCGTAGTCAGGAAATCAGGGGAAAAAACCGCCCCTCCAGGGTAGAAGTAAGTACCTTACCCCAGGGTTAACTTCCCTCTGCAGGTTCTTAGAACACAAGGAGTGGTTTCAGTGAGTTTTGTTTTCAATGTTTATTTCCAAGAACGGGACAACACCTGCTCCGGTCGCCGGTCACACTCTGTACATTTAACTCTTTTTCTCCGCTCCAAAAAAACTCTCTGCACCTCTCTCTCTCTCTCTCTCTTTGCCCCGCCCAAAACGCTTCTCATTGGTTATTCCACAACATTATGTTGCCAACATTAGTTCAGAATAATAGAAAATGACATCTATGATAATGCTGTGTTTTGATCCAATTTTATTCCTCATAGGACTCAATAATAACAACGTGATAAGAATGAAATGTGAACTAAATAAAAGCACAGTTCAATAAATGCCAGAATAACTGCGTTCACAACTTCCCGTTCATTCGTCAAAAATATGATATAGTTCATTCAATGAACTCGTTCAGGTACAACACTGGGTACCATTGTATAAGCAACAAAAAAGTGGAGGTTTGAATTTTGCACATACAATAGATACATATTTGCTACAGTAGGCATTAAAGGGTTAACTCTCATGGGGACCTGAATTTTGGTCCCCATAGTTCAGAGATCCCCAGAAAGATAAGAATACACACACACACACACACACACACATTGAACAGAAGACAAATATTATAAATGCTGCTCCTCATTTATTACATATATTAAAACACTTTCTTTGACCTCAGGTGCAGATTCTTCAGATGAATAGTTTCAGTTTTAGCCTTTGACACGTCTTGTCATTGTTTCATGTATGTGTCTTTTTTCCTCTCTCTCTTTTCCGTATTATTGTTGTTGTTGCTTTGTCTGTTGTGTGGTTTTATGTGGGTACCATGTGAAGGAGGGAGGGGATAATGTCCTATGTAATTAATATGTCTCTACTAAAAAACTTTGCTCTACACTGCGTTACTGTGTCAATCTTAGAATATAAGGCATCCGTATTCCAGACCCTCCAGGATTTCACGATGTTGCGATTTGCAACTTCAATGCAAATTCAGCCAATCCCCGTGAATTCAGTGCGATGTAGAAATTTTAACCAATCAGTGCGACTTTCCCACAAAATGTGACCAGTCATTTGCGACATGTTGAGCTTTTTCAGTTTAACTTACAGTACAAAGAAATATATGCGCTGCCAGCAGGTCCCATTTAACGACTAAAATGATGCAGTAGTACCAACAGGTGCATTTGGAAGAGTACTTTTTATCATCCAGGTAATATTTTATTTGTCATATTTTAAAAGTTGTCTTAATATCTCAGTGTCTTTGTTCTATTTTTGTCAGAAAGTGCCTCTACTACACAGTACACAGTACTAGTAAACATGTTTTTTTGTCCTGGCTGAGACATTTATATTATGTTTTACAACTTCATGTAGTGTTGTGAGGTCATATGAACTTTAACCTTTGAACAAACAGGTACATTTGGAAAAAAAAAAGTTACATTTTTGTAATCCTCGTAATCATTTATTTGCCATCTTGGTCAAAGGTAGTTTTCAGAACCATATCACAATGACTTTGAATTAATTTTCCAGTAACTAAATATTTTAAATTTTACTTAATTTTGATTAAAAAAAAAGGAAAATCACAACTATTTATCACAACTTTTACTTTCTCCCTCAACAAATGCCTAAAAAGCACCACAACTTTCATTGCAATTTTTTAGAAAAGCTCATGGGACATCAGACATTTTAGGACGAAACAATCTGAAAAAAGACAAATGCTGGAGGGACTGATATTCATTGAAAATAAAACTGACCCACTTTAAAAGTGTATTAAAATCATATGTATCCTTCCCATAAGCAAAATGTTTCGGTGACAGTGGGTTTAAGAATTAATCCTGGTACCCCCCCCCCCACCGTTGATGTATTTGTGAAGGTGTGGTTTTCGAGGGGTGGGCTGAAGAAGAAGAGGGTGTGTATATTTTCTAAATCTCTCTAAATTGAATTGCTGAACCGTTTTTTTTCCAAGATCCCCCACCCCACCTTTAATTAATTAAATGTCCCATCATATGGTGGATCATCCTCATATAGGTATTCTTGGTATTACTTTTCCCTTCATACAGGTCCCCCTAAAAAAATTGGACCTAAAACTGAACCCTGCGGTACACCACAGGCAATCTGGGGCTTGGAGAATGTGTGGTTGCCTATGGTGACCACAAAAACGACATAAAAAAAAGAGTTTCAAATCCAATAATTAATGTATGTAAAATATGAAGTCCAATAATCTATTTGGTAGAGTCTCTAGTTCCTGAAGAAAGGATTGAAAACGGCTCATATTCTGAACCCTGGCTTTTCCCTGCACACATCCAACTGGCCCTATCACCACATCAAACACTCAGATCGGTTCTGTTTAACTTCACTGTAGTCGACGCTAACATGTCGGCGGATGGGCCCAGTTTGTCACTTTCTGCTCATTTGTTCTGCAGTTGTTCTCACGCAATGAAAACATCTAAATCTAACCAAATATATTTTCTCATTTCTAGTCAAACAAGTGGTGCCAGGCACAACAAAGTCCACCCCTGGAGCAAACACTGGAGCACTTAATGAACATCTCCCTCTCAAAACATCAGACTACTTTTAAGACCGCTTAAGGTCAAAGGTCATGATGCCAATTTTGGAGCCTACGTGGAGATTATCTATCTATCTATCTATCTATCTATCTATCTATCTATCTATCTATCTATCTATCTATCTATCTATCTATCTATCTATCTATCTATCTATCTATCTATCTATCTATCTATCTATCTATCTATCTATCTATCTATCTATCTATCGCCCACCCCTGGTTTAAATGGTTCTAACTCCAAAAAGACTGTTGATAAATACTCAGTTACTATCAGTTACTATTACTTTTTATCTCATCATTTTGACTTATGAATTGAATAAATGCTTACTTGAGGAAAATCACATTTTTGTTATTATTTTCTACCATATATTACTTTTTAATATACAATTTTTTCATCATTAATGGATAATTATTTGTTAATTTTCCGACAACCTAGAACACCCCCACATTTTAATTGGTTGTGATGCCCCTGCCTTACCTTACATTATCTTACTTCCACCTCAAAAGCTGCTGTACTCTATTAGCATCATTTACTATGCAAATGTTGTCATTACCTGAAACCAGGTGTGTGTGTGTGGGGGGGGGGGGGGGGGGGGGGGGGGGGGGGTCACAAGGCTTTACTTCACTCAGGATGACTTCTAAAGGCCTCTGTATGGTCTTGCGACAAAGTAGCGCAGTCACATTTTCACCATCATTTCCCATTTATGCTCAAGTTACATCTGGAAAAGTATGTGGTGTAATTCACCCCCACAACACAAGGGGCAGTCTCACGAAATGGCCAAAGTGAACTATGCAAAAAGTAAACAAACTGAACATATGAAGTGTAGGTAAATGAATGTGCAGTCGACCAAAGGTGTGTGAAATGTAAACAAACATGAGTAGTGAAAACAGCTGGTGTGTAGTTAGTGTGTGTATATAAACAACTGCCTGTGCTGCTGCACACACACCATCTGTTTGTTCATACATTTCAAAGAATCTTCCTCAGCATGTCTGCCATGAACAAACCAAAATAAGAGCCGTCATCCTGAAGCATCTGTTGTCTTTTGTCGCCCTGTCCCGCTGGCACTCACTGTGTTACTGGTCACACACAGGGTGTAGAATGGACCAATCAAAGGTCTCTTTACTCATCTTCACCGCAACACATTTCTGCATTTTTGGAGAGGTGCGCGAAATTCTCTGCGAAGGGGGCAAAAGAGTATGGGACGTACCAGCCACACGTCGAAAACAACTTGGCTTAAATAGTGTAAATAGGCCTTAACGCCTGTTGAAAACTGAATGTCAGGCTGAAATATAAGTCATAAATATATATATATATATATATATATATATATATTTACCTGGTTGATCCTGCCAGTAGCATATGCTTGTCTCAAAGATTAAG
>CM035787.1:10109059-10151559 GCA_020466265.1 Siphamia tubifer | reverse complement strand
TATTTCCGGTTCTTCCTTAAGGTGCACTTCAGATTTAAATATTAAAAAATAAAGAGTAAACTTTGTAGAATACAAATGTACAGAGTGTAAAGTGTAAACGTTGAGGTAGACTTATTCAGTGCGGTATACATAGTATACAAGTAGTCACCTTTGCTGGGGTGCAGGTGTGTTCAGGGCAGTTATTGCTCATTATTAAATACTGCTATGACCCTGTACATTCATTTGAAAAATGAATTCATTTAGATTTACATTCATTTAGGAAGAGCTTTATTCCAGAAGCTGTAGCTGCCATTAACACATACAAATAACTGGATAATTAATGTGTTTAAATCAAACCACTGCTTTTGTATTTTTTATTTTTTTTATTTATTTTTTAGTATTTTAACATTTTGTATTTTAGCTTTCAATTTGGTTGGATTTTATATGCAACGACAATAAAGATATTCTATTCTATTCTATTCTATTCTATACTGTATACTTTATACTATAACAACCTGATATTTATGTTCATCTCCATGTTTATGGAATAACTTCTTGTGTCATCTTCGTCTCGTTATTTGAACCCACTTTATCCTCACTAGGGGCATGTGGGTCACTGGGGGTCTAATCCAGCTCCATTGGGCGAAGGCGGGGTCAGAGGTCACCCTGTATGAGTCTCTTTACATTTATATAAATATTTGTACTTTATACTCTTTACATTTATATAAATATATGTACTTTATACTCTTTATATTTATATAAATATATGTACTTTATACTCTTTATATTTATATAAATATATGTACTTTATACTCTTTACATTTATATAAATATATGTACTTTATACTCTTTACATTTATATAAATATATGTACTTTATACTCTTTACATTTATATAAATATATGTACTTTATACTCTTTACATTTATATAAATATATGTACTTTATACTCTTTACATTTATATAAATATATGTACTTTATACTCTTTACATTTATATAAATATATGTACTTTATACTCTTTACATTTATATAAATATATGTACTTTATACTCTTTACATTTATATAAATATATGTACTTTATACTCTTTACATTTATATAAATATATGTACTTTATACTCTTTACATTTATATAAATATATGTACTTTATACTCTTTACATTTATATAAATATATGTACTTTATACTCTTTACATTTATATAAATATATGTACTTTATACTCTTTACATTTATATAAATATATGTACTTTATACTCTTTACATTTATATAAATATATGTACTTTATACTCTTTACATTTATATAAATATATGTACTTTATACTCTTTATATTTATATAAATATATGTACTTTATACTCTTTACATTTATATAAATATATGTACTTTATACTCTTTACATTCTCAGAATAGACTCGTGACTTTTTCAAACTAAATGTAACAGTATGAAAAATAGTGAAGAAAAGAAACTGTGACTTCATATTTTATAATTATATGACTATTATCTAATAATGTAGATTTTTTTTATCTCAAATTTTGACTTTTTCCATTAAAATTATGCATTTTTATCTCACATCCATAACTTTTATTTATTCTTTTTTTTTTTTTTTTAATCTCATGAAATTTCATCTCAATTGTGACTTTTCTTTCCCTGTTTTTTCCTACATTTCCTGCTCATATCCACCAAACTGAGTAACTGTGACTCAATCAAACACATAATCTACACACTAACTCACTTTTAAAGGCTTTATTTTAGATACTTGTACAATTTTTCAGATTTTATTATTACATTTATGACAAAAAAACCTGTTTTACTTTATACTTTCATTACAATTGAGAGGTTGTACTTTTTTTATTTAACTTTTACTTAAGTAGAGGAGTTGAATTTGTACTTCTACTTTTACCAGAGTAAAAGTACAGAATGTGAGTACTTTGAACACCTCTGCAAATGGTTAATTCATAGTTGGTTGTTTGTAGGTATTATAAAGTGTTCCCCAATTAACCTGGATGATGGGAGGAAACTGGAGAAAACCCACGCAGACACGAGGAGAACATGCAAACTCCACACAGAAAGGTCTGGTGTGGGAATTGAACCAGAGACCTTCTTGCTGTGAGGCACGAATACTACCCACTGCCCCACTGTGCCGCCCCTCCTGTGTCATCTTCTGACACAAAATTGTCATGTTTATGTCTAGTTTTCGTTTGTTTTTCTACAGTTTCTGTCATTGTTGGTGTCCTGGGCTTTTATTTTGTTATGTGGGTTCATGTTTACCTTTCCTGCTTTACTTCCTGTCACCGGTGTTTTCCCCGCCTCCATTAATTTTCACATCATTTGTATCAGCTGTCAGAAGGGTGTGACTTATGAGCACGTATACATGTCCCTCTGGTTTCGTGACTTTCGACTTCTCCTTCTGGTTTTTGGATCCTGGTCTCTGCTGGTCCCTAGTCTGTTATTGTGTGGATTTTATATGTACTGACCATGAGCTTGTTTTGGGACCCAGAGTTTTGCCTTTGCCCCCCACCCCCTTGGTGCCTCATTGGACCTCAGACCCTCGACGTGACCCTGCTACAGACCTGGATAACAGTGTGTTGGATCATCTGTCTATGAAACCTTCCTGTCGGACCATCCTTCTTCTGCGGCTCGTCCCGTAAGGACGGGACGGGAGGGGACGGGAGACTGTAAAACACATCTGGAGCCTCAGAGTTTTGCATCTTTGGTCCATCTATCACCTGTTCTGTTACAAAAATAGACAAAATCATTGCATTTGTGATTTAAAATGACAACAATAATTACTGTATGAACATTTAACAAATATATATCCAACAATAAAGCGACTGACGTGGCCTCCGCTGGTTATTGACGAATAAACTGGAAGAAATGATGCACAAAAGTGAGTAGTTTCAAACTGTTTACGTGCGTCACGCGTGAATAAAAAAAAAAAAACCTCTCTATTGCAACAATATAATGTTAAGCAGCAAAAAGGAATAAAAGTGTGTAGATGGTGAAAAACAAAGTGGGCTCTGTTTGGGATCTGAACTCTCAGAAAGTCCCTGGAACCATTTGTGGAAAACTGGAAATGTTCAGTACTCAGTGTTTAAATATCAAAAATAATCTAGTTTGTAATAGCACTAAGTGAGAGCAGGTGCAACATTGTATTCACTTCATATGTTTAATTTTAAGATTCAACTCAGAGGTACGACTTTTTCTTTTTTTTTTCAACTCCTGACAATCTGACCATGATGTTAGAGGTCTGACTTCAACAATACAACACTATGTTAGTGAAGGAGGGTTAACAACAAGGAAAGGCTGTCGACAAGGAAGGGATAAAGCAGCCTTTGTGGAACCAACCCTCGGTGGAACAACGTCTGAAGCCAAGGTTGAGATGAACAGATAAAAACACACTTTACTTACCCTGAACTTTAACGGTTACCCCCTGTTGGGTGGGTGCGGGGCCACTGCCGAGGACCGCCCCTTCACCAGACTTTACTGTGGGAGCTGCAGCCCACTGTGGAACTGAAGGTTCTGCACTGGTCCACATGGAACCAGGAAGAAGAAGAAGAAGAGTTCTGTCCAGGAAACATTCCCCACACACACACACACACACACACACACACACACTCCAATGTCCCCTTTTTAGGATGAATGCACTTGACTACTATTATTTTGGTTTTTAATGTTTTTAATGCTTGTTTTAAGATTTGGTTACAGGTAAAAAAAAAAAAGTGACATAAAAGTATATATGAAACCACAAAATAATATAATATTATATATAATATTATTATATTATATTTATATGTATAATATTTAACAGAGACAAAACAATCTAACATCGGAAAATTAACGAATAATTATCCATTAATGATTACATTTTTTATATTTAAAAAAGTAATATATGGTCGAAAATAATAAGAAAAATGTGATTTTCCTCAATTAAGCATTTATTCAATTCATAAGTCAAAATGATGAGATAAAAAGTAAAAACAATTATGAGATGAAAAGGATTTAAAAAATCAGACACTGATTTTACAGACACTGTTCCTCTTTTTTCTTCCAAAAATGTTTTGTCCATGTCAGGGGAGAATAAAAATATGTTCCTCAGGGGGAACATCAGTGTAAAAAGTTGTAGAACCACTGTCTTAGGGTAAATGTCACAGAACAAGACATAGTTTATTTAACTTAGTTTAACAACAGTAACATTTGTCATTACTTACTGGTTAATAACTGTTTGTTAACACCATGAAGAAGAGCTGTTTACATTACCACTGAACTGAGGTGCGCTTCATTTACATATGCTGTTGTGTCGCCCGGGCGGGTAAACAGTTTAAACCATAGATATTGTAACAGCCCCGAAATGTTATTGATGTTTGTTTGGTGTGATTGTGACGACAGTAACTGTTTATCCTGAAATAAAAAGTAGGTGAGAGCAACTCTGTCTGTTTCCTGGATCCAGTAACGATACAATATATAAACTCAGGAAAAAGTGGAGGCTATGAAATCATCTGGGTGGAGAAGTGGGGGTGACACAACACCCCCATCCCCCACAGGTGTGACGCCCATGGTCAGCAGCTTTTGAGTTGTCAGTAAGGTCATGTAAGGTAAGGGAACTTTATTTGTACCTGAAGGTAGATTTGGTTGCAGGTACAAAAGTGACACAAAAGCACAAAATATTTAACAGTGACACAACAGGCTGGTAACTAACACCAACTGAAAGGCACAGATAAGTGCTCCAGACAGGATATAAAAAATAATAATTAACATATAGTGGTGCTGCCAAGACTACCTTATGTGTGTGTGTGTGTGTGTGTGTGTGTGTCTGTCTGTCTATCTATCTATCTATTGGTGGCGCAGTGGAAGAAGGTCCCTGGTTCTATTCCCACACCAGACCTTTCTGTGTGGAGTTTACATGTTCTCCTCGTGTCCATGTGGGTTTTCTCCAGGTACTGTGGCTCCTCCCACCATCCAAACACATGCACTGATAGGTTAACTGGTTAATATAAATTGTCCATAGGTGTTTGTCTATATATGTTCAGCCCTGAGATGAACTGGAGACTCATACAGGGTGACCTCTGACCCCCCCTTCACCCATTGTAGCTTTATTAGACCCCCAGTGACCCCTGCGACCCCTGTGACCTCTGGAGATGAACATAAATATCAGGTTGTTACAGTATAAAGCACAGGTGTCAAACTCCAGTCTTCGAGGGCCGGTGTCCTGCATGTTTTAGGTATTTCCCTCTTCCACATGAGTCACTTAACCCTTTAACTCCTGAGAGTTAAGCAGTTCCACAGGGAAAAAATTATTAAAAAAAAAGAAGATTAAAATAAGCAACAAAATGAACAAAAATGAAAAATATGTTAAAAATAATTGGTAACATGAACAAAGCAAGACACATATGGAACAAAATCAATGAAAAAACTGTAGAAAAATAAACAAAATTAACAAAAACTAATAAATATTTACAAAATTATAAACAATGTGGAACAATTCCCCCCCCCCCCCCCCAAAAAAAAAATACTAAAAAAGAAAGGTAGTATTGAAATCTGGCCACAGCAGTTTTCATTTTGCCTTTAAAAAAAAAAAAAAAAAAAAAAAAAAAAAAAAATATATATATATATATATATATATATATATATATATATATATATATATATATATATATATATATATATATATATATATGTATATATATATGACTTGCCTTTTGACAACTCTTCCATGAACAAAACTCAGTAAAAATACAGTGAAAATAAAACGGTTGAATTTTTGTGAGTATTTAAACTAAATCATCCATTCAGAATGTATCAGTGCTGACACTTAAGAGTTAATAATAAGCTCTTCATCATCTCTGTAGAAGAGTTATAATGATGTAATGGTGTCCAGGTCTGATGGAAGAGGGAAATATTTAAAACATGCAGGACACCCCTGGTATAAAGTATATAGAATAGAATAGAATAGAACAGAATAGAATAGAATAGAATAGAACAGAATAGAATAGAATAGAATAGAATGTCTTTATTGTCATTTCATATAAAATCCAACCAAATTCAAAGCTGTTCCAGTAAAGTGTTTAGGTCACACATGTATCACATAAACACCTCGTAATGTAATAAATATAACAAATAATAATGTTAAAAAGATAGAACTAAAAATACTAAAATACAAAATAACAAAACATTAAACCTATAGAGGATAAAGCTGGTTCTCTTAGATACAAAACTTAATATTCAAACAAAAATGTAACAACAGATGCATTTTTTGCTCAGATAAAAATCCTGGGAATGTTAATGGTCATTCCTGCCTACAGTCATGGAACACTGTTCTGTATTTAAGGAACCTGCAGCCTCACTACACAACTTGTACTCATGCTTTGTTCCAACATATTTTAATAGTGTAGATGTTGTCGACTCTTTAGCATCTTTCCCTCCATGACTACACACTGCTGCGTCTACTGTTAGCATAATGGATGCTGATTAAACACTGTTAAACATTAACTAAGTAATCACGTTGTGTTTACGTACCGTAGAAATCAGGGGATTCGGTTCGGTTACTGCTCTAGGATTTGGCCGACTCCGAAACCGAATCTTGAATCTGGTAGATCTCTAGTTTACATGGTTGATTTGATTTGAATGCTTTATTTCAAACATGTGCAGAATGCAACAATAATCAATACAACAACAACAACAACAATAATAATAATAAATAATAATAATAATAATAATTTAAAAAAAAAAATAATAATAATAATAATAATAAAAGAAATAAAAAAATAATAATAATAACAAGAAAAGAAATAAAAATTTTTTTAAAAAAAAATAAATAATAATAATAATAATAATAATAATAATAATAATAACAATAATTATAATAATTATAATAATTATAATAATTATAATAATTATAATAATTATAATAATTATAATAATTATAATAATTATAATAATTATAATAATTATAATAATAATAATAGTTCATCTGAAAGAGGAATTAACCTTTATTCTGAATTAAACAGGAATAAAACCTCAGATGTAAACAGACCCACTTAGGTAAATAAACTTCCCAATGATAAGTTTGCAGAGTAATGAGTTACATCCTAAACCCCCACACAGAGGTACGGGGCCTTGTGGACATTAAGGAAACACATGCTGCTTCTGGTGAATTTTAAAAGCATTTAGTAATAATGAGTGTGAGCCACACACCTGCAGACACACACACACACACACACACACACACACACACACACACACACACAAGCGCTTATATCTGCAAGTGATCTTTTTGTCAAAGCTGCGACTAATTCAAACAACATGTGAGTCTGTTTGTGTCCAACATGTACATACAGCACATTGCTATTATTTTAATGTGTATGTTTTACAGTGTGTGTGTGTGTGTGTGTGTGTGTGTGTGTGTGTGTGTGTGTATGTAAAAACTAGTGAAAGCCAACTATAACAGGCAGAGCAGAGGACGCTGCTTGATTATAAAGTGGATATGCAGACGTCTTTCCTTCATTAAAAATCATTACTGATGCTGTGTGTGTGTGTGTGTGTGTGTGTGTGTGTGTGTGTGTGTGTGTGTGTGTGTGTATTCCTATCTTTATGGGGACATTAATATGTTTACACAGTCACACCATGGGGATCTCTAGCTGTGTTTCCATTACCCTTGGAAATTTGCAAAATGTAAACATCGCTATAAAAGCTGGTAATGGAAACACCGGAATTAAAAAAAAACATTAAAAAAAAACACTCAAATGTCGATAAAAAGTTTTCACGCTTTCATGAGGTGCTTTTTCAGACGTTTCGATATTCTAATTTAACGCAAAAGTGGAATGGAAACACTTTTTCCGCAATTATATGTCACAGGATGTGACGTCCATGGTCACATGATCATTTCTCTCTAAGTGAAAATGGCAGCTGCAGTCACTGTAACCATGACAACCAGTGGCTGCTGGGACGCCAGAACTAAGGTCGTCCTGATCACACTCTTGGAGTGATGATCAGAGTGATTCCTACAGTAAATACAGGGTTTAATTTTTAGTTTTTAATTATCTGTTAGTTTGGAATATTTAATGTTTTTTTTTTTTTTACAGATAAATATATTCTCTGTTCTGTAAAGTGTCAAATGTAAGAACTGTGTAAAAAACACGACATACATTTATAATTTGTTGTTAAGTGTTGAGTATATTTACACTTAATATTTTGACCTGACGATGTAGGGACCACCTGTACAGACCCTTATAATGTGACATATTAGTGTCTTTAAAGAGTTCGACAGAAACTTTTACTGACGAGAGAATTAGTCGATTCATTCACTCTAACACTATCAAGGTGATGACCAATCTGAAACTCTGAAGGTGACAGCAACGAAATGTTTTGGGATGATATTTTACGAAAGTTACGATGGTCCTGCCTAGAACAACCATTAATGGAAAAGTGCAAAAATACTATTGTTTTGTGAAAAACTGTAATGGAAACGTAGCTTCTGACACTTTAAGGACAACAATTCAGGTCACCACGAGGGTTAAATATAAAGAAAGGTCCCCACTAGTAAAATAGAAATGATTTAGCCTTATAAATACATTAATTTGTTTTTTTTCATGAAGTCCCCATAAAGTATGAGGGAAACAGGTGTAAAGTGAAACATGTATTTTTCTAAAGTTTGAACATTTGTTTAGGTTTGTTTTTAAAGTATTTATTTTTATGTATTTTTAAAGTTACTTGTTAATCTTTTTGGTTTACTTTTTTTTTTTTTTTACATACAGTGGTACCTCTACTTACGAAATTAATTCAATCCAGAAGTGTTTTCATAACATGAATTTTTTGTAATTTTTTGCCTGATCCCTGTCAGTAACTCAATCAACCTTATAACCTTGGTCTGTCTTCTTTCTACACACTGGTAACATCTTTTGGATTCCAATTTTGCCCATGTTTGGACTGCCTATGTTTGACTCCTGCCTGTTTGACCTTTGACCTTCTGACCTATCTCCCAGTTACTGAGCTCCCTGGTGATTCTTTTCCCCTGACGACGAACAGTGGATCTGGAACTAGCTCATTACTTTATATTTACAGTGGTACCTCTATTTACGAAATTAATAAGATAAGATAAGATAAGATAAGATAAGATAAGATAAGATAAGATAAGATAAGATGAGATGAGATGAGATGAGATGAGATGAGATGAGATGAGATAAGATAAGATGAGATGAGATGAGATGAGATGAGATGAGATGAGATGAGATGAGATGAGATGAGATGAGATGAGATGAGATGAGATGAGATGAGATGAGATGAGATGAGATGAGATGAGATAAGATAAGATAAGATAAGATAAGATAAGATAAGATAAGATAAGATAAGATAAGATAAGATAAGATAAGATAAGATAAGATAAGATAAGATAAGATAAGATAAGTTAAGATAAGATAAGACTTTATTGATGTCACACAGGAGAAATTCACTGTTACAGAAAAAGTACAAAAAGGTGCAAAAAAGAAGTAAACCAGTGTAAATAATCACAGAGGTAAATAATAAAATTAAACTAAAAATAAAAATTAAAAAATATGTACTAGAAATAAAAAAAATATATAGAAATACTGTGTCTTATGTATGAAAAAAAAAACAGCTTTAGAGAAAAATAAATAAATAAATACTGGTTACAAGATCATTTGTACCAGGTGCCTTTTCCTTTCGTAAATCTTTCATAAATAATCACATTTTACATATAAAAGATCTCATTCGGTCCAAAGCCCCAAATACTACCCCTCAAAACCTTTAAAAATGATCAAATATTAACAGTTTTGTCTGAAGTATGTGTTAAAAGAACACGTCCAGGCTAATGTCAGTGTCAGGACAGATCCACGTCTGGGTGACAATGACGATCATGTTTGGAGTTTAAATCCACCTGAAGGATCCTGGATCTGACTGGTGCAGCTGACCCAGGTTCTGTAGAACGGTCCGTGTCTACGAGCTACTGGAGTCCAAGTTTTTAACACTTTGTCTTAAACTGATGATACTCTTCTTGTACTGTTCAGTTGAACTGTTAATAGTGTAGGTGAAGAAATAACTGTTAAAGTAACTAAGTAAAAGTACTTCATTACTGTACTTTACTTCAATATTTGGTTTTCTGGCAACTTTTTACTTTTACTTCCTACATTTTTGTATAAATATCTGTACTTTATACTCTTTACATTATCAGAATAGACTCATTACTTTTACAAACTAGACAGATGTGACAATAGGAAAAATAAGTTACTTCAGAGAAAAAAACAGTGGAGGAAAGAAACTGTGACTTTAAATATTATAGTTACATTTTTGACCTTTTATCTCATACTTTTGACTTTTCTCTTAAAATTATGCAATTTTATCTCGTATATATATATATATATATATATATATATATATATATATATATATATATATATATATATATATATATATATATATATATATATATATATATATTTATTTTTTTATTTATTTATTTTTTTCCATCCTCCATTTTTCCTCCATTTCCTGCCCATATCTCAAACACATTTTCTACACAGTAAACTACTTTATTTTAAATATTTTTGAAACTTTTCTGATTTCATTTTCTAAAGTATTATTGCATTCATGACAAAAAAAACTATTTTACTTTTTACTTTTGTACTTTATTACAATTGAGAAGTTGTACTTTTTTACTTTTACTTAAGTAGAAGAGTTGAATCAGTACTTCTACTTTTACCAGAGTATTTTTTCACACAAGTAGTTGTACTTGTACTTAAGTACAGAAGAGGAGTACTTTAAACACCTCTGTGTGTTACCATGGAGACACAGCAGCAGCAATGTTATGAATGAGGGTCAAAGGGTAAGGAAAAGCATCATGGGTAACTCCCTTATAGACAATGCTACGTACAGTACATACATGATGTATTTATACGTTGTTGTTTGTTAGCTGGGTCTTTTGTAAATAGAGGTATGACTGGATATTATTATTTATTTTATTTTCAAATTATCAGATTTTATTTATTCATTCCTTTTAATTTTTTATTCAATTTACTTTTCTAATTTTTATTATTATTATTATTATTATTTTAATTCATGAAAATTAAAATAAAGTCTTTACACTCACAACCCAATGGCTGCTTGATTACAAACTTAGTCCTCATGACACATGGAAATGAGTATGTGTGTGTGTGTGTGTGTGTGTGTGCATATAACACAGGCCTTTATTCTAGGTGTGTGTGTGTGTGTGTGTGTGTAGTTAGGCGTGTTTACATGTGTAATTTCTCCCATTTCCTCTCTTATGTTTTTCAAAATAGTCAGCTCATAAATTATATTGACTTACTGTAAATAACAGAACGCTTGTCTCGGTTCCACTCGGGTCCAGTCTGTAGATTTATATTCACACCGAGTAATTCATAACTATCATGAAAATCATTTATTTCTTGGCTTTTAAAGTACTTTTTTTTTTTCCCACAATCCACCATTTCACCCGTGTTTCCTTCAGCCAGAGTTCATTCAGTTTAAACATCATTCACTCAAATCTGAGTTATTGTTGCACGATTGGTTCTGCTCTGCACTTAAATGCATGCGGTGTATACAGTCCCAGTTACACATGTGTTCACTCTGGGTATTAATGGAGCCACTGCAGACCCTCCAGTTCCTTTACTTGTTGCCTTTGCAGCCAGTTTAAGCTGAACTTTTACCCTTTCGCTGCTTCCTGACTTTTTTTTTTTCTTTTTTTTTTTCCTTCAAGCACCAGTAAAAGATCTGGTAACATCTAAACCAGTTTTACATCCTGGTCCCGACACATTTTAATAACTGTGCTACAAAGTAAAAAGGCAATTATGAGATAAAAAAAAGTCACATTTGTGAGATAAAATGAAAAAATTATAAGATACAAAGTTAAAATTATAAGATACAAAGTCACAATTATAAGCTAAAAAGTCTAAATTTCCAGTCATTAAGCAGGACCAGAATTTTCTTTTTCTTTTCCTTCAAGCACCAGTAAAAGATCTGTTAACCTCAAACCAGTTTTACATCCTGGTCCTGACACATTTTAATAACGCCTTATACTGTCCTACAAAGTAAAAAGGCAATTATGAGATAAAAAGTCTAATTTATGAGATAAAAAGTCAAAATTATTTGATAAAAAGTCAAAATTACCAGATAAAAAGTCAAAATTACCAGATAAAAAGTCAAAATTATGAGATTAAAAAGTCAAATTTATTCCATAAAAAGTCAAAATTATGAGATAAAAGTCAAAATGATCAGATAAAAAGCCCAAATTATGAGATTAAAAAGTCAAATTTATTCCATAAAAAGTCAAAATTATGAGATAAAAGTCAAAATGATCAGATAAAAAGCCCAAATTATGAGATTAAAAAGTCACATTTTGGAGATAATAACTCAAACTTATCAAATAAAAAGGCAAAATCATGAAATAAAAAACCCAAATTATGAGACAAAAAGACAAAATCATGAGATAAAAAGTAAAAAAAAAAAAACATCTATCAGTCACACTGTTTATTTTTGTAGAACTAGTTAATATAGAATAACAATAACTGCCTCATATCAATAACACTGTGTCTGAACAACAACAGAACTTTACGCTCATTGTACAGTTACTGCCTTTTTTCTTGTCATTTACCAAACAGTCAATTGAAGGACGTTCATCAATATTTCATTGGTGGAGTTGAACTGTGACATTCCAGGGCACAGCAGCACATTTTATACAGGAAGTGACATCATTGTGTACATGGACTATTGGCAGTTATTCAGCCGGTAACGGGAGGGTATTGTTGAAAATGGCATAAGGTGGTATTTACCCACTGGGTTTAAGTTTCACATGCAATAAAAATGAACAAAACATACTTGTATTCTGTTTAAGTCCCAGTATGAGTTCATTTGACAGTCGATACGGCTGCAAAAAACGTTCCCAGAGGAAGTGATTGTGTTTCTTTTCTTTTTTTTTTTTTTTTTTTTTCTTTCTCTTACAGGAAGTGATCACGTTTGTGCCACGATATAACATGAGTGGGTTCGTGTTTAATATAGTCCCCCTGTGCTGGTACTGGAGCTGATCCCCAGTGACGTATTACAGTAGAATTTAGTACCGTTAAAATGAACCGTAAAAAAAAAAAGGTAGAAGGTTTGTTGTGTGAGTGTGTGGATAAAAGAGCACGAGTTTAGAATAAGACTTTATTTTATTATTATTGAACAAAAAATAAATAAAAACAGCTGTGAAAATCTGGCAACGAAATGTCATAGTAATTATAAAATAATGGACGTAATGTTATTGTGTCTAATGTCCTAATAGATGGTATTAAAATAAAAATATAATAAAACCTCATAAAAGCTAAAAATTTAACATCAAAGGTGTTCAGCAGTTTAAAAAAAATAAGTCTATTGTAATGAGTCTATTCTGAAAATGTAAAGAGTATAAAGTACAAATACTTATATAAATATAAATAAATATATACACACACACACACACACACACATACATACACATACATACACACACACACACACATGCACACATACATACACATACATACACACACACACACGCACACATACATACACATACATACACACACACACACGCACACATACATACACATACATACACACACACACACACACACACACACACATGCACACATACATACACATACATACACACACACACACACGCACACATACATACACATACATACACACACACACACACGCACACATACATACACATACATACACACACACATACATACACATACATACACACACACACACACACACACACACACACACACATACACACACACACACACACACACACAGTTACAGGCACACACACATACACACACACACACACACATACACACACACACACACAGTTACAGGCACACACACACACACACACACACACACACATACACACACACACACACACATACACACACACACACACAGTTACAGGCACACACACACACACACACACACACACACACACACACATACACACACACATAGTTACAGGCACACACACACACACAGTTACAGGCACACACACACAGACACACACACACATACACACACACACAGACACACACACGGTTACAGGCACACACACACACACACACACACACACACACACACACACACACACACACACACACACACACACACACACACACACACACATACACACACACACACACACACACACACACACACACATACACACACACACCATAATTAACAGGTCACATGACCACAGACTGAACCATTAGTGACAGGAAACAAACATTCATACATTGTTTATTTTTTTCTTCTTATTAAAGTGTCACCTGTGAACCTCACACTCATATATAGCATTAGCTTAAAGCACACTCCCATATAAAGCTGTAGAACAAACATAGTTGCGTTTGTTTTGTTGTTCGCTGCTGCATGTTAGTAGCTTCAGATGAGTCTCCAGAGGCACTTTTCATCTTCTACGACTGTTCATTTGGTGGTTTAAGGGTTAGGAAGCACAGACAAGATGCATACAATATGGTCCAAAATAAGGCTGGAAAACATTATTATGAAATTATATTATCAGGAAACACTCCGATTTCAGCTGAAAGAAACAAAAGAGCTGTGGTTGAGTTATACAAACCAGAGCTGGAATCCCTTAATGAGGTTAAAGGTCACCTAACGAAGAGTGGATGTGGGTAGATCACCAGAACAGTGTGTTTGAGCAGAGTCACTGTTTGAAGTCGGAGGAGGAGTGGAAAAAAAAAAAAGGAGCATCCAGGGGATTCTGGGTGATTATTTGTCTTTGTGTGTTTAAGCACAAATGTCTGTGTTTACGACCAGAACGAAACATGTTCTGAAACACAGAAAAGATGAGCAGCAGAGCGGGCCTGTTTACATGACACTTTTATTCCTGTTTAATTTAGAATAAAGGTTATTTCTTCTTTAACACTTTGACTCCTGAGACATTAGCAATTATAATTATAATATGTAACATGAACAAAGTAAAACACTAACAGAACACAATTGAAGAGAAATAATAAAATAAATACATAAAACCTAGAAAAAATAAACAAAAATAAGCATTAGCATCAACAGAAGCTAATGAATATTCACAAAATAATAATAAAAAAAAAAATGAATAAATGACTCGTGTTGTAATTTGGTTTCAGTAATTTAACTTTGGGCTTTTTATTTCTTTTTCTAACCACATTAGTAAGTCCATAAAAAGCAAAATAAGCAACAAAATGAACAAAAGCTGCCAAAGTGATCAAAAATGCACAAAAATTTATATTTAACAAAATAATATGTAACATTAACAAAGTAAAACACTAACAGAACACAATAGAAGAGAAATAAGAAAATAAAAAAAAACAAAAGCTAGGAAAAAATAAACAAAAATAAGCAACAGCATCAACAGAAACTAAAAAATATTCACAAAATAATGAAAAAAAGTTTCTTTTCATTACCTGCACATTAGTTCCCAGAACAAAATGATCAGTAAAATGGATAAAAATGAATATTTAACAAAATAATATATAACATGAACAAAGTAAAACACTAACAGAACACAATCAAAGAAAAATAATAAAATAAAAAAACAAATAAACAAAAATAAGAAACATCAACAGAAACTAATAAATATTCACAAAATAATGCAAAAAAAAAGGAATAAATGAGTATTGTTGTAATTTAGTTCCAGTAGTTTTAGTTTTAGTTTAGTTTTTTCTTTTTCTAAATCAGTTGCTTTTCGACACCTGTACATCAGTTCCATAAATAAAATGATCAGTAAAATAAGACAAAAAAAAGTTAATTATTCATTATTTTAAACTAAACCATCCATTCAGAACATGTCAGATGAACCATGTAAACACATAATTCCAGTTGAAAAGGACTATTCTGAATTAAACTGAATTCTAAGTATAATCACTGTTTTATTTTGATCTTAATTCTGAATTCAATAATTCCTCTGACAGTTAAACAGTTCATTCCTCTTTATTATTATTCCTGTCGTTCTGCACATGCTCCTGGTCTTGTCGCCATGACGCACATATTCTGCTGTCGGCATTAGTTTGTTTATTCAGTCGAGCCGTTGCTTCATAATTATCACAAAAATAAATGTAAACATCACATATA
Source organism: Siphamia tubifer (assembly GCA_020466265.1). Lineage (NCBI taxonomy): Eukaryota > Metazoa > Chordata > Actinopteri > Kurtiformes > Apogonidae > Siphamia > Siphamia tubifer. Next base: position 10,135,456 of record CM035787.1, on the reverse strand, counting down.
GTATCTGCTCTAACATGTTGACAGTTGAAACAAAAGTAAAACAGGAAGTGGACGCCATCGTTTCCTTCCAGTAAACATCCAGATGTTCTGTCCAATCAGAACCATCTGTACCTACAGCTATGAAAGACTAATGAACTAAAGGGGAATACACCTGTTTCCATGGAAACCTTTATTTCACATTAATACTTCCATGTTTACATGAGGGAAATAGTTTTAATTCTGAATTATTTTATTCAAAATAAATACTTCAGGATTTAAAAAAAAAAACTTAAACAAAGCAAATGAATGTTTTATATGGTTTGTTCCTTTTGAGGTGATAGACGAACGGACGGAGAGATAGATAGATAGATAGATAGATAGATAGATAGATAGATAGATAGATAGATAGATAGATGGATAGATAGATAGATAGATAGATAGATAGATAGATAGATAGATAGATAGATAGATAGATAGATAGATAGATAGAAAGATAGATAGATAGATAGATAGATAGATAGATAGATAGATAGATAGATAGATAGATAGATAGATAGATAGATAGATAGATAGATAGATAGATAGATAGATAGATATATAGATAGATAGATAGATAGATAGATAGATAGATAGATAGATAGATAGATAGATAGATAGATAGATAGATAGATAGATAGATAGATAGATAGATAGATAGATAGATAGATAGATAGATAGATAGATAGATAGATAGATAGATAGATAGATAGATAGATATATAGATAGATAAGTCCCCATAAAGCATGAGGGAAACAGGTGCAAAGTGAAATGTAAATTTTTCAAAGATTTGAAGATGTATTTATTCTTTTAAAAATTATAAATTTTTATGTAAAAATTATTTTTTCATTTTTATTTATATATTTTTTTAAAAACATTGTTATTTATTTAATTTCTTTATTATTTTTCATGTATTTGTTTACCATTTAGTTTCATTTTCAAATTTGAATCATTACGTTTTTAAATGAATTCATAATTTTTTTTTAAATGTGTATAAACTCACTACCTACTATGGTCCTCATGAGACATGGAAGCGAGTGTGTGTGTGTGTGTGTGTGTGTGTGTGTGTGTGTGTGTGTGTGTGTGTGTGTGTGCATTCAGCTGGTTTTGTCCTGGGCTGTAAATAGAAACCTCAGGAATTGGACACGGCCTTTTGATCTGTGTGCACACTTGGATGCTTTACTTAAACAAGGAAAAGGTCTGAAATAAACTGCGGTCACGTTCAGGTCCGTTCCAGCGTGTGGACTGTCCACAAGGACGGAGACGTCTGAATATACAAGTGAAAATTATACGTCTGATAATCCACTTTTAAAAAAGACCAGGATTAAAAGTGACTCAGCAGGTTATGATGCGTGTCATGGACGTCAGCAGTCTGAGGGACAACAGGTCTGAACTGGACATTTAACACCATCAAACACTGGGAAACTAAAGATGAACTAGTGTGAACTGGACATTTAACACCATCAAACACTGGGGAAACTAAAGATGGACTAGTGTGAACTGGACATTTAACACCATCAAACACTGGGGAAACTAAAGATGGACTAGTGTGAACTGGACATTTAACACCAGCAAACACTGGGAAACTAAAGATGGACTAGTGTGAACTGGACATGTAACACCATCAAACACTGCGGAAACTAAAGATGAACTAGTGTGAACTGGACATTTAACACCATCAAACACTGGGGAAACTAAAGATGAACTAGTGTGAACTGGACATTTAACACCATCAAACACTGGGGAAACTAAAGATGAACTAGTGTGAACTGGACATTTAACACCATCAAACACTGGGGAAACTAAAGATGGACTAGTGTGAACTGGACATTTAACACCATCAAACACTGCAGAAACTAAAGATGGACTAGTGTGAACTGGACATTTAACACCAGCAAACACTGGGAAACTAAAGATGGACTAGTGTGAACTGGACATTTAACACCAGCAAACACTGGGAAACTAAAGATGGACTAGTGTGAACTGGACATTTAACACCATCAAACACTAGGTACACTAAAGATGAACTAGTGTGAACTGGACATTTAACACCATCAAACACTGGGGAAACTAAAGATGGACTAGTGTGAACTGGACATTTAACACCATCAAACACTGCGGAAACTAAAGATGGACTAGTGTGAACTGGACATTTAACACCAGAAAACACTGCGGAAACTAAAGATGAACTCGTGAGTTTCAATCATTTCTGATCCAAATACTGAACTGAATACACAGTAGGACGAGTATTTTTTTAAATAATGTGAAAAAGTGGGCTGGTCTTCTCATGGGGGTCAAAGTGTTGACACATGCTGATAGTTGTCCAGGTCGCGACACGACCACAACAGTAGCGGGCGACAGTGAGCTCACTGTGGGCGGGGTTTAACTGTCAATCACAGCAAAGAAACAGTGACAGGAAATAAAACCTGGAAATTTTCCAGAGCAAAGTAGACCATATTGGACCTCAGAGGTGGACCTTACAGACCCTAGAGACCACATTGGACCTCAGAGGTGGACCTTTCAGACCTTAGAAACCACATCGGACCTCAGAGGTGGACCTTACAGACCCTAGAGACCACATTGGACCTCAGAGGTGGACCTTTCAGACCTTAGAAACCACATCGGACCTCAGAGGTGGACCTTACAGACCCTAGAGACCACATTGGACCTCAGAGGTGGACCTTTCAGACCTTAGAAACCACATCGGACCTCAGAGGTGGACCTTACAGACCCTAGAGACCACATTGGACCTCAGAGGTGGACCTTTCAGACCTTAGAAACCACATCGGACCTCGGTGGTGGACCTTACAGAACCCTCAAACCACATTGGACCTCAGATTTGGACCTTGGAGGCCACATTGGACATCAGAGGTGGACCTTACAAACCCTGGAGATCACATTGGACCACAAAGGTGGACCGTATAGACCTTAGAGACCACATCAGACTTCAGTGGTGGACCTTACAGAACCCACAAACCACATTGGACCTCAGAGGTAGACCATGGAGACGTCATTGGATCACAGAGGTGGACCTTACAGACCCTATAGAACACACTGAACTTAAGAGGTGGATTTCACTGACCCAGAAAACCACATTTGACCCCAGAGGTAGACCTTGGAGACCACATTGGACCTCTGAAGTGGACCTTTGAGACCACATTAGACCTTTCAAAACCTCAAACCACATAGGACCACAGTGGGGGACCTTACAGACACCCAGATACCACATTGGACCTTAGAGGTGGACCTTACAGACCCTATAGACCACATTGGACCTCAGTGGTGGACCATGGAGAGCTCATTGGATCACAGAGGTGGATTTTACTGACCCAGGAAACCACATTTGACCCCAGAGGTAGACCTTGGAGACCACATTGGACCTCAGATTGTAGACTCACTAGAGCTGTTGTAACGTATGTAGAAATGTTTGGTGATAAAGAGTTAAACGTTTCTGCTGCAGGTTCTTTAAATAGAAGTGGATGCTGCTTACATTGTACGTGTAAAACTACATATAAGAATAAATCCAGGAGAGTGAGCACATGATCGTCCATAACTTACACCTCCACTAATATGTGAGGGTTTGGCATCTGCACCGTCCCTCACCTACTGTTGTCAGTCAAAACACTTTCCTATAATATTTTCAGGCCACCCTGTGGTGATATTTATTTTGCCGTTTATGTGGTTTTATGGCGTTTACAGAGGCGTGCCAGCTCCACATGGTTTTTACGTTGGAGTAGAAGTGATGAAGAAGGTGAGAGTGGGTGGAAGTCTTCAGTTTCTGTGTGTGTGTGTGTGTGCTTGTATTCCTGTCTTTATGGGGACAGGAGTGTTTTCTAATTCTGAATTAAACTGTACTGTGAATTTGGAACATTTGCACCCCGATATATGTCTTATGTTGATTTTTTTCTCTCTTCTTTGTTATCTTTTTAGATTGTATAAATGTTTAGTTTTAGTTTTTAGCTTAAATGTTTTTTCAGATATTTAAATATGTATATATATACTTTTTTAAAATTGTTTTTTTTTTTTTACTTCTTTGGAAAAAGGGTAAGAGATAAAGGCCATTTCTGTCATGGATCCTACATCTGGTGTCATGTTTATGTCTAGTGTTTGTATGTCTTTCTGTTGTTGTTTAGGGCTTTTTATTTTGGGTTATTTTGTGGGTTCATGTTCACGTTTCCTGCTTTACTTCCTGTCACCGGTGTTTTCCTCGCCTCCATTAATTTTCACATCATTGGTGACAGCTGTCAGAAGGGTATAAATAAGCAATCTGTGTGTTTGTCTGGTGCAAATCTGTCTGCATTATGCGACTTATGAGCAAGTACACATTTACCTCTGGTTTCTTGGCTTTTGACTTCTCATTCTGGTTTTTGGATTCTGATCTCTGCCTGCCCCATGTCTGTCATTGTGTGGATTTTTTGTGTACTGACCCTGAGCTTGTTTTTGGACCTGGAGTTTTGCCTTGCCCCCACTTGGTGCCACCTCGGACCCTCGCCATGACCCTGCTACGGACCTGGATAACACTCTCGGTGTCCCGTACGGACGGACCAGGAGGAGACTCATCCGTGCTTTTCCTCATCATTTAATAAAAACTGTAAAACGCACCTGGAGCCTCAGAGTTTTGCATCTTGGGTCCATCTATCACCTGATCTGTTACAATTTCAGGTCTCTGTACACAGTAAATTTTGCAGTGTTAAATCAACACTTAGAGAGTTTATTTAACTTCTTCTAGAGTGTATTTGGTCCAATTTTCTCCAAATGAACACTGCAAATTCTACAGTGTAGCAGAACTGACAAATAAAGCAAACTTTGAACTTTGATTTTTTTTCCCAATAAAGTAATTGGGGACTAAAGCTATTTCCTTCATGTTTACATGGACATGTTAATAACCTCAGCCAAGTTTGTCTGTCAGTTAAATGTTCTGCACTTCTATAGTTCTTTTGGTGCTCAAAGCCTTTTACATTAGCCTCACATTCACCCATTCACACACACTCATACACCAGTAGGTGTCTATGGTTCTGTCAGTCCTACTGGGAGACTAAGTCAGGGTTCAGTGTCTTGCCCAAGGACACTTTGACATGTGGACAGCCAGAACTGGGATGCGAACCGCCAACCTCTCAGTCATTGGGCGAGTTATTGACGGAAATTTCACAACGTGTTGGGGGTGTCACAAGAAACAAATGGATTCTGGATCACTTTGAAATGTATTCTCCATTTACCACAATGTAAAATTTCAAAGTGATCCAGGATCCAGGATCTCTTCCGGATCATCACCAAAATCTAATCATTTGTTTCATGTGAGATTCTCAACACATCAGAGTTATCTTGCTAACTAACAGACAGACAAACGGACAGACAAACTCTGGCAAAAACATAACCTCCTTAGTGGACCTCTCTTCATTTGGACGGGCGGAGGTTTGTGCTCTCACAGTGCTTTTCTACTTAGGGAAGAATTTATTTGAATGTTTTTATAATTGTACTCATAATTGGAAACACTTTTGTATGATTGTGTCTGGTTTTCTATTGTCTATTTCAATTTCCTACCTTATATGCTTTAGTTTAAAATAAATAAATAAATAAATGACCCTGCCTTGTATTCTTAAAGAAGATATGATTTGAAATATAATTTTTTTTTTTTTTAGATTTAAAAAACATATTAAGCGTAGTTGCATTAAATATCTGTATCAGTGTCGGTGATACCAGCCTGAATTTTAATCGGTATTGGATCAGAAAGTAAATCAGTGGTGTTGAACATCACTAGTCTGCAATAGTAAAATATGAAGTATGCAATGTCATGTATGTTTTCTGTCTGTCTGTTACCAGATCGTTTTTTGTCCGTCAAAACTTTCCAGCGTTTTCTCCTGTTTGTTTCCCGTGGTTTTCTGTCTGTATTTCTGTTTTTGACCCGTTCCAGTCTGCTCCCTACTTCGACCCGTTTCCGTCGGTCTACGTTCCTGCCTCCGTCCTTGCCTCCGTCCTTGGATCCGAGCCCGTCGTCGTACGACCAAGTTCCTGTCTTCTGCCCCGGTAACCCACCTGCCTTTTGGACTCTGACCATTCCCTCTGCCTTTTCTATACTGGATTAATGTTACCGAACTCTGGACTGGACTGTGTTTATTCTCTGTACATTATCCCTGTGGACTGTGTTTAATACTTTGTTTATTAAAGCTTGTTTTGAACTATTTCTTAGTCTGCATTTGGGTCCGAACTACGATCGTTACATGCAAATGATGTCCCCTATAAACATTAACTTTTTATTTTCGGAAGTCCCCATAAAGCATGAGGGAAATGGGTGGAAAGTGAAACATGTATTTTTCAAACATTTGAAGATGTGTTTCCTTTTAAAAAAAATATTATTATTATTATTATTATTATTATTATTATTATTATTATTATTATTATTATTATTATTATTATTATTATTATTATTATTATTATTATTATTATTATTATTATTATTATTATTATTATTATTATTTATTACCTCTGCCAAAGAGGTTATGCTTTTGCCAGTTTGTCTGTCTGTAGTTAGTAAGATAACTCAAAAAGTTATGGATGGATTTTGATAACATTTTCAAGATGTGTTGGTTGGTGTCATGAGGAACTAATGATTCAATTTTGGTGGTGATCTGGACGAGATCCTGGATCACTTTGAAATTTTACATTGTGGTAAATGGAGAATACATTTCAAAGTGATTCAGAATCCAGGATCTCTTCTGGATCACCACCAAAATTTGATCATTTGTTCCTTGCGAACTTCCCAACACATCTTGAAAATGTCATCAAGATCCATGTGTAACTTTTTGAGTTATCTTGGACGTCTGTGGCTCAGTTGGTAGAGTGGGTCGCCCAATGACTGAGAGGTTGGTAGTTTGCATCCTGGCTCTGGCAAAATCCATTCATACATTTTTTTAGTTATATTGACCCCCCCACCCCAGGGTTAGGGTTAGGTCACCACCAATCATAATCTAAGCGAATGACTAGAAAAATTAAATAAAATTAAAAAAAATAAGAACAAAATGCAGACAAATTAGAAAAAGGAAGAAAAAAGAAAGGGAAAATAAGAAGAAGGAAGGGAAGGAAAAAAAAGAAAACAAATAAACAAAAAAACCCTCTGTTACCTACTTTCCTATCTGCTCATTTGTTTTTTTTGTTTTTTTGAGTTCTTTTTTGTTTTTTGTATATATGTATATGTTTAGTACTTCAGTTATTTATTATTGGTATTGTTATTATTGTTATTATTTTTTATTATAATCAACATTTTTGTACTATGCACTATATTACTATAAGATGAATTCAGGTTATTGGGGAAGTGAAGAAGGGGTAGGATTAAATAAGCTTATGCTTCATCATACTCCTTTTCGGACATGTCATTGTTATTATTATTATTGTTGTATTGATTATTGTTGCACTTTGCACATGTTCGAAATAAATCATTCAAATCAAAAATCAAATCAAGGTCCAACAGACAGACAAACTGGCAAAAACATAACCTCCTTGGGGGATGTTTGCGTTCTCAGAGTGTTTTTCTAGTTTACTCATTTGGTTAATTGATTTTGTTTTATTTTGTTTTTTTTTTACTATTTTTATTTATTTAGAAAAAAAAAAGATGGGCTTACAGTAACTACCCAATGACTACTTTACCTACAAGCAATGATTACAAGCTTGGTCCTCATGAGACATGGAAACCAGTGTGTGTGTGTGTGTATATGTGTGTGTGTGTGTGTGTGTGTGTATATGTGTGTGTGTGTATATGTGTGTGTGTGTGTGTGTGTGTGTATTTGTGCTGCTTGTGTTGGCAGCCGTACAGCACTGTATTCATAGGACATAAAAAGAATAGTATGAACATCCTGTAGTTTAACAAACTCAACCTAAACAATAACATAAAGCTGTCGATAAGTGTCGCAGACTTTATTAACAGCGGCTGTGAAAGCAAAAGAGGAAAACATTTTCATCCGCCTGTTTGAAGGTGGGAAGTTTCAGATGAAAACCTGAAGAATACCATAAAGCAAAAACCAAAAAAACTACTTTTCCCACTAAGTCTCTGAAAGTTTCCTCCTGCACTCGACACAAAACTGTCACAACTGGACCAGAGTGTGAACAGAACCAACAGGCAGTTTTAACCACAGTTCTAATAACACCAGCGTTAAAGGAAGGATACGCAGCTTTTTATGCATTTGAACTAATGATTGACTCATGTGGATGTTTTGGGGCCGAAACTGATTTTTTTGGTTTAAAAAAAAAAAATTATAATAAATTATAGCAGCCTTAGGTCATCAGCCAAGGCTGCTATAATTTGTATTTTTTTCTTTAAAAAAAATACATGCGTCGATATTTCTAGGCTGATATTACGAGACGATACTGATTCTTTTTTTCCTCTCAAATGAAAACAAATGTCAGAAAATCATCTTTAATTACAATTAGAAAATACAAATGGAAACAGTTAAACTAATACATATGAACAAATAATCTGTGTTTTGTTTTTCAACTGCTAATCAAAAAATGTAAAAAATTAAAAAGGAGATGGATTTTTTTTTTTGTTTTGTTTTCTTAATCGAACATGAAAAACTAAAATATGCTTGTTTTTTCTTACTTGAATATTAGGCTCAGATCAAAAATACGAAATGGAAAAATGGGCCACTTGACTGCATTCGATTTTTATATTTTATTGTTTGTATGTATATGACCCGGAAGTTCTGCATGCACGAACAGAATGTGAAAGTTGAAGTAAGGGTTAAAGGCAGACGTTTGGGTCTTACTGTGTTTGTTTTGGTCTTTAAGTGATAATGGTGAACATTTGGTTTAGTTAGGATTAAAGGTGGACATTTAGGTTTTTAAGGGTTAAAGGTAGAAGTTTGAGTATTTAAGAGATAAATGTGGACGTTTACGTTTTTAAGGGATAATGGTGAACATTTGGTTCTTAAAAGATTAAAGGTGGATATTTAGGTTTTTAAGGGTTAAAGATGGAAGTTTGAATATTTAAGGAATGAAGGCGGATGTTTGGCTCTTTAATAGTTAAGCGGGTTTTTATGGGATAAAGGTGGACATTTAAGTATTTAAGGGTTAAAGATGGATGTTTGGGTCTTTAAGGGATAAAGGTGGACACTTGGTTCTTAAAAGATTAAAGGTAGAAGTTTGAGTATTTAAGGACTGAAGGCAGATGGTTGGGTCTTTAAGAGTTAAATGTGGGTCTTTATGGGATAAAGGTGGATATTTAGGTTTTCATGGGTTAAATGTGGAAGTTTGAGTATTTAAGGGTAAAAGATGTTTGAGTATTTTAAGGAAAAAAGGTGGACAATTAAGTTTTTTAAGGGTTAAAGATGGATGTTTGGGTCTTTAAGGGATAATAGTGAACATTTTGTTTGGTTGGCATTAAAGGTAGACGTTTAAGTTTTTAAAGGGTTAAGGGTTTTTAAGGGTTTTTAAGGGTGTTTGGGTCTTTAAGGGATAATAGTGAACATTTTGTTTGGTTGGCATTAAAGGTAGACGTTTAAGTTTTTAAGGGTTAACGGCAGACATTTGGGTCTATCAGGTGGATGTTTGGGTCTTTAAGGGTTAAAGGTGGGTCTTTAACAGATAAAGGTGGACATTTGAGTGTTTAAGGGGTCGTTAAGGGTTAAAAATCTTAAGTCTCCTTTAAGTACCTCTCTGTGTTTCTTCTAATAAATGCAACTGACCTAAGTTTTTTTCCATGTTGTCATTAGGGTCTATCAGTGTCTAGACAGTTTATATAGAATGTCTGCCTTGGTTGCAGAGCGGTGGTGCTCACAGTGTTAATGCACGGACAGAAATAAATGATGGCACCAAGTGTAAAGAGATACTGCTGGTCAGTACTGGACACAAAAGCATGTGTGCTACCACAGATGGATGACTAAGAAACTGTGGGCGCATCGTATCCTGTGTAGACAAGACTTAAGCGCATGTTTTTTTGCACATCTTTAGGCAGTGAGTGTGTGTGTGTGTGTGTGTGTGTGTGTGTGTCTGCTCTGTTTCTGCAGGTGCTGGCCATATTGAGAAAGAAAAGACAAAGAGGAAAAGCGAAGTCGAGGCGACAGGTACTTGGCAGCTCACAGGCAGAGTAATGCTGCTTAAATAGCTCTCTCTCCCACATGCATGGACACACTTACAAGAGCCAGACAATGCAGGGAGACACACACACACACACACACACATGAAGACACACACACACACACACATGCTGATGTCCATAGAAGCATATCTGAGTCAATGCATTAACCCTTAAAGACGACCAAGACCATCTACTGATCTAAACCCTTTAATATGTTGAGCCACTAATCTGAAAAATAATTGGTGTAAAATACAGTTATTTAAGATAAGATAAGGTATACTTGGTTGTTGTTTCTTGCAATAATGCATGGGGTTACCAAGCCATTCATAGGATATCATACAGACATCACAGTGTAAGTAAAAATAATATAACACAGTAGACATGTGACAAAAATACCACTACAGAGAATGCTGAGATAATCTCACCCTATTTTGTTTCTATAACAACCTGTTCTTAAATTAGAGCCAATAATGTGATTTTGACCTTTCTGCTAAAATGCAACTTTGACCTTTGACTTTTTGCTATATTGATAATTTCATTATATGTATATATGCATCAGTGCGTGTAATATTATGATAATATATTCAGTATTAATTAAGTTATAGCGTGATACGTCTACACTTGACACACACAGTGTTACACAAGTTAATTGTGCGACATGTCACCTTTGACCTCCAGAGATCTAAAAAACTATTGGTCATAGGGGATAACACCAAACATGAGAATTGTAGAAATCTTCATTCTGCATCGTTTGGTACCAATCTGAAAGTTCTGTGACCCTCTGTTCTTGAGTTATAACTGATAATGCGATTTTAATCTTTTAGTTAATTGTGACCTTGACCTTTGACCTTTATTCAAATGGATCATTGCAGGTGATGCACATTAGTAATATGTATACGCCCATGTAATTTCATGATGATATCTCAAGTATTCATTGAGTTATAGCATGATATGTCTCTGCGAACACACACACACACATAGCAATCGCACTGCCCTTAACCGACACTCACTGACCACTTTATTAAGTACCCCTTGCTAGTACCGGCTAGCACTAATAGGCCCAAAGAGAGTCAGAAAATATCCCCCTCATCATTACACCACCACCACCAGCCTGAACCGTTGATACAAGGCAGGATGGATCCATGCTTTCATATTATTGACGCTCAATTCTGACCCTACCATCCGAATGTCGCAGCAGAAATACACACTCATCAGACCAGGAAACATTTTTCCAATTTCCTATTGACCAATTTTGGTGAGTCTGTGTGAATTGAAGCCTCTGTCACCTGATGTGTTCTTCTGCTGCTGTAGCCCATTTGCCTCATGTGTGTTCACAGATGCTCTTCTACAAACCTTGGTTGTAACCAGTGGTTATTTCAGTTACTGTTGCCTTTCTATCAACTCAAACCAGTCTGGACATTCTGACCTCTGACCTCTGACATCAACAAGGGATTTTACACCCACAGAACTGACACTCACTGGATATTTTCTCATTTTCGGACCATTCTCTCTAAACCCTAGAAATGTTTGGGTATGAAAATCCCAGTAGATCAGCAGTTTCTGAAATACTCAGTCTGGCAGCAACTACCATGACACGTTCAAAGTTACTTAAATCACCTTTCATCCCCATTCTGATGCTTGGTTTGAACTACTGTACAGCAGATTGTGTTGACCATGTCTACATGCCGAAATGCATTGAGTTGCTGCCATGTGACTGGTTGATTTGAAATTTGCTTTAATGAGCAGTTGGACAGGTGTACCTAATAAAGTAGCCGGTGAGTGTATATTAAACTAGAAAAGCACTCTGAATGAAGAGAGGTCCGCCTAGTAGGTTATGTTTTTGTCAGTTTGTTTGTTTGTCTGTCTGTTAGTTAGCAAGATAACTTGAATCTTCATGAAATTGACATAGTAGGTTGGTAATGGGGAGATCTGGAAATGATAAGATTTTGGGATCTCCACCAAAATCTCTGAGCCCGTTGCAGAGAACCGGCTCAGGGTGGGCCAGGAATGGTCAGTGGGAAAGTGGCTCACAGGTCTAGGTGCCAGCTTTAACCCCCCCACCCTCCTCTGCCCAGACTTCACTGCATGTCAGGTTCCTCTTTCAGACATCTTGTGTTTACGCCGTCAGAAAGACTCGTAGACCACAGGACCCTATGGTGATGAACAAAACCAGAGGGGGGGGGTGAACATCATTATTCAGGTCCATTAGGATCCACTGATTTAGTTGTTCGTGTGCACCCGGGATCCCACCTCAGCCTCGCACATGCCGGCCACCACTGTCATTGTGTCGTGGGATTTCTGGGAAACCCTCTGACTCGCGTGTGCATTAGACTCCTGTGGTTCAAGATGGGTCCGGTGGGTTGCCAACATCGCAGCTGACCCATGGCCCCTGTTGTAGTTGGCACACCGGGGGAAAAGGCATCCCGTCCCTCCTGTCCGATGGAGAGAAGTGGCAGGGAGTCCAGGAAGAGGTGAAGTCTGGGTGGAGGGGAGTAAACCTCACCATCGGAGCCACAAGCCACCTTCTTGGCCAACCTGGAGCTGGTTCTGATGCAGCACCGCAGAGAAAATGCGCCTTTCAGGTACTTGTTGACTATCGGTCTGGTGTCAGTATTTGGCCTTAGATGGAGTTCACCACCTGCTTTGGGACGGACCCCGACATGACAGCAACCAGACAAGCGGTCTTCCGTACGCCACATTTCCCACACCCGCCCGTGGATTGGGGACCAGGTGCTGAGCTCTTCCCTCTTCAGTACTGAGGGAATGTTGGTTAGTTTCTTTTCCTCAGCTTAGGAATATGTCACCAATAGGGAATGAGGGTCAGAAAATCCAACGCAAGCTTGTTTTCTGTGGAAAAAAAATAACTGCCCCCTGTTTTTTTGACAAATCGCAGCCTGTAAACAAACATCCGTCATTATTAGTATTAACTGTTGAACATCTTTGGCAGAATCAGGTCTTAATACCTTTGTGGAAGGAGTGTGAAACTGTGAAGACCTCCATGAGGAAGTGTTTTACAGATGTTGAAGGAACAGACAGTGGTCTAACCTTTGTCAGGGAAGGTCAAATGTTAATGTACCCGAAGCCAGAGGACATGTCCTGTGGCAGCAGGAGGTTAAAGTTCACAATATCACATATAGTGAAGGACAACTATAATGGAAGTTTCAGGCAAAACCATTTGAATTCTAGGATTAAAATGACTGGTGTGTGATCAGATTTACATTCACTTCATGTTAGAAAAACATGGACTCCCACACACACACACTCACACAGACACACACTCACACTCACACAGACACACACACACACACACACACACTCACACAGACACACACACACACACTCACACACAAATGGATATTCCAGATTTAAAAGAATCTGAGACGTCACTAATGTGTCTGAGTGTGACAAAGTACTGTATTACCACACACACACACACGCGCGCAATGTACGCACACATACACACACACACAATTTACACACACACACACATAGACACCCACACATACAGTGGACGCACACACACACACACACACACACACAAACAAACAATGTACACACAGACACACACCCATAGACACCCACACATACAGTGGACGCGCGTGCACACACACAAACACACAATGTACACACATACACACACAATGTACACACACACACACACCTCTGCTTTCATATGCACTCAGTCTGTTCACAATGTCATCCACCGTATTCAACACACATATAAACACACAGTGCACTTGCGTACACACATACACACAAAAACACAGTGCACTTGCGTATACACACACACACACACACACACACACACACACACAGAGCAGCAGTTTAAAATGCAAATAGGAGGAAACAGACAAATTATCTGTCTCTCCTGGAATGCCTTGATGGAGAAGAATGTCGGCCAAATGCTGCGACTGGAGACTGCAGAAGAATTCCTACCACCCGTGTTTTCTCTCACCCCTCACACTGCAGAAGGGGTATCGACATGCTAACTTTCTGAATGAAAACAGCTTGTGTGTGGATGCTAAACAGCATGAAGCTTTGACGCGGTTGAGTCTGGGTCCGTCTCGCTCCTTTTCCTGTATATGCTGACTATGATAAATAGACCAGTGAACCGGAGCGTAGCAAAGTGTAACAGACGGACACAGACCAGAAGTGGCTTCAAAAATCATCTGTAACATTTTTACCAAACATACATAAATCAATCGCCGCTCTGTGTCCCTGGGCTCGGTAATAAAATAGAGATTCACTTTGCACAGGTTGTACAAGTGCAATGCGAAACACTGAACATGTACAGATTTAAAAACAGGGAAAAAGGGAAAAAAATATATATGAGAAGCTCCACTATGCCATTCTTTGTGCCTATGCTAGTGCTAATACAGCTACAATCACACCACAAGGACTGCTTATATATTAAATTATACACGCAAAACTTGACATATTATATGAAATATATATGTATATGTATATTTACTAAATGTATAATATGTATATGTATATTTACTAAATTAATTAATTAATTAATTGACAAATGTGATGAGTTGTTTATTTTTGCGAGATAACATGAGAAATCATTCCATAAACATGGTGACGAAAAGAAATATCATATTTTATACATATATTTATTATTATTATTATTATTATGTACAGTGGTACCTCTACTTCCCCTCTACTTCCTGAAAGACCCAACTAATGAATAATCCAAAACCTTTCCCTCAATTTTTTGTCTCTGAATACAAAAAAAAATTCTATTTACGAAAGGAAACTGAAACTCTTGAGACATAAATACATTACTGGACGTACTCTATGTAATGTACATAAACACGTTATGTATGTAGCATCCCATTGGCTACCCTTTTCATGAGCCTTTGACCCTCATTCATCCATACCTGTGTCAGCCCAGCATCAGAAGCCACATGTAAAGGACAGAACCACCGCTGTCTCGTGAGTCCCTCTGAGTGCATCCACCGTAGGGTTGTCAAAAAAATCGATTTTAGACACTAAATCGATATTGACCCTTGGTATCTAATTAGATACTAAGTTGCTGGAAAATCGATTTTTGTTTTTATGGCGCGTCGCCGCTTTTTTGTAGCAGGTAACGTTAAGAATTCTAAACAGGCATCAACGCGGTCAGCTCTGGCACAGCCGTAATGCCGGCGTGTAAGTTAAAGTCTCTTTTTTTCTCCAGCTGCCTCTGACAGCACACGGGATGACACCAGTGCGACCACAGACCTATACACTATTTCTATAGGTCTGTGATTGGACCATCCGATGCAACTTTGCTTTTAAAGGCCTCGATATAGTCGAACGTTTATGCGCGCGGGCGGCAGCCAGGTGGTAGCGCATAGTATCACGTTACCACCACGGAGGCCACCGTGAGCATGTCAGCCTATCATTTTTGACGTGCGCGCTGCTAGTCCCGTATGGCAAGCCAAAGTGTTCACATAGCCACGCGTTGTCTTTATTATATCACACGTTACAGAACGTGTTCTAGCACGCACACTGGCGCGCTATCACACATTACAGGACGCGCTCTGGTACGCGCACTGGCACGCGCACTGGCGCGCCCAATGGCACGCGTTCTAGAATAAGATATAATATAAGATATAATAAAGACAATGCGTGGCTATGTGAACACTTTGGCTTGCCATAGTCCCGCAAGGGGTGCTGCCGCCCGCACACATAATCGCTCGACCATAAAGAGACTTGCAGTTAGCACTGCAGAAGGGCTTGAGCAAAAAGATAGGCCTACCTTAACTTGCCAAGAGATAGGCATGCATTTATTCTGCACCCGCACTCACTACCGTTTTTTTTAGCAGTCCATGGAGGAAATTTTAAAAGGAATCCCTCACATCTCCAGTATCGAAATTAGTATCGAGTATCGAGTATTATCCTTAGTATCGGTATCCAGTTGGAAATTTTAGTATCATGACAACCCTAGTCCACCGAGACCCCACCACAGTACATATTCGTTATCCATCACAAGCCCAAAGAAAACGATTCCTGGTGCAAATGAAAAGAAAAAGTGGACTGCGTTATCAACAAAAGTGAAACATGAGATGATAAAAAAAGAGGCAGCCATCACTCCACCAGCACGGACAAAAGACATGCCGGCGAAATCCCACGAACCCTCCGAATTTGTGGAAGAAAACCACCCTGATAACATGTCCATGAGCCGTGCCATCACCCACCTGACGACGTATTTGCCCCATGCAACCCAGGAAGACCATGAAATGCCGCCAAAGGCAATCATCCCTGGATCTATACCCCATCAAATGTCCGTCAACAAACACTGAAGGTGAAAGTGACAATTAAAACAAACACAATGGTATGAAAATTACCCACATGTCTGGTTCATTTTAATGGTTGAATGTTTAATGTTCAGTCAGTGAAGACACATTTAACCACTGAGAGACCAATAAATTACATCTACAATCTACATTTTCTTTCACTTTTAACACATATTTCATACAAAATTGGTAATTTTTTAAAATAATTTTTAAAGGGTTTCAGGGGTAGTATTTGGGGCCTTGGAATGAATTAAGCATTTTACATGTAAAATGCAAATTTATTTATGGAAAATTCATGGTACAAAAGCACTTCTGGAACAAATTTATTTCATAAGTAGATATACCGCTGTATTACCTCTCTATCTCCTACTATTTCTAATACTATATTTATGTTCCCAAATGTTATTTTTCTCTATTTCTACCTCTCTTAAGTGATTTATCACCAATTATATATATATATATATATATATATATATATATATATATATATATATATATATATATATATATATATATATATATATATATAATATAATATAGCCTATATATAGATATAGATATAATAATTATCAATATATATATATATATATATATATATATATATATATATATATATATATATATATATATATATATATATATTGATAATATAGCAGTTTTTGGTGTAAATCATGTATTTTCCTATAATAAATTCACAGATCGTATACATGTTCATGAAAATTTAATTAATTATATCAAAACAGACAAACCTGAAGAAAAAGATACTTTTTTAAGTGAAACTATTGCTAACTGAATGTAAAAACAAGTGTGTCCATCCACTGTCATTGGTCTAACTCTTTGGGTTATTAGTTCACTGTATTAGTAGTACAGTGTACATATAAACATTAACCACTGTGATGAAGGAGAGATTTCTGAACCAGGTTTTAGCATTTCCTGCTAATTTTCACCTGTAGTCCCTTTGACAGATTGATGTGTTAACATAAAATACAAATAAAATAACATGTACCAGTAAACTCTGTTGTTCGACCTAAAGTAATTTTTCTACCGTGCAAAAACAATCTGGACGTTTTTTTTTGTTTTGTTTTTTTAAATAGAACCAACACACAATATATTCAATAACAATGGAGAACACAGTAATATTAATGAAATAACCATGGAATGACACCTTTAAAGTTCACTGCAACGTAACTGTAGCTGCATTTCCATTATAAATTTTCGCAAAACAATATCGATATTCCTCAAATGTTGACAAAGTATATTTGCGCTTTGAACGTGTTTCCATTGACGGTTGTTCTAGGCGGGACCATCGTAACTCGTGAAATATCATTCCACGACATTGCACTGCTGACACCTTCAGAGCTTCAGATCACTTGACCGCAATATCGCTCTGATATTAGAGTGAATGAATCGGTTAATTCTCTCGTCTGTAAAAGTCACTGGCGAACTCTTTAAAGACACTAACATGTAAAACAAACCCCCTTTATCACATTAGAATTTTCTGCACATGTGGTCCCTACATTGTTAGACTGAAATACTAAGTGTAAATATACTCAGCACTTAACAACAAATTATAAGCAGCCAATGGTTGTTATGGTTACAGGCTGTCATTTTCACTCCAAGAGAAGTGATCATGTGACTATGTAGTCACATCCTGTGACAAATATTGCGGAAAAAGTATTTCCATTGCGCTTTTGCAATGTATTAGAATATCGAAAAACCACCTCATGATTTTTTTTTATATTTGAAATTCAGGTGTTTCCATTACCAGTTTACATTTACATTTTTACATTTCCAAGGGTAATGGAAATGCAGCGAATGTCCATTGACAAGACACAAACATCAACATTTTAACCCCAACAAAACAAAGGCTAACGTTAGCAAAGAGTTTTCTGTTAAATTTAACTGCACAACATCAGTAGGTGAACTTATGTCCGAATTTTGTCTGGACCCACGGACCGGACTGTCCAGACATCTGTCAGGCATCCTTTTATATTAAGTGCAGTCTGTTTTAACCTTCTCTTTTATTTACTGGTTCAGGTCTTTCAGTGTTAAGGACAAAAATCGTCTAAATAGTGATGTTAGGAGATGTGGGAAAATTGTAAAACCAGGGTAATTAAAAATTACTTTCGATAATTACCAAAAGTTTCAGACCACAACCCGTAACAGAAGAAATCTGTACAGAGATGTGGATGCAGCAAACAAACTGAAACACAAACAGACTTTCAGTGGAACAAAAAGATCTCAGTAGTTGTTGTTCAATCAGATTATTCCAGATCTATTGTTTATAAATCAGTTTTTATATCTGACTGAAAAGTTCCTCTGTAGGTGATTCTCTTATTTGAAGTGTCTGAGTAGAAATGACAAAAACACACTTGGTGAGATTTACTTTTTTTTTTTTCCCAGTGTAAGAACTCACAACATGAGTAACAATACAGAAACCATAAAAAAAAAGAAAGATGAAAAAATCCAGGTCTTTTTCAAATATACAGTTTCCAGGAGACTGAATAGGAAACGTGCCAGATGCTATTTTACACTGTCAGATGATGTGAATGCTTGTTCTAATCCTTCCCTTCATCACCTTTGCTCCCACATAATATCTTTGTAGCACACAGTTTATCATTTTTAAAGAATACATAGTCTCATGACTCCTCTGGTGATTTGTTATCGGTCCATATGTTTGACTGCAGTGAAAGTCAGATGGGCCAAAAAAACCCATGTACACTCCCACATGAATACAACTGAAGTCTAGTGTTGAGCCGCGTTCTGTAATAAACATCCAAAATGGAATAACTTTTTCATTTCATTTTGTAATAAAGCAGCATTTTCTAATAAGCTGCCTGAACGTATTTTGTAATACATTTTGCTGCATTATGTAATAAGTCTTTTGACATTTTGCAGTAGCAGGACACTTTGGTGGTGTGGTATTAAAACTCAGTTAGCTATTTTTGGGGAAACATTCCAAGTGGTTTATGGCTTGACTGGTAATTAGACATATTAGACATAGACAATTTGAAATATATAAGAAAACACAAAAATATTTTAAATATATTTTGGAAATAGAAATGCGGCAAAATTTATTACAAATGCGTCGTGGCAGTTTATTACAAAATTAAATGAAAAAGTTAATTACATTTTGGACATTTTGGACATTTATTGCGTCTCACCAGCCTTATGTCCCGGTCCTGGGAAGTAGATGGTATAATTTTAACTAGACAAGCAGTCAGGGAGGGCAGACTCCACCAAGGCAGACCCCCCCCCTCCCCAAAACTGGTCACCACCAAACTTTTACCACTTGTTCCTTGTGTCAGTATCAATACTTCCTGAACTGGTTTCATCATCTGAACCCACTTCATCCTCACTAGGGTCACTGGGGTCACTGGGGGTCTAATCCACTGTCACATTCACACCTATGGACCATTTAGATTAACCAGTTAACCTATCAGTGCATGTGTTTGGATGGTGGGAGGAAACTGGAGAAAACTCACACATACACGAGGAGAACATACAACCTCCACACAGAAAGGTCTGGTGTGGGAATAGAACCAGGAACCTTCTTCCTGAACATTTCATCCAAATCCATCCATAACTTTTGGACTTATCTTGCTAACAGTCAGACAAACAGACAAACCCTGATCATTACATTACTCCCCCATTCCTTGGCAGAGGAATAACATCTATATATTCAGTTCACACTCATTAATGCACCTGCACTTTTCATCCATTAAATAAGGGCCTGTTTACACATACCCGGGTATTTTTGAAAACCAAGACATTTGCCTTCGTTTGTGGCTGTAGTTTATACACAAACTGAAAACACATCATTAAAAACTCTGGCAAAAGTAAAGATTTTCGGAAAACTCCATTTTGCGTTTGTGTATAAAGAGACCAAAACAGAAATTTAGGCTAATGTTGTGCCACAGAGAGGAGCATTGTACATCTGGGAAGCATAGATAGACTCTGAACAGCAGCATTTATTTTAGTAAGAGTAATATTCACAATTCTGCTTTTAAAGGTGTCATTCTTTTTGGAATCTGATGAGTCACCCTGAGTTCCCAACACATGCTGTCTTTGAAAGTGGTGTGTCCCCTCCACTGGCTGTATTTAACATTCATAGAAAACAACGCAGACAAACAAGTGACTCAAAAAGTCTGTCCACTACACATCATGAGGACATGTGCGTCACCCACGTGAGGTTAAGCCCGTCCCCGGCAACGAATCTGAAGTAGCATTAGCATTAGCATCTACAAGAGAAGACAGAGCCACACTAGCTGCTGCACAAACTGGAAAGAATGGCGGATCAAACTGGTTCATGTGTCTCTGTGGAAATAAAGCCTCGTTTTTGTCCCTGCACGTTTTCAGAACAAGCAACGGCATGAAACCTAGCGGGGTAAAGGTAAATACATACACAGCGAAAGGGGAGGGGGGAGTGTTCCTTCACACATTCTGAGCCAACCAGACATGCCTCATCACCACGTCATGGACATGTATGAGGAAGTAACGGTAAACTCTGTTGTTCGACCTCAAGTCATTTTTCTACCGTGAAAAAACAGCTGGAAACAAAACAATTCAGACATTTTTTGACAGAACCAACACACAATGTATTCAATAACAATGGAGAATACAGTAATATTAATGAAATAACCATGGAATGACTCCTTTAAAATAAAACTGTCATTGACCAGTAGAGACACATCAGGGTTCGGAGGGCAGCGATTGTGCATCTTGTTGTGATTGATTAAAGACCGTGACAGTAGCACCGATGTCAACGATTTTGGGTCTGACCTGGACGGACAATTTCATGAATGGCATTGTTGTCCTGGAGGAATGGAGGGAAAATTTGAGGATGTTGCAGCCACTGACAGGCTTGGCGTGGTTTAACAGCTCTTGACAGCACATTTATGCGGATCGATATAAATGTAAATTAAAAAAAATTTGTTCACTAAGTTTTTTTTTTTAAAATGGAGCTTAAAAAAATGTGTTTTAAAAATCCCCAGGTAAATAGGCCCAAAAATTGAACAAACTGAAGTGCAACAGTAACACCGCATACACAAAAGGATGGTTTACACTAAAGACTGTTCTGTCTTTGGCTTCTTATTGAATACGTACTGTAATAAAGTTTAAATGAACACACTGGGAAAAACTCCAGGAACAACATTAACTCTGTGATGAATGAAGGTCAAAGGGCAACGAAAAGAACCATGGGTAGCTCCCTCATAGCCAATGGGATGCTACGTACAGTACGTACGTGACGTATTTACGTATAGTAATGTATATACAGTACTGTATATACTGTATGTACATTACTATACAGTACTGTATGTACTAGGGCTTTAACGACTTCAGTTTTTATCAAGTCGACTTATCTGTCAATAAAGTCTGGGTCATGATGACATCATCACATTATCAGTGGACAAACAAGAGACACGGCTAAAAAAAACAAAACAAAAAAACATGGACACACGTCTGTCCAGTAATGAGTAACTAGTATTAAAGTTCAGTGCAACGTAACAATGTTCACTGACACAAACAACATTTAACTGCAACTAAACAAAGGCTAACGTTAGCAAAGAGTTTAGTGTTAAATGTAAGTGAACATCAGTAGGTGAACATATGTCTGCATTTGGTCTGAACCCATGGGTCTAAAACTGGACTGTCCACACGTCTGTCACACGTCCTCACTTTTTATATTATGTGTAAAAAGTTTAAGGCCAATAAGAAGAACACAACACTGTCTATATCATGTGTTTGGAGGAAAAAAGAGTGTGTTGTCAGTGCTGCTTATCACAGGTTAGCTAATGCTAATGCTATCACTCACATTAGCTGATACTTCTACAGATGCTGTTTTTTTTCATCTAAAGTGAAGTATTTCCACACATGCATATGTGTGTGTCACTATTGTTTTATTAACCTACCACAACTATCTTACCTGCAGGTGTCTTGTTTATGTCTGGTTTTGTGTTTACACGCGCGAGCGAGCGAGCGAGAGAGGGAGGCAGGGAGAGAAAGAATTTAAGTCGACTTCTGCTACGAAAATTGACGAGTCGACATTTTAGTTAATGTCCTAGTATGTACTGTATGTACATTCGTATACAGTACTGTATGTACATTAGTATACAGTACTGTATGTACATTAGTATACAGTACTGTATGTACATTAGTATACAGTACTGTATGTTCTGTATGTACATTAGTATACAGTACTGTATGTACTGTATGTACATTAGTATACAGTACTGTATGTACATTAGTATACAGTACTGTATGTACTGTATGTACTGTATGTACTGTATGTACATTAGTATACAGTACTGTATGTACATTAGTATACAGTACTGTATGTACATTAGTATACAGTACTGTATGTACATTAGTATACAGTACTGTATGTACTGTATGTACTGTATGTACATTAGTATACAGTACTGTATGTACATTAGTATACAGTACTGTATGTACTGTATGTACATTAGTATACAGTACTGTATGTACATTAGTATACAGTACTGTATGTACTGTATGTACATTAGTATACAGTACTGTATGTACATTAGTATACAGTACTGTATGTACTGTATGTACATTAGTATACAGTACTGTATGTACATTAGTATACAGTACTGTATGTACTGTATGTACATTAGTATACAGTACTGTATGTACATTAGTATACAGTACTGTATGTACTGTATGTACATTAGTATACAGTACTGTATGTACATTAGTATACAGTACTGTATGTACTGTATGTACATTAGTATACAGTACTGTATGTACATTAGTATACAGTACTGTATGTACATTAGTATACAGTACTGTATGTACATTAGTATACAGTACTGTATGTACATTAGTATACAGTACTGTATGTTCTGTATGTACATTAGTATACAGTACTGTATGTACTGTATGTACATTAGTATACAGTACTGTATGTACATTAGTATACAGTACTGTATGTACTGTATGTACTGTATGTACTGTATGTACATTAGTATACAGTACTGTATGTACATTAGTATACAGTACTGTATGTACATTAGTATACAGTACTGTATGTACTGTATGTACTGTATGTACATTAGTATACAGTACTGTATGTACATTAGTATACAGTACTGTATGTACTGTATGTACATTAGTATACAGTACTGTATGTACATTAGTATACAGTACTGTATGTACTGTATGTACATTAGTATACAGTACTGTATGTACATTAGTATACAGTACTGTATGTACTGTATGTACATTAGTATACAGTACTGTATGTACATTAGTATACAGTACTGTATGTACTGTATGTACATTAGTATACAGTACTGTATGTACATTAGTATACAGTACTGTATGTACTGTATGTACATTAGTATACAGTACTGTATGTACATTAGTATACAGTACTGTATGTACTGTATGTACATTAGTATACAGTACTGTATGTACATTAGTATACAGTACTGTATGTACTGTATGTACATTAGTATACAGTACTGTATGTACATTAGTATACAGTACTGTATGTACATTAGTATACAGTACTGTATGTACTGTATGTACATTAGTATACAGTACTGTATGTACATTAGTATACAGTACTGTATGTACTGTATGTACATTAGTATACAGTACTGTATGTACATTAGTATACAGTACTGTATGTACATTAGTATACAGTACTGTATGTACTGTATGTACATTAGTATACAGTACTGTATGTACATTAGTATACAGTACTGTATGTACATTAGTATACAGTACTGTATGTACTGTATGTACATTAGTATACAGTACTGTATGAACATTAGTATACAGTACTGTATGTACATTAGTATACAGTACTGTATGTACTGTATGTACATTAGTATACAGTACTGTATGTACATTAGTATACAGTACTGTATGTACATTAGTATACAGTACTGTATGTACTGTATGTACATTAGTATACAGTACTGTATGTACATTAGTATACAGTACTGTATGTACATTAGTATACAGTACTGTATGTACTGTATGTACATTAGTATACAGTACTGTATGTACATTAGTATACAGTACTGTATGTACATTAGTATACAGTACTGTATGAACATTAGTATACAGTACTGTATGTACATTAGTATACAGTACTGTATGTACTGTATGTACATTAGTATACAGTACTGTATGTACATTAGTATACAGTACTGTATGTACATTAGTATACAGTACTGTATGTACATTAGTATACAGTACTGTATGTACTGTATGCACATTAGTATACAGTACTGTATGTACATTAGTATACAGTACTGTATGTACTGTATGTACATTAGTATACAGTACTGTATGTACATTAGTATACAGTACTGTATGTACTGTATGTACATTAGTATACAGTACTGTATGTACATTAGTATACAGTACTGTATGTACTGTATGTACATTAGTATACAGTACTGTATGTACATTAGTATACAGTACTGTATGTACATTAGTATACAGTACTGTATGTACTGTATGTACATTAGTATACAGTACTGTATGTACATTCGTATACAGTATTGTATGTACATTAGTATACAGTACTGTATGTACATTAGTATACAGTACTGTATGTACTGTATGTACATTAGTATACAGTACTGTATGAACATTAGTATACAGTACTGTATGTACATTAGTATACAGTACTGTATGTACTGTATGTACATTAGTATACAGTACTGTATGTACATTAGTATACAGTACTGTATGTACTGTATGTACATTAGTATACAGTACTGTATGTACATTAGTATACAGTACTGTATGTACATTAGTATACAGTACTGTATGTACTGTATGTACATTAGTATACAGTACTGTATGTACATTAGTATACAGTACTGTATGTACATTAGTATACAGTACTGTATGTACTGTATGTACATTAGTATACAGTACTGTATGTACATTAGTATACAGTACTGTATGTACTGTATGTACATTAGTATACAGTAGTGTATGTACATTAGTATACAGTACTGTATGTACTGTATGTACATTAGTATACAGTACTGTATGTACATTAGTATACAGTACTGTATGTACTGTATGTACATTAGTATACAGTACTGTATGTACATTAGTATACAGTACTGTATGTACATTAGTATACAGTACTGTATGAACATTAGTATACAGTACTGTATGTACATTAGTATACAGTACTGTATGTACTGTATGTACATTAGTATACAGTACTGTATGTACATTAGTATACAGTACTGTATGTACATTAGTATACAGTACTGTATGTACTGTATGTACATTAGTATACAGTACTGTATGTACATTAGTATACAGTACTGTATGTACATTAGTATACAGTACTGTATGTACTGTATGTACATTAGTATACAGTACTGTATGAACATTAGTATACAGTACTGTATGTACATTAGTATACAGTACTGTATGTACTGTATGTACATTAGTATACAGTACTGTATGTACATTAGTATACAGTACTGTATGTACATTAGTATACAGTACTGTATGTACATTAGTATACAGTACTGTATGTACTGTATGCACATTAGTATACAGTACTGTATGTACATTAGTATACAGTACTGTATGTACTGTATGTACATTAGTATACAGTACTGTATGTACATTAGTATACAGTACTGTATGTACTGTATGTACATTAGTATACAGTACTGTATGTACATTAGTATACAGTACTGTATGTACTGTATGCACATTAGTATACAGTACTGTATGTACATTAGTATACAGTACTGTATGTACTGTATGTACATTAGTATACAGTACTGTATGTACATTAGTATACAGTACTGTATGTACTGTATGTACATTAGTATACAGTACTGTATGTACATTAGTATACAGTACTGTATGTACATTAGTATACAGTACTGTATGTACTGTATGTACATTAGTATACAGTACTGTATGTACATTAGTATACAGTATTGTATGTACATTAGTATACAGTACTGTATGTACATTAGTATACAGTACTGTATGTACTGTATGTAC